>PYAF01000400.1:527169-544943 GCA_007407185.1 Glycine tomentella
ACTCTATACCCCACTATGAAGCTCAGCATTACAGCCAAATTGGTCCATTTTTGTGAATCTCTCAGACCCTGTTGTCTTAAGAATTCAGCTCCATATAGTATGCATTTTCCATTGCTAATTTCTAAGCATCTCATTTTCCCTTGCTCTCCTCCATACTCATTTATCACAAGGCACTCAAATGGATACTTGAAAAGGCTCAAATAGTGCATAAAAATCCAGTAACTTGGTATTTTTTCCTCTGGTATGAAATACCCTGAGAACAGAAAGAAAGACCCCATTAGACCTGCAATCACTGAGGTTCCGAGGATGAAATTTGGCACTAGAGCGCTGAAACAAGCCACAAGAGAATTCGACATGAGTAGGACCAACCAAACCACTAAGGAGAAGTAAAGGAAACCATCAATGCCTTTCCTTAATCCTACAAGCCAATACACTGGTGTAGAATACAGAAGACCAACCAATAGAAGGAAAGGAAGGAACACAAGGGTGTTTGCTAAAACATAGGAAGAAACTCTATAAGCTCCTCTTGAGGTCTCTCTCATAAAAGTTCCTCTCTCCTCCAAGAAAATAGGCAAGCCTTCTGTTGTTGATGATAGCAAAAAGGTAAGGCTGAAAGCAAAGAAGCCACTTCTAGTTTGCAATGCCACATGACTTTGTTGACTGCCAACATTGAAAAATATGCTCCCAAGTATAAAACCAGCTACTAAGGCTTGCATGACCCTGGTGACAAAGAGTTGCTTGGTTCTGAATATGTTGCAGCAAAATCTTTGTCCTAGGATTGAAATCTCTTCCATTGGAGAATTTGAGTACATAAGTGCCTTTTCTTTGACAACCTTAGAGTACTGCATCCTCACTTTGTGATCTTGGTTCTCTTTGAGCAGAAACTGGTTGTCCTCAGATTCTGAGGTGTGTATAACCAAGCATTCCATGACATCAAGAGCAAACTCGAGGACATTGACATGGTCAGGAATGTGGTGCCCGGCTAACTTGAGCCTAGCCTCAAGAAGATTCAATGATCCATTATGCATCACAAATCCATCAGACAGCAAAATGAGGCCATCAAATAGCTCCAGGATTCGGAAACCAGGTTGATGGATGGTTAAAATAATTGTCTTACCTTGGTTAAATGCCACAAGCCTAAGCAATGAGACCACACTAAGAGCTGATGCTGAATCCAGCCCTGAAGTTGGTTCATCAATCAAAATAACTGCAGGGTCATGAACCAAGTCCACACCAATGGAAACTCTACGCCTTTCACCGCCGGATATGCTGTGGTCTGATCCACCTCCAATTCTTGAATCTGCAATATGGTCCAATCCAAGCTCCTTCATCAAATCTTCAACTCTGATGGCAGCAACTTTTCTTCCCCCGGGAAGCCTCAGCATGGCACTATACACGAGTGTCTCTCTAACTGTCAGTGATGGGAACAAAGCATCATCTTGTGTGACATACCCTGATATCCTTCTAAATTGGTTCACATCCATAGGCCTATGATTGACAAGAACATGGCCAGACACTTTATTACATGGTGGTATTCTGCCAGCAAGAATCTCAAGCAGTGTGGTTTTTCCAGCTCCACTAGGGCCAGCAATAGCAGTAATCTCCCCTGGCCTTGCCTCACAATTCACATCCTTTAAAATGAACTTGGCACCTCTCCCTGGATTGGAACCAAAACAAAGGCTTCTACACTCATCAAGCTGGCTGCACAACTTGTATGACAAGTTCTTGGTTTCTATTCTGTATGGAGTTTTTCTGGTGCATGAGATGGGCTTGAATGGTGACCCCATTGTGTGTTTGTGTGCATGCAAAAGTGAGAGAAGAAAGGCATGTATTGGCCAAGTTATGTGAAGAAGAGGAGAAAAAGAGAAAGATATAGGGAGATGAGCTAACACACCAAACTATACGCTAGTTTTTAAGCTAAAAAAGAAGCCAACAACATAGGTTTTGTAATTATGCAAATGGGGTTTGAAAGTTTGGACTTTGGACAAGGGACTTGACTTGGTGTACTCGTGTTTCTACAAGTGTATGGGATTTAGAAAGAGTTTGGCTGAGTTACAGTGCTTCAAGAAAACCAAAGATAATGTATACGTATAAAGTTTCATCTTGGTGAGCTGAATATTTGACTGCGCAGTGTTAGTGTTTGGTTGCCCCACCATATCTTCCCCCACATGCTGAGGTAGCTTCAGAGTTTAGTTGGTGGAAGATCAAGATTATCAAATTCAATTTCACCAAAATTTTAAAATTTTCTCTACAAATTTTAACATTGCGTATTTCTTAAATTAATGGATTGATAATTCTACTATGCCATGAATGGGTAAATACCTAATCAAATTTGTTTAATCAGTGTCTTAGTTTTTTGTTTTGACCAGCATCAGTTACTCAAATAAAAGTGTCTTTTTCGTGCTTGTAATAAATGACTCTTCCGAAAAAAAATAATTTGTATAACCGAACATTCTTATGCTGGAGTCATCAAGTGATGTTTTCTAACACTAGATTTTAAACCCTGTTATGCATGGATTGGTTTATAGGAGTTATCTAATTAACCAAATCAAAACTGGGGTTAAACAATCCCATCTGACCCAACAAAATTAGAACAATTATATTAAAAATTAGACCTAGTTGTTTAGATTTTTTTTATACAATTTTTTTTGAATAATTATATATTCTTTTCATTATTTTTTACTAATTTTAAATTTTGTCCACTTTTTAGATTTGGGGTTTTTTATTTCTGCAATTGTTTCTGCACCATCTCTTATAAGAAAATGATGAGATTTATTTTTATCCAATCTTATATTTCTCGGAGAAACTCCTTCATAAACTGATAATAGTGGGATACAAAATTAAAATCCACACACTCTAGACTCATGTTGCGGAAACAAAAATGAGAAAAATTTGCTATCTAACACGCACACTAGAGATCAATAGAGGAATAGAAACTGTACTGTTTGATTTCACTCATTCTCATGAATTGTTAACTGATAGTGTAATGACGGTGCAGCCAAGTTGTGTCCAAGTGGTGCAATTTGCTTAGGCAGTGCAGTTGAGAACATATATTAATTTTAGCGGTGATAAACTCTTCACGTGGAAGTAAAACAATATACAATATGGGTAAGATAAAAATGGCGGAGTAAAACTTCCCAGCTTGATTCAATTAATTTACTTTGTGAAATTTAAAAATTAGAATGATGCAGTAGATATTAGATGTTGAGAAAGGGGAAAAAGATGAATAATTTTCTGTCCAATAAGTTTCGTTGGGCAAAAGGTTTAGTAGATTATTATTAATTATTAATAATTTTTGGGTAAATATTTTTTTAAAAAAAATGTAAGATGTTGATAAATTAATTTTTAAATGATGAAAATTTTATATTTAATTTATAAATATAAAATATTACGATAAATTAATTTTATTATTTAAAAATGTAATTTATTATTAAATTAATTCTTAAAATTATTATTTAATAATAAAATATGATAATAATATTGTGTAGCTTTTTTATTTTTAAAAATTTATCTAAGATTTAAACTACGAATCAAACAAAAATTTTATTCATTATTCTCCTGAAATATTTCATAAAAAAAAAACCTCCTTAACAAAAATAAAATGTAGGAAAATAAGATATTCCATTAAAGGAGGGCTAGATATTTTACACCCTTTTGATGTGGCAAGCTTTCTATTATATGTACTATTCTAGCCCTCATCAGTCATCACAATCACTCTATAAGGCATATAGAAAACCCTAAACCCCTTCCATTTCCCTTTCACTCACTCTCTTCTAACATGGCGACTCAGTTCCTCTCTCGCATCTTCCCCAAAACCCTAGCCCTAGCCCCCTTCCTCTCCCGCTCTCTCTCCACCGCCCCCTCTCCTCCCTCCCTCACCGCGCTCTCCTTTCTCCGCCGCATCTCCGTCGCCGCAAACCCCTCCCTCCACCGCGCCCTCCTCCTCAACGCCCCCTCCCTCCGCGCCCTCTCCACACGCGCCACTACCTCCTCCCTCAGCGACCCCAACCCTAACTGGTCCAACCGTCCCCCGAAAGAAACCATCTTGCTCGACGGCTGCGACTTCGAACACTGGCTCGTCGTCATGGAGAAGCCCGAGGGAGACCCCACACGCGATGACATCATCGATAGCTACATCAAAACCTTGGCCAAGGTCATCGGAAGGTAAAAACTTCCTCTTGTTTTATCCATAATTTCAATTTAATTATGTATTTTCTTGTTTTATGTGTTTTAATTAGTTTAATTAAGTGTTATAACAGAATAAATAATAAAGGTTACATCTTTGTTTTGAATAATATGATGGGTATGCTGATTAGCTTAATAGAACTCTTATTTTTAATTTTGATATTTGGCTTGGTATTCTACGATAGTATAAGCCTGAATGAGCTATGTGGAGGTTATTGAAGGTGCATTTCCTACCTTGTTGAATGTTTTTGGCTGATTATTTTGTGTGATTGGTTTGGTTTTTGTAGTGAAGAGGAGGCGAGAATGAAGATATACTCGGTCTCGACTAGGCACTACTTTGCGTTTGGGGCTCTTGTGTCTGAAGAGCTTTCTTACAAGATTAAAGGTATATGTGTGGTGGTTTGCAACCTTAAGGGTATTGTTTATGTTTTATGCTAGTGACTTTTTTCTTAAAAAAAATAGTTTTTGGTTTTTTGAAATTGCAGAATTGCCTGGAGTTCGGTGGGTGCTTCCTGATTCTTACTTGAATGTTAAGGAAAAGGATTATGGAGGTAAAATCTCTTGTTCTGTTACCTGGCACTTTTTCTGTTCATTCAACTTTTGAGGTATGGTCGTTCTTGACGTGCCTTTGCCATATAAAGGGAATGACATGCTCAAGAATCCATGAATGTTGTTGGATTGCGTTAGCGAAGCATGTCCTGCTGCAGATGGGTTATAACTCGTGCTTTGTTAACTTTTGTTTTTCTGACCAGGTGAGCCCTTTATTAATGGGCAAGCAGTTCCCTATGATCCCAAGTATCACGAAGAGTGGGTTAGAAACAATGCTCGTGCCAATGAGAGAAACAGGCGCAATGACAGGCCACGTAATGCTGACAGGTCAAGAAACTTTGAGAGGAGGAGGGAAAATGTGGTAAACAGAGATATGCATGGCAGGCCTCCTCTGCCAAATCCTGGCCCTAATATGGGCGGTCCTCCTCCACCAAATCCTGGCCCTAATATGGGCGGTCCTCCTCCAAGCAATGCAGGCGGGTACCCTCCAAGCAATGCAGGCGGGTACCCTCGTAACAATGCAGGATATGCCCCTCCAAATACAGCTGGATATTTTCCTCCCAACACTGCAGGAGGTTACCCTCCTAACACGGGTGGTGGCTATGGTCCTGGTGGTGGTGTGCCTCAGAATAACTACCCAGGGAACATGGGAGGGCCACCACCAAACCAGAACATGGGAGGGTTTCAACCAAATTCAGGATGGTCGAACAATGGTCCCAGTAGAGATGTGCCAAACAGGGATATGGGAGGACCACCTGGTGGGAACCCATATTCTGCGTGAGATCACTGCAGATTTTTCTAGCCAATGTAGATAACGAAGAATTGTGCCCCAGAGAAAACATAGAGTTTATGCTATGTTTCTCAAGGGATTAGAATTTATTAGTCTTACATGTTACTCCTATTTGCTAATGAACCTGCATGTTGTGTATCCGAAGTTCAATTATTTTTTTTAAAGGCTAGATACGATCATTTTGTTTCTTCTGTTTGTGAGGAAGTTTGTTATATGATTGAGGTTGCCTTGCAGACTTATTATTATATAAAGTAACTGTTAGTTGTAATACATGTTTAGGGGTGTAGTATTAAAAAGAAGTTCGTCTCTTATTCTTGAATCCGTCATTCATATCCATGTTATTAGAAGCACTAGCCGTTAAGAATATCCTAGTAGAGAAAAGCTTCGCGGTAGCCTTCGGCTCCTCACCCTTTCCCCATTGATTTTTTGTTTTCTTATTACCAAAAAAAAGATTTGTCCAATGAGCTGATGATGTGTGGAAGTTTGGTTAGGCTAGTGGTGAACGAAATTGTTGAAAGGCAGCGATAATATATTTTAGTTGAGAGGTAGTTAAGGAAAGTCTACATTACCTGAGATATAGTGGGGGGTATTTAAGCAGTGATTCGTAACGATATAGAATTGTGGTTGTTTTCTGCTAGTTGAATGAAAGACCTTTGCATCAGAAAATGAAATAGAATTGTGGGTGTAGCTGCTTTGTCCAGAAAAAGTAAACAAAATTAATAAAGAAGTTAAAAATATTTGGTAGTAATGTATGAATGTAAAGGGTTAGGAGGAGTTAACATAATTTCAGTTGTGATAATAACATGGTTATATATCTAAATAGGTTAGGAAGAATTATTTTACAAATGATAATATCACATAGATAGAGAATTATTTTTCAAATGATTATATGTTTATTTTTTAATTGAGATTAATAAAATAAAAATGATTTTAACTGAATTTTTTTTGACAAAATTGATTTTTTTAATTAATTTGAAATTAGTTATTTCTGTTTATGTTCAAATTAAAACTTACAAATACCTGGTCAATCTTTTTATTTAGTTATGTATAAAATTAATAAAAAAAGTGTATAAAAAGGAAGAAATAAAGGCCCTTTATTTGATTACACGTAGAAATTTTAAAAGTTAGTTAATATGAAATAATAAGACAAAATAATTTTAAATATTTTGTAATCTATAAAAATGCTAATAAATATTACCAGGATATTAATGAAGGAATTAGAAATAGAAAATATTTTATAGAAAAAGTGTTATAAATGTACTTTTATCATGATTTTTTGAATATAATCCTATTATAACTTTTGGTTCATATTTTTTATTTATTAATTTCCCAATTTTTATTCCTTGACAGGACTCTATTATGTCGATAAATTTCTAACTCTAAAATTACTTTAAAAAATAAAAAAAGAGAAGGAAATATCGCCATGTTATCTAATCCAAAAAGAGAAGGAAATCTCTGCTCTTCTCTGCACTTGCTCTGCTCTTCTCTGCTCTCTCACAAGATACATCTGCTCGCCACCGCCCGGCGCCCCCCGTCGGCCATCGCGGCACCCGCACCGGCAACCTTACACCAGTGACCAGCCTCCACTCTTTCCAGACGCAGCACGCGGCAGTGCACCTCCGATTCGAGGCTCCGCTCCGACTCCGAGAGCTGCGTTTCGAGGCTCCGCTCCGCGCCTCCGCCAACTCCTCCGGGCTCCGGGGCTGTGTTCTGTTTCTGCGCACTGCACTTCCGCCTTCCGTAGTTCCGTTCAGGTACGCATCGCCGCATCGGCATCAATTTTTACAAAGGGGAAATAGAGAACCATTTATTTAGGGTTTTTTTTATTTAGTGCCTGCTGCAATGCTGCCTGCCGTTTAGCTCATTTGCCTCTAAATGAGGTCTAATACTAGGGCCTACTCAAAAAATTACTGTACAAACTCATTAAGCGAGATTTTAGTGATGTTAGAGAAAATTGAACCCAGTAGACATGTAAAATGAAATATTTAGATTAACAGTCACCCCGCTATGTGCTCTCCCATTTTAGTGTTTTTGGGATTGGCAGTTGGCTGCAACATGCTGCAATCCGAAATTGTTAATTGCTTTGTATTCGAATTTTACTGAGATAATATTTTGGAGTTTGAACTTTGACCATTGTTTTTTGGATATATATTGATTCATTTTTGTCATTTGCCATTTGCAATTTTTTAGGATGGAAAGGTATTGAGTGCCCCCCCTTGGTTTATTTTCTGGATCCACCCCTGATTATAGACTCCTTGGTTTGAACTTGGCACGCTTATCGCGCATTTCCGCCTCACTCACACTGAAACTCCGAGCATGATTAGCAATGGAGTGTGCACTCTCCGCACGTGCCTCCGTTTCCCGGAGAGACCACTATTCCGAGAACCTCGGTGCTTGTTCAGCTGCCGGCGGCGGTTTCTGGTGACTGCGTCGGAAACGAAGAGGAAAGAGAAGGTGATTGTGATTTCTGGACCCACCGGTTCTGGCAAGAGCCGCCTCGCATTGGAACTCGCAAAGCGCCTCAACGGCGAAATCGTGAGTGCCGACTCTGTCCAGGTAATATGCACATTCAAACAAACATTTTATTCAGCTTCTTCTTGTGCTTTTGCATTGCGTATGAGGTGGCAGTGGTACTCGTAGGGTTTTAGGATTTTAATTTTAGGTTCCATTGTTTGGACTTTCGACTAAAATTGCTGTTGAGCCAAATTGTGGATAATTAAGTTTGTTTAGCTGCTGATAAATTATTATTATTGTTGTTATTTAATGAGGAAAGATGTTCTTGCAGGACAGTTGTTTGCAAAGTGATAAATCAGTTATGCGTATGGTACATGGTTGATTTTTCATGAAAAGAAATAGAAACTATGTATATATCTTGTAACTGAACGAGTTTTGTTGTTTTCTTTATGAATTTAATTGGAATGCGTCAACAGTGTAAAAGTTTGTTTACATTGTCATCCCGTCATAAATTGTCACCTAATTGAAAATTGTTGATTAAATGATTTATGTAATAATCACTTTGAAAGTTTCTTTTTTTGAAAAAAAAAAAATACTTTGAAAGTTATATCTAAGATGATTTGTAATTGTTTGAGAGTGTAATTTTTTTTATGCTAATAGTGTATAAAAAAAATAATTAAGCTAAAAGGAAAATTTTATAGAACAGTTGTAAGACCGACAATGTTATATGGAGCGGAATGTTGGCCAACACATATGCAACATGAGCATAAAATAGGGATAGCAGAAATGAGGATGCGAAGGTAGATGTGTGGTTATACGAAGATGAATAAGATAAGAAATGAGGATATTCGACGAAAGGTAGCAATAGTGTCGGTGTGTGAAAAGATGAGGGAGTATAGATTGAGGTGATTTGGGCACTTTATGAGACGATGACCACTGGATGCTCTCGTAAGAACAAAAGTTTGTTACCAAGAGCTCGACACAAAGAGAGGTAGCAATCGACCGAAACTTACTTAGGGAAAGGTAGTTAAATAAGACCTGATGGAGTGAGATATAGATTGACGGACGGTGTGTCTTAGGACGGAGTGGAAAAAAGTTATAAGCTTGGTGGAGGGTTAAACCCATTAGTATCTTTATGTTCTAGTCGTTCCCTTTTTAATTCTTTTCTTCTTCATTTCTCCTCTCCTCCTTTCACCATTCTTTTATTTTAGCTTATTTTTCCTTTCTTTTTGTCTTATTTTCCCTTTTTCTTCCCCTTCCCCTTTTCCTTTCTCTTTCTTTGTCTTATTTTCGATCTATCATTGAGTTCATCTATCACCGACCCCAATTGACTTGGGTTAAAGATGTTGTTGATGTTGATGTTGAGTGTATAAAAAATAAATTCTTTATTTGAGTGGCTTTATTGGCTTGTATTGTGCCACAGGTATATCGGGGGCTTGATGTTGGATCTGCAAAGCCTTCCCCAAATGAAAGAAAGGTGTGCGATTGTGACATAATGCATTGGTTGACATTAGTCTATGCTATAAGTTTTTTGGATTTCCTATTTTGCTTGATATATCATTTTGGAACATTTGATTTTAGTTTATATACTTTTGTTTTGTTTGCTTTTGTTAGGAGGTACCACATCATCTGGTTGACATATTGCACCCATCTGAAGGTATACTTTATGTTGAACTGAACTATATTTTTTTTTTTTTTTTTTTACAAATAAATATTTAGAATACACAATTATCTTTGTATCTATAAAGCACAAACTTTGACACGGACTCAATAATCTGACTCGACTAATGTCCAAAATATAGGACATTGAGATACCACATAACAAATGAAATGAAATATGAGCAACATAATTACATAACAAAAGATCTAAACTTTTAAACAATATTTATAAACTCTAGTATATTCACCATTTGTCTATGATGGTGAGCCTCACAAGAGAATATTAAGATACATTAATTTATTTACAATGCAAGCTCTTGGTCTCTTTAGAAAAGAAAATCCCAAACTAAGAAGATGAAATTATATATTTTAACTAAGGTATATTTAACTTCTCAAACAAACATGCTAAGTTTTTCAATTTTTATATGATAACGAGTCTGAAAAAAAGTTGAGACATTTTTTTTAATGATTTGTATTATATTTTAAGTTAGACTTTTCTAAAAGTTAAACAATGATTTTTTTTAATAATAGTCTCTCCATGCAGTGTTGGCAAGTGTCTTAGCTGAAACCTATTTTTTAACTGGATTCCTAATGAGATGTGTCCGAAAATGTGTTCATATTGAAAATGTGTTTGACACTATGACACTTTATATACAAGAGCTGTCTGTCATTCATAGCTTCGTGTTGATTTTTCTGTTATTGAAAGTTTGAAGAACTTTAGTTTTCACCTATTAAAACTAATTATTATTTATCAGACTATTCTGTTGGGCAGTTTTTTGAGGATGCAAGGCAAGCTACAAGATGTATTCTTGACAATGGCCGTGTTCCCATAGTTGTTGGAGGCACTGGATTGTATTTAAGATGGTATGTCTTTTACAGTTACCTATTTTGACTTTGTTTACTACTAATTCTTTCGAATGGAACTCCTTAATTGTAGTATGTAATACAAGAAACCATAAATAGGAAAAGAAATCCACTTTTCTTGTTTTGTTTCCACAACCTGCTTATGAAGTCATTCATTTCATTAGTTATTTCATGGCTATTTATATTTATATCCTTAACAGAGAAAATAAACAGGGGTGGAAGTAGCATGGTTGGTCATTTAGATAATGGCAAAATAATCATATATCAGGAAACAAGTGATGCAGACTTGGTTTTCCGAGTGTTTTTCCATTGCATAATTTCTTGAAGGATGTGAATATACTTTTAGTATGTTATGGTAATTTTCTAATCGTTGTTATTGTTCAGTTTACAATAGGAATTATACGATAAGCAACTAAAGGTCCTATTATTAGTTTGGGCTTTGTAGAATATAATAAACTTCTGTCAAATGCAGGCGGCTGTATGGGCATCCACTGTATTAGTGAATTATCAGTGTTTTATTTCACACCATTATTGGGTTTATTTTCTTTATGTAGTTGTTGACCTGCTAATGTGGGACACTATACCTATGAGTTCTGTTTGAATTTTGAAATATAAGGTTCATATATGGAAAGCCAGATGTACCTAAAGCCTCTCCAGATATTGTATCTGAAGCATATCAAGAGTTAGCTGAATTGCAGAGGAATGATGACTGGGATACAGCTGTGCAGCTGGTGGTAAAAGCAGGTGATCCAAAGGCTCAATTTCTAGCAGTGAATGATTGGTACCGATTACGGCGTAGCCTAGAGATTATTAAGGTATGCTTACAATTTTTCAAGTTACTCATCATAACTGTAAATTCTATCTTGGCTACTAACCATACTGAAAGATTAAAAAAACTCTCTTAATGTTGACATCTTAATATCCTTTCTTGACCTGTTTTTCTCTCTATCATTTGTTGCACATTGGTGCAAATATGCATACCAACCACAATGAAAATGTCCAAAAATTAACTTTTTTGGCAATGTGATCGTGGTGGTGTTTTTATCTCTTTTAAATGCACTTCAGTTGTAACTAACTAATTACTTTAACTGTATATACCTGTATTTTTTCTGTGGATATATATGTGAAATGCATGATTCTCACAATTTATTGAATTATCTGAAATATATTTATAATTCACCATTTATTTATACTTTTTTGGAATGGCAGTCTAGTGGATCACCTCCTTCTGCTTTTCGGGTACCATATGATTCTTTCAGGGAACAGGGCGAATATGGTGTTGCTGATGATTCTGAGTCGTCTGATATGAATACTTATGGTGATGCAATGGAAAAAACCAACTCATCAGAGTTAGACTTTGAGTTTATGTGCTTTTTCCTTTCTAGCCACAGACTTGACCTCTATAAATCAATTGATTATCGGTGTGAAGATATGCTGTTAGGTATAACCCTGAACTGGAAACACTCAATTTGTATATGAATCCCATACATTTTGTAGAACATTCTTCTCCATGTGTATGCATGGGCACCACACATACTGTTTGTATTTGCTGTTATAACAATACATGCCGAGCTCTCTGTCAATAGTACATGAATATTTGATTTCAATAAATCTTATTTCTCATCAACTGCAGGAGAGGATGGGATTTTGTCTGAGGCTCAATGGCTTCTTGATACGGGTCTTCATCCAAACTCAAATTCTGCAACAAAAGCAATTGGTTACAGACAAGTATACCTTTATATTTTCTATATTACATTTCACTGTTACTATCTGCAAATTTAAGATCATGAAATATATCTGGTTGAACAATCTGTATATTGTGTACCGCAAGAAGTTCTTTATGCCTTAAGAAATATTTTTGGTTGAAATTATAGTATAATTTTTTGCTAAAATAAATTTTGGTTCCCTATTTTGTTTTTTAGTTTCATTTTGGTTTCCTATGTTTAAAAAGTTTCACTTTAGTCCCTTAAAGTGTCTATTAAACAAAATTGGTCATTTTGTTAGCTTTTTGCATTGATGGTGTTAATTTTGGTTGACGTGGTATCTCTCATGTGTCACCAAGTTGATCAAATTAGTGTGTGATAAACTGACGAAATGATCAACTTAGTCTAATAGAGACACTTTAACGTTACTGAAGTGAAACTTTTTAAACTTAGGGGATCATATTGAAACCAAAAATTAAAATGAGGGAACCAAACTCCTTTAGCCTACAATGTTCCAAGTGTAGTATAACTCCAATTCTCCCTTTTTTTAATGTTTCAAGTATAATATAACATTATAGTTAAAATTTGGATGTATATTATAATGATAGATTGGGTAATAGCGATTTAAAATAGTTGATGGCCTAAAGAACGTGTATTTACTTGATCATTATATTTTCTATATAAATAGGTGGAATGAATTTACTTGTATTTTGTATATGTGATTCACTCCTTTCAGGCCATGAAGTACTTACAAAGATGCAGAGAGCAAGGGGGCCAGAGTTCTGTTGAAGAATTTAACAAATTCTTGTTTGAATTTCAAAAAGCATCACGGTAATGCATTTTATTTTATAGTATAAACTGATAAAGGTAGCAGAGCATGTTTAAATCCACTTCAAATCTTCAGTATATATCAAAATTTAATATTTTGTCTTTAAATGATTTTTGTTTGAGTAAATCTTTGTTCACTAAATGTTCCTACTGGTAAAAAGTTATCCTATTCAGAAGATGTTTCTTTTTCTTATTTTCCCTTGTGACTGCTGTCCAGTATGGTTTGTTAAGTTGCAACATTGTTAATTTGTGTTTTTAAAATCGCATTAAATGGGAAATATAGAGTACAGACCATGTTCTTTCCATTGAGTTTGAGAACTTTTAAGACCATAAGAGGATCTTATCTCTCTCGTATCTAATAACCATTTGAGATCACTTGGACCAACAATTGAAAGAGGTGCAAAAGGAAGCACTGCTTCAATTCTCAATGTTGCCTCTTCTAGGAATTTTTCCTTGCTGGTTCATTCCAAAATTTGTAATTTAGATCAAATTCTCCGAAACTTTGATTGGGCTTTTCTGTTAATGTTCTGAATAATTGTGTTGTAGTCATTCTTTTCTTAAAGGCCATCGATAGTTACTTTAGATTGCCTTCAGTATTTACACACCTGCTTCACTCAAAGCTTGTAATTGATTTTTTTCCTCAAATTAAAAAAAAAAAAAGAATTATAAAGAAAGGAGGAAAAGTAAAACTAAGATAAGTTCTCCTCCTATTGTGGTGGCTTGTGCTTTGCCATTCTGTTTATGTGGAACATGTTTCTACTTTCTAGTTCTTGGGCTACCATTTTGATGTGGTTAAGGTAGATTATTACCATCTTTTATACCCAGAAAATACATGCTGCTATGTTGAATTATTTTTTTTAGGAAAAAACCTATAGTACCTGAAGTGCTATCCCACCAACGCAGCACAATGTTATCTCTGCTGTTTGGTATTTTGTTTCCGCTGGACTTCAAATTTATTTGGTTTTAGATGCTTGCCATGTTTTGTTACTATTGAACAGCAGTGTAATTCAGTTAGTTAACAATGCTCTTATTTTCGATACTTTCTGCAGGAATTTTGCAAAAAGGCAGTTGACCTGGTTTCGTAATGAAAACATATACCAGTGGCTCGATGCTTCTAAACCTCTGGTATAACAATTGAATCTTTCGCCACTGGCTGTTACCCTGTGCAATATGGTTATCTCTTGTAGTTTCATATTGATAATACTCTAAAGCCAACAACCTTGTGGTCTTTCATTTAGAATTTTTTTTAAAAAAAAAACCCTTAAACTTTGGCTCACACTTTTTCGCCACTGGCTGTCACCCAGCATTTTACAATGTTTTAAATTGTTTTTGCTCCGATGGGCACACTAGCAATGCTAATGTCCTTGCTAGTAGTTTTACTTTTTATTTTAATGGGTTTGAAGAAGCTGTTTATTGAAGTCCTTTTATTAAACCTAAATAGTGGTTTCCTTCTGTATTTAGTCTTTTCTTAAAGCTTTTTTTTTTAACTTGAAAATGTTTGTTGTTCTGTTGCGCAATCCATTTTTTTTTATTTATCTTATGTATGCTGATTTTGTAATGAACTACTTATGCGAGGAAATCATTCTCGACTTCATTCATGGCGCATACCATGATTGGAATGGAAGTATTCTTGTGCCTGAAAACCTAAGAATGTCGAGAGATATTTCTAATCACAGACAAGCTGCACAACTTAAGGCTTACCGCACCAGAAATAGGTACTTTTTTTTTTTCGGGGTACAGAATGTGGGTACAAATTTATTAAGTCACGATATTGATTATATTCCTTGCTGCAAAAAGATTTAATTGTTGTTTTCTTATGAAGGCATTTCGTGAACGGGGAAGATTGTACTCATATTCTGAACTGGATAAGAAGGACCCAAAGGTGAAGGGATTGATATTTTCTTTATGCGTTCCCTTGAAATGGCCTTAAATTTGGAATTATATAGGCGGCTATACAAAGTTTTCAGGTTAAAGAGAAAGTTTTATTCTTATTGCCGTTTCTTGATTACATCCTTCTGTCTTTTAGATAGAATACTGTTACGACAACCCGAATCTGTTAGCTAATTTCTTTTCCCTTCTTTCACCTTGCAAACCAATATATATATATATATATATATATATATATATATATATATGTATATATATGTATATATATATATATATATATATATATATACACACACACACATACGAGATTGTCTCTAATTTTTTTCTCTCTTTGAATACATAAAAAGTGCTTACATTTAAAAGTTGTTTTTGTTTTTTGTTTCTTAGTTAAAATGAACCAAGTAAGAAGTGAATAATAGGTAACACGGAGAATGAAAGGAATTTATCTTCCATTAATTGAATTAAAAAAAATGAATAATGCATAATGGGCTTTATATTATAGTGGAAAGTTGAAAATATAAGGCACCATATCAAGTGCACCACTATAACTGACTCACAGTTTTAATCAAATATTCAAAAGCTTTAGTCAATCCATGTCTGTCTTTTATTTATTATTTATTTTTTCATAATTTATGATAGTAATGCATCTTAGTCATCCTAGAGGTGTTACTCACTTACTTAATCTATGTTATGTATAAATTAATACCTCAATAACATACAACATAAATCACATTTGTCATGAAATTGTAATATTCTAATAAACTGAACAAATATTTTATTTAAATTAGTCATTAATTCTGTCTTACATAATATCAAATATTTTAGTTCAAAATATTAAAAATATGAATAATAAGTCCTTTATATATATATATATATATATATATATATATATAAATATAGATAGATAGATAGGGGGACAAACAAATTTTAGAAAACAGTAAACAAACCATACTTATACTAATAAACATTTTCAGGGAAAAGGTTTATGATAGACAACTGCTCAATTATTTTTATTGGCATTTTAGATAAGGGCTTAGATATATTCTAATAGGACTTGGATGTGTCTCAATATAGATGTATTCTAATGAGACTAATTGTTTGTAATTCATTGTAAATTAAACCCATATTAAAAAGCACCAGAAACTCTTACTAGCAACCGGTACTATATGGTATTATAACATAAGTTGCTATCCAACGATAGATAAATGCTGTTTGAGTTGCTTTTCAAGAGCAGCCACGGTTGATATCGCTCAAGGTCCATGTTTATTTTTCTGTTAGCACTTTCTAATGCTATACAGGGATATTCTTTTATACAAGAAAAACCATCTAAGCATCTAATCAATAATATTCTTATTATGAAATAAAAAAAGATAAAGAGAAAGAAGCGTGTTAATAATACTACATCGTATTATTAATTAAAATTTATTAAAAATTATGAAATAAGGATAGTGGTTCATGCAATGAGAAATGAAACTCACCAAAACTTATAATTTCTAATAAACTTTAATAAAAGAGTACGTGACTAACATTTTAGTCAAAGTTTCTTCCGACAGGCAATATTGTCCCACTAGTGGTGTTGAGGATCTGGTCCTGCAGGTGATAGCCTCTCCAGTCTTCCTCCAAGCATTGACCTCTTATGGTGATACTCTCTAACTCTTACGTCGCTAACTATCTCACGTAAAAGAAGTTCACTGTTAATCTTTTTACTCATCATGGTTGAGAACTTGGGCAAGAGTCTTGCCTCTGAACTCACAACAACTAATGGAAGAAAAATTAGGAAGAGAACAACAAACACTTTTGACGTCATTGAAGTAGCCATCATGATCTTACAAGAACTCAAATTATGGATAGAAAACAAGTAGCTCTCAAATGCCTATGTGAATATAGTACAATATAGCAATGTGAGTGAAGTGGATAGCAAGGGAAGCCTATTTATACTCCTAATTCCAATTAAGGTTTAATATGTAAACCGCTAAGCCAGTGAGGGAAGTTTAGATTCATGAGTTCTATTGGAAGTTTAGATAACTATAATATCCTAGATACACTTGTCTTTGTTTCACTTGAGTTCCTTCAAGTTCAATTGAATCACAAATGTATAATTAATGTTTTAATTTCATGGGATTAAGGTTAATTTGGCTGGTTCTTCCTCTCAAACATAAATGAATGTCTAAGCCGACCAAACCGATTCATCTTATGTTGTCCTCTTCATCAAAAACCTTATACTATTGATTAAATTCTGAAGAAGCAAAGAAAGCAATAAAAGACAAAATTCTCTCTAGACCAACCGAAATCCTTAATTTGCATCTATGCCGTGGAAATGCTTATGCTCCACGATCACATGGCCACAACTACTTCTAAAAAGGAAAATTTGATAAAAAGAAAATCACATGGCCATGTCAGAAATGGCTTAATCCAACAAGGTGTTTATTAGGCTTAATTTGTCATACGTCAGAAAATCACGTTACATTACAGAATTAATTTGTTTAAGGCATAATCCTTTGTTTGGTTCCTGATAGCACCTTTAGTGCTGGATCTTAGAGAAAGATCTTGAGTTGAAGATCTGTGCTTTACAAGATCCACCACTAAAGGGGAGATGAGAATCTCCACGTGGAGATCTGGGTCTTCCACAAGAACCCTCAAGATCCACCCATTTTAAAAAAAAAAATATATATTTTTATGACTACAGACCACAAAATGGGCGGGGAGTAACAACCCACAACTCAACAGAAATCGGAAAAAAAGCAAAAGAAGAGGAACACCTGAGGGAAGCAGAGGAGGGGGAGGCTCGGACTGTAGAGGACGCATTGTGAGAAGGAGGGGGAAGAAGAGAAAAAAAAAAAAAAAGAAAAGGGGAG
>PYAF01000400.1:545043-564038 GCA_007407185.1 Glycine tomentella
GGGGGGTGTGGAGATGGAAAAGAATTAAAAAATTTAAAATTTACAAACTAGTCGTTAAACTAACCGTTAAACTAGTCGTTTTTTTCTGAAATTTTTTTGTTATAAATTGGTTCACAATTAACCATTGATGCATATCACTTTCATTCTCATTTGTCAATCTTTTTTCTCCAATCTTGTAGTTAAATTTTACTTGTGTGAAATGGATCCAAATCAATTTGATTGGCAAAGTTATATGAATTTTTTGCAAAATTATCACATGTCTCCTTCAACCCAAAATTCAGAAAATCGCCTCCCTTTTTTCCCCCCTCCATTTTTACCACCACTAACACCAAATTATTTTATGTCAAGCACTTAAATTTCGTCCACCGAAAATTCTCAAAGTTCTCAAACATTTCCTTTGATGCCACTAAACAATCCTACCATGGTTGAAAATCATGTAGTTGGTTCACAATTTTCACAATTTTCTACCCAAATTGGGCTAGAAGATGCCGCCGTTGAGGAAGTAGGAGGATCTTCTACAAGAAGGAAGGCTCGAGTCGCCTTCACAATTGAAGAAGATACGTGCCTCATTAGTTCATGGCTCAACATCTCAAACGATTCAGTTGTTGGTGTTGATCAAGAAAAAGAAGCATTTTGGTTAAGAGTCACGAAAAATTACAATAATTTTAAAGGTGAACTCCGCGAAAGGACATTGAATTAACTGACATTCTTGATTCGTCCCTTGGGTTTTTGAAGCGGAAATTGGGATGCGGCCCAATGATAAAATGCATCAAAATTGACCCTTTTCAAGATGTCCCAAGTCAGCTTTCAACAAACTCAGAATAAAAATTTCATGAGTTTCCTCTGTTTGGATCCTTCACTTTACACGAGTTATTTAAATCAACTTTTCGTGTTTACTGCATGTTTAAGTTAATTTGATACTTAAAATATGAGGAAATGATGTCTAAATATTACACTAAATTGCACTCTCCTTCTTTGAAAGATGTAAGTATTACATTGTGTTGAGATATACAATTTAATCCTTATAAATTAACACCACTCCTCTTTGCCAACATAATGAGTATTACATTGTCATCTCTTATGCTAATCCCCAAATATAGTCGTATTTTGCTTTCGGTCTCTAGCTAACTATTTTTACTTAACTTTTGGTCCCTATAAAATTTCTTTTTTAATTTTTATTTTTGATATTTTACTTTCGGCTCTTCCTTTTTCACTAGACACCATTAATTAATTCTTGGAAAGAATTTAAACAATTTAGATGATGGTTGGTATGAGTGTTCATTTTCTGTTTTTATATTTAAATTTTTAAGATTTAAAAAATATTTTTATTTTGATTTACAAAATAAATATTTATCATGTTTTCATCTTATTTTTACTTTTTCAGGAAAGGTCGAAAACATTGATTAAGTTGTTACTTTTAGTTTTAAATCTATTTTTAAAAGATATTTTCTAAATTTTAACAAACTTATTTTTACTTTTTTTTTTATAAATAAAAACAAAATACACTCTGATAAGCGTCACCTTGTATTTGTATTTTCTTAATAATTAAGGCATTTTTTTTTATACACATTTACACAAACTGATATTTATTGCCAAATTAAGCCTCAGAAGGAGATGGCGGCGGCCTCACAACCAACAAGTATCTTGAAAAACAATAAATATGATGGCTAACAGTGACTTTGAACAAGATGACAGTGAAAGATTCTTTTATGTATAGACAAACAAACAAGTCCTATTGTTACATTTCTTATTATATGATAGAATACCATGTTAGACAAACAAGTCCTATATTGTTACATTTTTAATATAATAATTAACTGCCATGAGAAATGAGGATTGCCTTGTTATCATTACTTAAGTAGTCATGGAATATATAGAAAATACTTTCTTTTTCTTTTAACATAATGGATATATTAGTTGAAGGTTTGATGTACATAGCATAGTGTATATATTAAAGATTATCTATATTAAGGTAGTACACGAGCAAAGCAACGTTAGTTTGGAGCACTATTCATACAAGAATGTTTTATTTTATTTTTAATCTGTCAGAAAAGAAGAATAGTGTCATTCATGTGATAACAGAAAGCTTTGTGATCGATAAGTGATAACCGTCCCACAACTGTGCCACTTACGTACCTTTGAACTACAAAATTATCTGAACTCTATAAACTATTAGCTTGCATTATCATCCTGCTATTAGATTAAGAATGCATGCATTATTATCATTATTTTGATCTTATCCTTGGTTGTATTTATCCATCTCTCAATGTTGTCATTGTAAAAAAGGTGGTGTGGCACTTCAAAATCAATGTATCAATTAAGTAGAGGATAAGAATTAAAACAATTACTTGCATTTTTTAATGTCATGAAACAACCTCCAACTGAAAAGAACGAGTAAAAAACACGTTGACTTGAAAGAATTAATGATGACTATTGACTATTGGACCATAAACTTGAATATATCCAAATACCACTAATGTGAAAACATATTTTATTTATCATTAAACAGTGTCAACCCCTTTATTTTATCTCCAAACCTTTTGTTGATAGGACAATATCCTTCTCGTCAGACCCTACAAGGAACTCATTAATCCAAATTTATGGCGAGGGTAATCGCACTTAAAAAGAATTAATTATTAATGTTCTTTTCTAAATCAAAGGTATTAGTGGAGTTCGGTTAATTATGGAGATGAATGTCAAGGAATTGCCTTCTAAGTTTTCTTTTCATTTATAAAATGATAAAAGTGAAAATAGATTACTTCAATATTAACATAATTAATTCGAATGATACTAACTTAAATTCTTATAGATGAAAAAAATGTGTATGAAAAGAGATCAAATCATTAAGTAGATAAATAGATTTTTCAACAAAAATTAATTATTAGTAAAATAGGTAGATACTTTATACCAACCAATAACAAAATAAAAATAAATTAAAATAGATAAATAACATCTCTTTAGAGAATGATAATTGCCGAGCAATATTCATCTAAGAGATATTCCAGCCCATGCACATGAGAAATGTATAATTGTATCCAAATGTTTTAACTAGATTTAACCCATTGGCATCTTCTTTGTAATTTCTATTAATAAAATTAATATTTACAAATATGCACGAGAGAACAAGCGCACATGAAGAAGGAGTTAATTCAGGGCTTGTACATGTGCAGAAGCCTCATTACCTTAAATGGTTAACTAATAGAACTTTGAAACACCGAACTACTCTGCTTTTTTATGAAAATTGCTTAAAGTGGGGAAGCACTAACTGGGATGCTTATATCGGTACTTAACCTAACATAAGATGCTTCTCACATGCCATGTCCAAGGCAATTATAGGACTTCGATCCATAATTTCAAAATTTGTAGTAAAGGAAGGTAAACATCTAAACCTAACAAAATCATTATTCTTAAACACCGCCCCAATTAACTTGCTATAAAATTTTGGAGATATTAGATTCATTCATTGAAACAAATATACAAGTTTCATAAGGAAATGCACCTACAGAGGAGATGGAAATGGTACAAAAATGCAAAATGCAGATAGAAAAGAAAAGAAATCAAGGGGGAGGAACAGAGAAGAATATGAGAAATACATTTAAAGTATTTTCATTCGAAATATTTCACTTCACCACACTTCAACTATTCTACTCCACAATTGAGTAGAATAAAAAGCTTAACTAATGTCATACTTAAGTTATGAGACTCTCTCACATAATATTGGACTAGTCTTTTGGGTTGAACTTTCTTCCTATATTTAAGTCAAAACACTTTGTATTTTTGTTGACAGTTGGGTTACTGAAATGACTATTTATCGTCTGAATTATGGTACAATGTATTGAATACTGATAAATGACTACCTATTATTTGAATTAAGGTACAATGTATTGAATACTAATAAATGAGGGAAGTCATCAATATAAAAGAAATGGGCTATTATTAGGTTAGTGCCAATATTACGAGTTTCTCATTAAGTAGAATAAGAAACTTTATGTTAGTTAAGCCATGAAACTCTTTCACTTAATAAAGTAATATTTTAGATTTTGCTCTCTTTTTGCTTATTTAATAACATAAATCATACATAAAATGGAAATGTAGAAATGTAAGAGAAAAAATTAAAGGGGTAGAGAATGAAAGAGGGAGGATCAGAGAAGAATATTGGAAGTACTTTTATTCAGAATATGTCACTTTTCATTCACAGTCCAACTACTCAACTCCACACAAACATTACATAGATTAAACTAAATACATAACAATCTTTTTTTCTAAAGAAAAGGAAAACCTACTTGATGACATAGTAAATAATCTATTACTAAGGTTCAAATTACACAAAGTAAACAGTAGGAGACCAATGCACTATGATGCATATGGCCATATCCTTACCATCACCAAACTTCCACTTACACATGATAACCTGAAAATGTATCTACCAAGAATCTAGGATCACTCGGCATTGCCCTTGTTGTGTTTCATCTAATCACCCCACAACTTACAAAAAAATGTTACATACATCAATAATACAGAAAAAAGAAAGGAACATTCGGGATGAATTTTGGATCCTAATTAATCCTAAAGGAATAATAGGTGACAGACCCTACAAATTTTAAATCTTCTTTGTCCTGTTTCTGCATTTTCACATCTTCTTGTGAGAGTGGAAGATTAATGATGGTGAGGATCTGGACCACCAGGACTTAGTCGACTGGGCTTATAATCTGTTCCCAACAACTGCTTCCTTCTTATGATTTCCTTCAAAACTATTTTGGCACTACTCACTATTTTGGAACTCTCCAAAATTGCATGGTTTTCATTAGTGCTTGAGAGTGAAGAAGGAAGAGGTCTTGCATCATGACTGATCAAAAGTGATGTGAAGAGAAGGACAAAGCATAACATTTTCCAGTTTGCCATAGTAATCGATTTTAAGATATCAAAACAAGCCAAAGTAGTGCGGAGATTCTAAGCAGTGATAGTTGGAGTATATAGAGAGGCATATAGGTTGTTTTGTTGTAAATTTACACTATTTAACATGTGTAGGAAATAATATATAGTCAAATAGTATTCATTGTGATTGGAAATTGCTTCTTTATGCTGTCAGAGAGCATTTATATGCTAAAGTCAATCACTATGAGTGCTTAGTTTTTAATAATTTTTTATTATTACAATCAATGTCTAAGTAAGCAGTATTATTTTCTATAAGGTAGTAAAACGAGAAAATTAATGGCCGTCTCTCTTTGATAGATATCCATTTGCCACATTTTCTGCCGCCCTTGACTTAAATAGCAAACTCTAACCATACACTCATCATTTTTACAAGGGAATGTTATGAGGCTAGGCTAATGTTGAGAAATGATATGTAAATGTGAATGTCGATGTCCATCCTCCAGCCCCCAATAAATAGGAGTATATTTACTTGCACTGTTGCACATATCATCTAACATATACCCATGTTATTTTCTGCACACCTATACTTTGATTATCACACGTCCGGATATGGGGTGATTTATTCCCTGTATATATATATATATATATATATATATATATATATATATATATATATAGACCACAAAGTCACAAATATTTTTTATAAAAAAACAATTATGGTTGAGTCAAGTGGAAACATAATGGACGATAAAACTCTTCTTTTATACATTTATCACAACTGCATACTCAAGATTCAAATTCAATATCTCAATTTAAGCTAAAAACAATCCGTAGTAGTTGATTCGGTGGTAATTTATACCTAGTTCATTTTTCCAAAAAATGGTCTCTGAAATCTACTGTTTCAGCTGATTCTGCAGCAGCCACTGCCTTTTGAGCAGATCATCATCCCTCACTCTCTTTCTGTGAGTGTGTATTATGTAACAGAGTGCACGTTTTTCTTGTTTACTGTTATGCAATTCTTGGGTGAATAACGCGGAGTAATAGACAAGAAGGGGATGACGATCTTAGTTTTATTTATTTGTTTTGGGTGAATTAAGTTATTTTCCTCCAAAATATGCCTAACATAAACTATTATATTGTTTCTAGTTTTGAAAATTACACATTCGACTTTTCAAAAATTTGGAAAGATTTGGAGAAATTAGTCCAGAGCGTTCAATAGGAAATTTTTTTCTTATGCGGAAATCTAAATGAGATTAATGATGACATCCACGGGTCATTAATTTAATCTGGTTTCACCCAGTATATATTAAAAATTTAAAATTATATATATATTTATTATGTATAAATATATAGCTAACATTATTTGAATAAGAAAAATACATTCATATTCCAAAATTCAAAATAATAATAGATAATAATCCAAAATCTAATTTTTTTTTATAAAAATAATCCAAAATTATTATTTTTCTTGTAACTGGCCGGGTCGGACCGGTCCAACCGAGATCCAATGACCTAACCAGTCGGGTTTGACAGGATCATCTTAGATCAATTATGTAATCGATCCAGTAATGAAATCGGTCCACTTAAATCACTGGATCTCAGTTGGACCGGTCCAATCGATCATGCCGAATCGAGTTTTACAATACTGACTATACACCATACCTAATAAATAACACGATTATAAGAGGATATTATAACTATAATTAATTTTTAAAATTCATATAATTTGATATAACTAGTTATTATTTATAAAATACGAGTATATAACTGGTTATGAATAAACTAATTATATAACCAATTATATAATTAGTTATGGATAAACAACAATAAGTTATTTAAAATACTCATTTTTATAAAACTAATTATAATAAAAATAAGATATTTAAAATAATCATTTTTATAAAACTAGTTATAATAAAAATAAGTTATTTAAAATACCTATAAGTATAGAATTGGTTATAGATTTTATACCTACTTTATTCCTTTTTCAATGACAGATAAAGGTATGCTCCTAATATATGGAAGGAGTAAAAGCCCAAGATTGATGTAAGATTCTACCAAATAATTAACAATTTACCGTCATTTTTGTAAGATAAAGTTTGCAGTGCTGTACCAATATAAATAACAATCTTGTTTGAAGTTATATTCATCCATACCTATAAAACTAGAAGGACAAGTCTTTTCCATTCGCTACTAAGAAGAATACATTCTAGGCAACTGAGGAACACTAAAGAACATAGACATTGGTGGTTTAATTTGCTATTAAATATTAATGTTAACTGCTATCTTTTTTCCGGGAAACTATTGGTCGAGAGTAACACCAACTGAAAATTTTAAACATCACCAACATTTTCTTTCCATTGAATGCGTAAGTGGTGACTCCAAAAGAATTTTTAGCGGAGAAAGACAGAACGTAAGGTATTTGTATATTTTATACTATGTTTAAGACCTATTAATTAAATTAAATACCTTGTCATGACCACACAATACAAACGGCCAAACCAAACCACGTTTAAGATACGAAGGACAATATCAAATAATATGGTATGTTGCGTTGCCACAAGTTATTGTCCTCTTTCTTTTCTACTTTTCTTTGTTGTTTCTTGCTTTGCCTTGCTGGCTACAAATTATAAAGTTATCATAGCATGTTATGCGGATTGCGTTTTTGCTATTGTAAATTTGACTTCATTCGATTGGATGTTCGTGAGGTTTAATAGAGATTATAGAACATTAATAATGTATGTTCGTTATGGTTCAATATGGTAATTGGATATTACTAGCGTTTCCAAACTCTCTCCCTAGCTCTCATGAATTGAAGAAGTTCAAAACACTCTTCTCTGTTATCTTATTTTTACACGTACTTTTTACAATATCTTTTTGATCAGCTGAAGATGATCAAAAAGATAATTAAAGTGAGGAATTTTAATCTATATATATTTTTTCAATTACTGCATTTTAAGAAAGGGAAAAAACGAAAATATTGATATTTACTAATATTTAATAAAAATTGCTAACGTGATAATATTGCACATCCGCGCTGTATATCCAATATTCGATGCTACTGATCACACTATTACTATATAATTTATCAGACTTAATTTTCAGAAGATGTCTAAGAAACTTGTTTCAATTCCTCGCGTGTTGTATTAGAATAGAAGTTAAAACAACGTATGATTAAAAGAGAAAACCTTGTATATATATATGGTACACTTAATTACTGCTTCGTTGGTAATTTTTAATTATACGGTTACATGCAATAGGTTATAGAGTGACTTAGGACCTTATCTAGGTTTGACCTATTTCTAAACTCTAACACCTGACTTAAACTTTTTAAGGGTATATATGATTAAGGTTGAATATTTGTCTAAAAGTTTACTTAATAGTAAAAAATCTTTTAAATATATAAGTTGATAAATATATCTCAACTACTTTTTAGTCCATGACAATCCGACCATTAAGTAGATTAATGAAACTAACTTATATAAATCAATAAATTTTTTTATTTATTTATAAGAATTGAAGACTAATTAATACTAAGAGTTTATAATAACTATTCAATCAATTAAATTAGACTTTGTTGATGAATTTAATTCTTCTAAAGTCAGTAAAAATATAAGTAATTTCAATATTTGCTGAGAAAAATAATATTTTGTATTTTAAAATATTTATGATTTATGAATTACGTACTAATATTAATCATTTATGTGCATGTAATATCAATTATTGATATTAATTAATTATTTTATTTTTTTAAAGTGAGTTGTTCACTTTAGAGAGGTCAAATTTAAACCTATAAACCTAAGGTTTTGTATAAGTCAACAATTATATTATTATTAATATCATAATCATTATCATCATCACTAATATAAACTTTTCAGAACCCTAATTTAGTATCTTAATTCTAAGAGAGCCAGGCCTCAAAGTAGATGTAGTAAGATCCCTTCTTCTACAAGAATATTCCTATAATAACTAAGTTGGGGAGGGGATTCCTATAGTCTTAAGGGGTTCTAGCAGATCTTCAGCCTTGAAATTTGTCATGGGTGGCACTGATCGTGACAATAAACTAGGAGGGAGACTCATGCCTTGCGAGTTCTTGGGATGTGGATATGCTTGATTGGAGATTGTCTTGTTCGGATGGGTTTTTTAGCTTCGGCTATGCGTGTGTTAATAATGTACTACATATACATTATTAATTAAAATATTAATAAAAAATAATGAAAATTACTGTACAAAGTATGCAAAACAAGTGTTAAATAATAATAATTAAAGAGTATATGTTAAGTATATTTTATATTAAATATATTTTCCCACACTATCATATTATATCAACTTATTCTGTAAAAATAAATATTATATCATATGTTGGTATATATCACATATATCTTTCACATGAGATAATCATATTCAAATCGAATAAAATCATTATCAACGATAAAACTCTTCTTCCAAGATATTTAACACAACAATTCAATCATAAGAGATCTTGAATTTAATTAAATGGTTAAAAAAATATATGATGATAAAATTGTGCCGTTATAGTTGAAAAAAGTATTTGTTAGGGTCAATCTAGTGATGAAGAGTTGAAATAAAATACATGAAGTTATAGATACAAACCTCATTGTCACTATTGTACATTCAAAAAAGAGTTAAAAAAAGAGTTTCAAAATCTAATCCCTATATATATATATAAAAGAGTAAACTATACAAACTTTCCTTGAGATTTAAGGAAATAACATATGTCTTTTGTTAAATTTTAAATTTTCACAAGCCCCCTAATTAAATATTGTTCAAACATTTGATAATAACAAGTCATGTATATTGCACATGACATATAATGAATATTTTTTCTTTATCATCCTCCTTCAAGTATCGAACAATTTTGATAAAGAAAAAATAGGTTGTTTAAAACTCAATGAAGTTGTCATACCAATAAACTAATAAGCCAAATGAATATTATCATGAGCAATAGAACGATTGAATAAATTTTATTTCAACAAACCTAAATCAAATGAATAATTATAGGTTTTAAAAATCAAATAAAATTTTTCCAATAAAATCATTAATGATCCATCACATAAAATCACTTGAACTAACTCGATATTAGCAATTATAATAAAAAATTTAAATATATTTTTAAAATAAAAGAAAGATATGTATAATTTTCTTAAATCTCAGGAGAAATTTGTGTAGTTATTTTAAAAAGAAAATGAGACATATATAATTTTTTTAAATCTTAGAGAAATTTATGTAATTTACTATATAAAAATTAATTATTTATTTCAAATATATAATAATACCGCTTAATTTTACTACTTTCTTTCTTTAACATTCCACCCCTCACTTAAAGCCAAAATGCACTTTATAGTTTATATATATATACCCTCTCCTCACTGCCACAAAAGAGCTTTGGTGAGTTCATGGCTGACTAGCTTGTTATTTGGAATCACACGCCAGCACAAGATATCTTACATCTAATTATATTTCATCATCTTGCTGGTCAGCTGTACACAACTATGGTACTTTCCTTTGTCTTTTCTTGTTGGTGTGAGACTCAATTTACATTAAAAAAAAAAAACAAATTATCACATTTTATATTATTCAGTAATCAATTTTTTAATATTTTATTAGATAAAATTTCTGTAAATATTGTTAAATGTGTAGGTTTTATTTTTTTGTTTGATATGTTTAATTTTCAAAATAATATAGCAAAACTAACCACTACTATTTATCGATAATTTTTTTTTAATAAAACTCATGAATTTCAATCAATAAAATTAAAAGGAAATATTGAATAACTTGACAGTAGTACTCCATCTAATCAACAACTTTGTCCCGGTTCAGACTTGTTAATTCCTAAGGTTTTGTATGTAAAAATAAATAAATAAATAAAAGGTTTTGTTAGTCATGCTTAAGGGACCCTTTGTTCATACATTCTTAAGTTTGGCCTGCATGGACAACTCCTACTTCTTTTCCTTCTTATTTTACATAGGCCATTCAAAATATACGTAATTAACTTTATTATTTTGATCATTATTACGTATATTTTTATCATTGTTTTTATCCTTTGGTCTAGGCCAGAGTTTGCCCTAATGGCATTGGTGAGAGAGGTCAAGAAGGAACATGGTTGTTATGAGCTTTAGGAGATGAGTTCATCCTACATGACCAGTGACGGATTCACACTTATTTGAAAGGATGCACATACATATAAGTATATAAATATCTTGAATGTGTATAGTTTGTATTTCTTAATTTTATATATTTGAATTTCTAGCTTAACTTTTCTCTCCTTTCATGATAATATAATTATTAATTTTTATTTTTTAAATAAGCTGACCCCTAACTTAAGATCTTAATTGCACATAAGCATAAATTAATAGTGAGTTCGACCTTGGTGGTTTGATGTCTAATGTTAACCATGATAGGCAGAGGCGGAACTAGGGGGGCTAGCGTGGGTCCCTGCCCCCCCTAAAAAATTAATAAAAAAAGAAAAAAAAATATTAAAAAAAAGGTAAAAGGGAAAAGAAAAATATATAAAGAAAATGTAGTAAAAAAAGAAAAAAAATTAAAATCATAAAAAGGAAAAAAAAAACATAAAAGAGGAAAAAAAATATATATATATATATAAGAAAGGAAAGAAAATGTAATAAAATAAAATGGGAAAGAAAGATAACAGAAAAAGAAAAAAAGGAAAGGAAGATGATAAAACGAAAAAAATAATAATAAAAAGGAAAATAATAAAGAGAAAGAGGGAGAAAGAACACTATAAAAGGGAGAAGTCTGAACACAAAGGAGAAAAAAGAAACACAAATCCCAAGAGAACAGAAGGAGTCAAAAAGTTGTTTCATTTGGTAAATCAGTGAAAGAAAAGAGTTTCAGGTATCTCCTCATTTCTTTCTTTTTTTCTTTTTTTCTCTTTCTTCTTCCTGTTGTTATTCTGCTCGAAATGAATAAGGTGATTTTTCTACTGAAAAATTTTATAAGGTAAATATCTTTTGTGCTATAATTGATTATCAATTACAAGAATTAAATAACAGGTTCAATGATAATACTGCTGAATTACTTGCTTTGAGCATGTCTTTAGATCCAAGAAACAAGTACAAGTCATTTAACAGTGATAATATTTGCAAACTTGTTGATAAATTTTATTCTAGAGATTTCACAAAACAGGAAAAATTGCATTTGAAGATGGAGTTACAACATTTTGAGCTTAACATTCTTAAACATCCATATTTGATTAATTTATCAACTATATCTGAATTATGTCAAGGGCTAACAAGAACTGGAAAATCCATCTTTTATCCTCTTATTGATAGAGTGATTAGACTTGTACTCACTCTTCCAATTTTTACAGCAACTACTAAAAGATCTTTCTCATCTATGAAGATAATTAAGATTAGACTTCGAAATAGAATGGAAGACTAATTTTTTAATGATTCTTTGATTACATACATTGAAAAAAATTATTTGAATTTTAGCACAGATTCAATTATAGATATTTTCACAATATGAAAACACGTAGAGTAAGAATCAAGTAAAGTGATTTTAATTTCTGTAATAGTTTTTTTTTTAATATTAGGTTTATATTGTCTTCGAAATATTTTTATTTATGATATAATTTTTTTTATGTTCGTCCCCCTCTCAATAAAATTCCTGATTCCGCCACTGATGATGAGTGGAAGCTAGATTTACCAAATTTCCACATACAATGACAAATCATTTGTCTGAGATAGACTGAGCTGATGTGTTCACACAAGCGTGCACACAGCTTAGGCGTCCCAAAGATCATCGATCCTAGCGATATAAGGAACTTTTAGTGAAGGGAAAATGGAAATGGGTATGAATCTCCAAGCACTAGCTCCCAGAATTTGAACAAAATCTTTGAATTTCTGTCTATTAATATATATATTTTTGGTCAACCAAGCAAAGGCAGTGAAGTTTATCACTAAGCCACGTAAATATTATGCGCACTCGATCGGGACTTCTTTGGTGGGATGGTCGAGTTCTGATCCATTTGTTACTATTCAGTCGGCCATCCATAATAACACTCAAATTGCACCATTTCTTTGCTACAACACTTTCCAATATATAACTCACATCAATGAACTATATATAAATCGCTATTATTTGTTAATCCATTCTCTTCGTCCTTATTCACATAAACCATAATTCTAGTCAACATAGAAAGAAAATAAATCGTACCAACAATTTGCGATAAACAACTAAAAAATCTTATCAAGATAATATTGGCAGATTTATATAATCTAATATGCTGCACGTTACATAATTAATGTGAAAGCTGGTTTCAATCTCCCTGTACACACCAGTAGTTTTAAAAAATCCAATATAGTGTCAAATGATATAGATAATATAGATAATATAAAAATATAAGAAAAAATAAATTTATTGATTAAATGACTTAATATAATTTTTTATTTTTATTATTTTTTGTGTCGTGGGAATTATTAGTGACCAAAAACTAATTTTCGTCACTAAATTTGGTCATTAATTTGTGTTTTTTTTTTTTTTTTTTACTTTAGAATCCTTGACGTAATTTGTAAAAAAAAAATAAAAAAAAATCTGCATAAGCTTTGTCTTATAATTTGTCTCACCTAAGTATTGTTAGATTCAATTCACATGCGTCAGGGTTTTTATTTTCCTGAAAAAATATAGCAGGAATTAATGTCATAGTAGGTTGTGCCAATTCACGACGAAATATGTCAAGTAGTCTATGAGAGTTTGTTTTGGACTGGGCTTTTAGGCACACCCAATAATATGGGCAAGAGTCCTAATATAGGGTAAAACTTCCTGCACACCCATTATTACTTCATGCACTTCTCATATTGTTTTATGAAAAAAGAAAAACATGACACCAATCACATTTAAGAGGTCAATCTTTAGACTCTTTGTGATAGACTGATAGTATTGTAGAAAACATGAGCATTTGGCTACATTTCTCACCGTTTGACAAATTTTACTTGTCAACCCAATGAGAGACTTCACCAACAAGTGAGACATATGATTTTGGTGATTACATTATTTGGAAGGTTTTTTTATCACGGTGATTGATATGTTTATGCATCCACGAGATTCACATTTTTAAGACTTTTTCCAAAATCTCATAATTTCATATTTCTTCCAGGTTATTTTTAGGGAAATTGAGAAAGTGAGTATACCAACACAAAAATGCATAACAACTTAAAGACAATTTGTTTCCCATTTTTCTCGTTCTAAAAATTGACTTTTGGAAATTACTTTTCGAAACATGTTCAATTTTTAACACTTCCAGAAATCATCTGAACATTTCATAAATTATTTTATGGAATTGTTAAAATTTCAAACATTCTGATAAGTGGTTTCTAGAAGAAGAAAAAATATTTTTGAGAAAAAAAATAAAAAATGTATATTAATAAAATTAGGAGGTATAATAACAAGTACCCGGCAACTTAACAACAACCTCTTTCAAAACTGATTGAAAAGCCCATATACCTAACCTTGTCGGGCCCAAATGTCATATTGCTGCAAGCCCAAGTTTTAAAAATGTGTATGTTTAGGTCCAAACAACAGTAATGATAGTATATTAATTGTGGGCTTTATAGACTTACTGTCATTGCATGAAGTGAAAATTTTAGGTATGTTTGTTCTTCTTTAAAAACTTATTGTCAGTTATTAGATATTTTGGAAAAAGGATAATTTCTTTACATTGCATACAATATAATGAAAAAAAGAAACACTAAACAGCAAGAAGATAATCTGTAGGAAAAAAACGAATTCCTGTGATCGGTTGATATTTTATATTCATCGGTCCTTTTCCCCCAAGCATAGGTTGTTTTCATATAAAAAATTCACGTGTTCATCCACGTGCTTCGATAAATTAACTTTTGTAGCAATTCTCTTATAACTATCTATTTGAAGCATCTTGAGCATCTCTATTGGTAGATCTCAAATAAAAATCTTATACAACTTTTTGGTGGACCCTATAGTACCACATAAAATTAAAGATCTTTCGAGATCTCTTTATTTTTTTTTTCTTTAATATTAGATCTCATTTTGAGATATTAGGGAGAGAGAAAGAGGAAAAAAATTACTTTATTGAATAATGTTCAGATCTTGAGAGATTTTATACAAGAATTCATCCTCCAAATTGAAGATCTCTTCAATTCTTTTATTAAGAAATCTAATGAAGATCGGATCTTGAGCTCAAGATCCTTACTCAACATCTTGCACTTATATTTTTCATCTTTTTCATGTTTTTCAGAATAATCTATCAATCATTAAAGATTATGTATATCAATGTGAATACGAAAGGAGAATTATCGGGGGAAAGTATCTATTTAAACATTCAAAGTTAACATCACCTATATGACTTATTTGTTATTCGTATATAATTTTTGCATTTTTTTCAAACAAACTCACTCATGCAACATGAAGTCTCCCGCAAGATTAGAAACTTAAACTTGTTGGGGTCTTGTTTTGTTATCTCACAAGGAATCAATTTGTTATAGGCATCGGACTTTAAGATTAATTTGTAATGACGTAAACGTACAACATCAACTAATTGATTTTTTTGGCATCTCAAATGTTTTCAAAAGGAAAATTCTTTCAAAAATAAAAGGGAATGGAATAATGCGTAATTGTGTGTTTGTCAAGAAAATGATCTCTGGGTTGTTCTTTTAATTTGTCATTGTGTATATACTTAGATAGTGACTTAACTAAGAACGAGAGAAAAAGCTATGCATGTATTGTTATTACAAATTTCAACGTCAAAAGACAAAGTGAAAATGGAATACACACAGCCACATATTTGTGTTTTTTTTCCCCCTTGTGTGACGGAAAGGCAAAATTTAAGCAAAGTATGATTTCGGAGATATATGGCCATATTTTCCATTTTCCTTTATATGAAAGCTAGCTGGAGAGTTTTGACTTATATTTTAGAAGAGCCAATCCAATAAAAAAATGTTGATTTTTATTTTGTATGAATGATATGTATTTTTGACTGAGGGCCAGTGATCTTATTTGAGTTAGAACATTATTATTGATAGTAAAACTTTCTCTTCAAATATTTAAGAAAGTTAAATATTAAGAATGAGAACTTAAGACGACTTGTTGAATTGAAATAACCTACATTAGTTGATTTATGTGTAGGTTGATAAAAACAGTGATACTTCAATGTAGAATACACCTTCCCATTTAGTAATATCATGAATTGATAAAATCGGATGACAACTGGATGAATATATACAGAGCTAAAAAAAAATATAACAGCAAACTAATGATGTCCGGATGGCAAAAATAAATAAATAACATAATAGAAATATATCCATCAATAAATTAAGAGTATTCCCTTAAAAAAACAAATGAAAAGTATTGCGTAAATTACAAACTTTGCATGAACTGACTGATTTAAATAACATTCAATAACATAAATGCATGTGGGATATGGACTCCACCAGCACATGAAAACTAAGGACCAAATGACCTTTCGTTAATTTTGCTAAGACCTGGATGCCCTTTATGACAAAGTCCTTGTACCATGTCCAAGAAAAGTTGTATTTGCAAGCATGCAACGCCTTAGGAATCACCACCACCACCCAAACCCCACTAAGACCTAAAACTGCATCCTAATTTGAATCAAAATGGGACTCAATTTGGTTCAGCAACTTCCATACCACACACACATCAATCTGATGTTGATACCTTTAAATAGCATTTATCACTACAATTTGATGTTGATCTCACATATTCCACGCACATTCAACGGTGTTCTTCAATATCAGACAGAGTTTGTCAAATTGTTTAGACATAAATTCTTCTTTGGCCTACTCTTTATGAAATGAAATTTAAAGTAAACAAGCTAATGAACTATAAATTAGAGCGAGAGTGTGTGTGTGTGTGTACATACACTCTTTTCCAACATAGTAAGTAACGTGTTTTTTTGGTGCCATGATGAATTAATTTTATAGCTAGCACACGGCCAAACGCAATTATGCAAGAAGGAGCGTACCCTATGGACAAAAAGGATTGCATTGAATGGTCCTTCAAAACCATGTTTTTAAGTTTAACGCGTGATTTTTGTCGTTTGGCCAGTGTGCAATTGCAAAGTGGCCTACCATTGACAAAAAACTGAAAGACAAACAAATGATCAGATTCATGGTAAAGCTCTCTAGATGAAATGCAAACCAAAGTAAATAAGTTTTTGATTAATATGATTGTATAGGCTTCGCGCGCGTGTTGATTTGATGACCATGGTACTAATGTAGAGCATGCGCTATTCAAATATACATAAACTATATATCACATGAAAGTGAATACAATAATTATATATAAACACACCTATATCAGAATCATCTATTTCTCACTTTTTTTTTCTTCTTTTTCTATCTCTTTCTTCCTATCACATATCATATCACCTATCATACATATATTTTTCCTCTTCTTTCTATTTCTCTTTCTCTTTCAAGTGTCAAATAACATGAGTGTCTATATATTTTTATCCCCGTATATATATATATATATATATATATATATATATATATATATTGAATGAAATTATGGATTACAAATTATTTCGAAGATGTTCTCTCTCTTATTATAAGTAAGTTATGTGACTTCTGACATGACTTCTTTCTATAACCAAGTGCCCTAAGCTCAAGCCTTTGTCAACATCTTTTTTAGTTTTACTTAACCATGAACTTGAGGAAGGTCATGCAACCCTCCACTATTTATATGTGGTGTCTCGATTATAATACACACATGTCCTCTAGTTATTGATCCTTGTAAGTCATGAGTCTGCATGTACACAATCGTGTGAGTTCTGTACTAGGTATGAGTGCGTTATTGTGTGTCCCTGACATATCGAAGATGTTGCCTGGTGTTGTCACGTCTTGACGATTTAAATTAGTACTTTAATAGTACAATTCCTTTGGGATACCAATTGATGAGGTCGATTGTCAAGTTGGACTGATGACTCTCCTTGTACGAATAATTAGTTCATAGTTTTAAAAACCGAACCGGTGACTGACCCGGTCAGGGTACTGGGTCACTGGGTCAATGGTCGAACCGGTGGGTCACTAATTGACCTGCATGACCCGGTCAGTGGTTGAACCGGTGAATCACTGATTGACCTGCATGACTTGGTTATTGGTCGAATCAGTTGACCTGCATGACAATATCTTAAAATATTTATAAAAAAATCACAAATTAATATTCTTCCATAACATAGAGTCATAGATAATCAAATACCAAAATGTTAAAAAAAATTATTATACAAGTTCAAACAAACAAATATCAAATATCACAAACATAAGGTAAATAAAATAACTTTATTCAAGAACAATGTTAACAAAACAAATTAATATAATCACTGAATTCAAGACTTAAATTAATTATTTATTTTAAAAGTTAAAATCCAAACATTTTTTCACAGCCTTCCATTAACGTGTATAATGAAAGAAGAGAAAGACAGGGAAAGGAAAAATAATAAGAATAATTTTATAATATTTTTAATTTAAAAAATAAAATTTAAGATAAAATTTAAATAAATACATTGTATGGCCTTTAAGTATTGATAATTTGAATAATTAAATTTTTATTTTTCAACATTCTTGATTCTTAAGTAGTTCTTAAATTTAACTTATTTATTCATCCCATATAATTCTTAAAATTGTTAAGTTTTGAAATGTTCTTTATTTTCTTATATTTTTTTAATCCAAACAAAACGTAAATAAATTGGGTATATAATGAATTAATTATAATTTTAGAAACTTTTTAATTTTGTTTATTGTAGGGACTAAATGATAGTGAACGGCAAATTTAAGGACTGATTTGATTATTTAGTTTTTATTTATTATTCAAAATACATTCTGAAAATAATTTATAGAAATAATATTTTTTAGAAGAAATGTAAAAATGTAGAAGACGAATACGAAACAAAGAGATAGATAATTCTTCTTTATTTAAATAAATAATTAATTGAATTAATTAAGCATTGTTGGATATTTGAAAGCAGCAGCAGCCCCCCCTCCCAAAACATTTCTTGGAATTTGGAAGTAGCGTGTAGCAGACCAAAACATTTATTGGAGGCAGCGTGCAGCAGCATCCCAGCGCCCCCTCCCTTCCCCCCC
>PYAF01000400.1:564138-618868 GCA_007407185.1 Glycine tomentella
CCCCCCTCCCCCCAAAATTGTTACGCGCCCCCCCACCCCCCCACCCCCCAAACAATCCTTGTATCCTTATTACCACCCACCACCCCTCTGCGGAAATCTTGGCCAAGCACCTCCAGTTGTTGCCCCCCCCTCCCGCTCCCCGCCGCGACGAACCCCCCAACTACGAACAAACAAACCCAACCCATTCGCGCCTCGAACAGCCACCACCCCCACCTCGACGAACAAACAAAACCCCACGTCCACCCCCGGTGAAAACCAAACCGTCGACGCAAGTGTTCCGAGGGAGAAGACAAAAGCAGCACGGAGGTACACGACATTTTTTTTTTAAGTGACCCGGTCCGGTTCGGCGGTTCGACGGTTGAACCATAAACTCGGCCGGTTCGCACCGGGTTGCACCGGGTTGAAAGCATGATCGATCCAATATTAGACTCGACTCGGTCCAGCCACCGGGTCTCGGTTCGACTGGTCCGACCGGCCGGGTCGGTCCGGTTTTGAAAACACTGAATTAGTTAATAGACACTATGTTCTAAATGTGAGTTGATCTTTGGGAGTCAAGCCTTGTTGACCTTGTGGGAAGTCAATAAATTCATGGTTCATTGAACATTGAGCCTTATGACATAAATGCCTAAAAGTGTCATGTTATCCCTTAGGAAGAGTTGACCATTGAGACCTTGAGTGATCTCGATCAGACAATCTACAACCAACTAAGCATTGAGTTTTATAGTGTAAATGCTTGAGTAATTTTTGTGATCCCATGTGAAGACTTGACCCTATTGGACAATCTTAGTTTGATAGTCCATAACCCAACAAGCATTATGTTTTGTAATTTAAATGGTTAAGTGATTGTATGACCCCTTATGAAAAGTTGATCCTACTAGACGATTTTGATCGAATGGTCCATATATAATATTAAAGTTCTTAAGAAATTGTTTTATTTTTCTGAAGGCATGACATTAATTTTGATATTTAAAAATTAAATAGAAATCATTACATATCTAATATTCCCAACAGTTCCCCTTTTTTAATATATATCGCATATATTTTTAGTATAAAAAGTACAAGTTTTTTTTATAAAAAAAAGTACATTTTTTGTTTCTAGGCAAGATTCCGATTTCCGAGGCTGATGCAGAGAAAAGTAACTAAGAAACGACATTAATTGCTAATCAACCTTCAAAGCAACATCAAAAGTAATGCAACAATTGGAGTGTAAAGCAATAATAAATATTTTCAGGACATTGATTCATGATGTTATCAAGAATCATGAGATGTATAATTATGGCTTATTTATTTATTTTTTTATAGAAAAAATGATTGTTTATTCGTTAGTATTACAAGTTTGAAAATTATTTTCAACAAAATAGGATATAATATACTTCAGTTCATAATCAATGCCAACGTTATGTAAATTTATATATTATCATGATCCTAATTTTGTTTTTTAGATGAGGCAGGAAAGCCCCCCTTAATTTTTTATTTTTCATTTTGTATAGGAAACTGGAATATTCTTCTACTATTCTTATTTATGCATATGTTTAATAACTTCGACATATATTTCTTGTTTTTTCTATTGAAATGAATTAACCAGCTTAAATCCCACAAATGAACGACTCCAAATATCGTACATTACATTATAAACACGTCGCTTTGTGATCCAAAGACATTCTATATATAATTCCAAAATTCAAACGCCATGCAAAAGATCAAAATTAAAAGTCAAAAGCTTTTAGATTCTTCTTGTTTGCCAAATATCCTGCATACATAATATTATAAGCAAGTTGTTTTGTGATCCAAAGAAATTCGATATCTTTCCTAAGTTGTACGGCATGCAAAACATCTGATTTAATTGATTATTTGGTTGATTATTTTTTTTAACCATTATTTACTTAAATTAATAACAGTTTTTTTAATTTTCATGAATAAAATTATTAATTTCCTCAACTCTTGCATGAAAAAAAGAGACAAGCTTCTTGTGATAGGAGTGACATTACCAAGATTTAAAAGTAGACATTTGAAAGTGCTTATGAGGAATTTATTTAACTACATGAAAGTAGTTTATTATGATTACGAGTTCTTTATATTTTTATTTAATAGTACTTTTTTTGCGATTCATTAAAATAATTTTTAACGTATTTCAATAAATTTTATAATTAAATTTATACTATGTTATATTTCATTATATACATTTTATAATTAAATTTATATAAAGATAAATAATTTGATTTCGTTATAATTCCCACTGGCATATATAACATGGAGGCCAAAGAGTTTATGGACTTGAAAAATAGAGCAGGAAACCCATCTCTATTAGGGGTCCTATAGTTTCCCATACCAAATAATTAATAAAGCCAGCTTAATTTATTCAGCGGACAATTCTTTACGAAGGAAATCTCCATCTCCTCCATCAATTGGTGGAAAACCACTTGAATTAAACAAAGTTGTGGGTGATGCATTGTCCTCAACGTAACGAACTTTATAATAATCAATATATATAAAAAAAAAACTTTATAAAAAAAGAGATAGAAGTTGTTGGAGGCTATCAGACCCATTCATTAATCATTAATCATTTGAATCTTTCTTTCTAAGTCATAATAAATATCTTTTTTAAATCATTCCACAGCCTTTTTATTTTTAAAGCCGTTGAGTTGACTACCCATATATAGATGTATTACAATTTTACAGTAAAAGAATCAGTTTCTGTTATAAAAATTGGTTTAGTCATTCGTTAGTTGGGACAGGCTATGTTGATTCTAAATAGCTGATATATAATGTCGCTTTCCTCATGCACAGTTCATACTGATTTTGATCCAATGAAAGTATAACTCTTTCTCTCAATCTCTGATCTCAATCATTAATTGGTTGGATATTTTAAGCGATTAAAATCTTTTTCATTAATTTTGTTAATTATTTTAAAATTGTGGTTTAGTTGGAAATGAGATATTTTATATTTTTATTTGTCCTGTTGACTTAATTGGTTTTGTAGAAATTGACTTGGTCTTGGTGGAAAAAAAAATGTAACATTTAAGTTATTATTACTTTTCTCAAAAACAGTGTTTAGATTAATATTCGATTTTAATTGAAATTAATATTTGATTTTAATTTATATCCTGACAAAAAAATCATTTCACTTACATCACAATAAACACACATTAGTATCGATCTTGATATTGACATTACTAGCATCGATTAACCCAATACAAATCTTATTACCCAAATTAAATGAAACTCTTTAGCATTGACTTAATAAAATTACGCTAGTTTTGAATTAGGATGGCTTTTACATCAATCATAGCCGATACTGTCAAACAAATTTAATTGATTGAATAGAATGTGTAAATTATTGTAAACTCCTTAATACTATTTTTAATTTTTTTATAGATAAAAAAATTTAAAGCTAATAGCAATATTTAGCATACATATAACCAGCACTTCATGGTAATTAATGATATTAACTTATTTGATCGTTCATAGTTAGCTGCAAAATAGCATGGTCAAATATTTTGCATAGTATGGGCTAGAGCCGACACTTATTTACAAGCTAATTTTAATCATAGATGTAATTAATGCACTTGCGTTTACTTGAATTTGGCTTAAATAACTTATCCACTTTGAGCCGTCTATCCCATTCTCCTTTTTTTCCTTTTTTTTTTTTCTTCTAAACTCTATTAATGTAGTCGTCACTCTTTTCGGCTATCACTATCGAGCTTTTTGGACATGATTAACTTCTCCCTCTTTGTCCTAAATTTACACCACAATTGTCTTGTTCACCTTCATCATCACCGCACTACCACAGTAGCACCACCACCACGTCACTACTTCAACATTGCATTGTAGTCGTCTTACTTCTCGGCTACCACTATCGTGCTTTTTAGACATGACTGTCTTCTCCCTTTTTGGCCTAGGTTTACACCAAAATTGTCTTGTCCATCTTTGTCATCATTGCACTACCACAATAGCATCACCACCGTGTCAATGCTTCAACCTCGCATTGCCATGTCATGGCCATCGTCGCATTACTATCATGCATATTATTTTGTTTCCCCTACCAAAGTTTCAGTAAAGTGAATCTTGAAAAGCCTTCCAAACACTTATGATCTCTTTCCTGTTGGATAAGGTTCCGTTCCAATGCTATTGGGCCCAAATCCCAAGGTGTTGACCTAGGTCCATTTTCATTTAGGGTAAATCCCTAAATGAGGTGTCTCTCTATAAATTCTCTCATTATAGATGGAGACAGTGACGAAGGGTTTCCAGAGGCTGACGCAAAGTTGCGGCAGTGTGAGGCTGAGCGAAAAACAAAGAGTGAGTACTTTTCTCCGGTAGTGAGCCGTCGAGAGTGTCTCCAAGAGCTGTGAGAATTTCTTGTTGAGAGTGTTTTTCACTTCTGTTGTAAGCGAGGCTGAGAGAGGCTCCGGCAGGTGGCCGTTGAGCGTTTTGTAACCATTATTCTTGAATAATGGATTATTTCTGGACTTGGTCCCGTGGGTTTTCCTCTTGGAGGTTTTCTTCCACGTTAAGCTATTTTGTGTGTTGATTCTCTCCCTATCTCCTCTCGCATTTGCTGTTGTTTATTTCCGCTGCGTTTTACTTTGTGTTTGGTTGCTGAGGGTTGAGTCGTGTGACTCCCCAGACTTGCGGTTGGTTGAGGAAGCTCCCAGCCGAGAAGAGGTTGTGGTGCCGGGCCGAGCTCGTGTGGTGCCGGGTAGCAAATTCCACAACAGTTCTGGTATCAGAGCTCCAGGTCGGAGGCTCTGAGAGAGAGAGATACCGCGATGGAGACCAGTGGCGGTGTTTCCCATGATGGGGATATGTTCAAGTTGACCGCAGACAACTTCGCCTACTGGAGGCCGATGATGGAAGATCATCTGTACTGCAAGGATTTGCACGAGCCCATTGTCCTTGATATGAGGCCGGCTGGAAAGACGGATAAGGAATGGGAGATCCTGAGTCGGAAGGCGGTAGCCACGATCAGGAAACATATTGATAAAAGCCTCTTTGAGCACGTGTCTAAGTTCACAAATGCATATGAGTTGTAGAACAAGTTAGAGTCCATGATTCAGAAGAAGACTCCGAGAAACAAGGCTCACCTGGTCCGCCGGCTTGTGAAGCTGGAGTATAAGGACGGGATGAGTATGATCGAGCACCTCAACACGTACAATGGTATTGTGAACCAGTTGTCTAAGGCTGATATGAGAATAGACGACGAGATGCAAGCTCTGTTGCTCTTGAGCTCGTTGCTAGAGAGTTGGGATACTCTGGTAGTTACGTTGAGTAACTCGGCACCAGAAGGGAAACTGGAGATAGATGTCGTGACCGACAGCCTCTTGAATGAAGAAGCCAGGAGGAGAGAACGGGGTGCGAGCAGCACTGGAGATGCCATTGTTGCTGAGCGGAGTAAGTCCGACTTCCGAGCTCGAAGAAGGAGCCGAGGTCGTGAGAGGAGGGATAAGTCCCAGGATCGGTCGAGGCTGAGGAGTGAACTGAAGTGCTTCTACTGCGGGAAGACCGGGCACAAGAAGGCCGACTGCTGGACTCTGAAGAGAGATGAGCAGAGCGGGTCTGTGAAGTCAGACCAGGGCAAGAAAGAGGCTAGAAGCACCACAACGGTGGTAGCTAGTGTTGAGCCCGAGATATTTCTACTCGGGGAGGACATTGTGAATGTCGCCCTTGATGATTGTACTTGGATAGTGGATTCGGGCGCTTCTTTCCACGTGACCCCTCACAGAAGGTTTTTCTCCTCCTACCGGAGTGGAGAGTTCGGAGCTGTGAAGATGGGGAATCAGGTGACCAGCCAGATTGTTGGTGTTGGTGAGGTGACACTGACCTCGGAGGTCGGATGTCGGATAGTCCTGAAGGACGTGAGGCATGTGCCTGACATGCGGTTGAATCTAATCTCGGTAGGTAAACTTGATGATGCCGGATTAGTGAACAACTTTGAGAGTTGTAGATGGAAGCTATCCAAGGGAAGCTTAGTAATAGCCCGTGGAAGGAAGGAAGGCTCCTTGTATGTGATGCAAGGAAGGATGATTGGCGGAGAAGCCAACACCGTGTTCGGTGGATCAAGCCTGGAGTTGTGGCATAAGCGTCTCGGCCACATGAGTGAGAAAGGGCTTGAGATTCTGGAGAGGAAAAAGCTTTTGATCGGGTTGAAGGGACAAGTGCTGGAGAGTTGCTCGCATTGTCTAGCTGGGAAGCAGCACCGGGTGTCTTTTGTGAGACCGGATCAACCCCGGAGACGAAGGTATTTACTTGACCTCGTCCACATTGATGTTTGTTCCATGTTGGAAAGATTGCCTGGAGGGGCACAGTATTTTGTCTCTTTCATTGACGACCATTCCCGCAAAGTGTGGGTGTATCCTTTGAAAACTAAGGATCAGGTGCTCTAGTCGTTTAAAGAATTCCATGCCATGGTGGAAAGGGAGACTGAAAGGAAATTGAAAGTGGTCAGATCAGATAATGGTGGAGAGTACAGAGGACCCTTTGAAGCCTACTGTAGAGAGGCCGGGATCAGGATGGAGAAGACGCCTCCCAAGACACCTCAGCTGAACGGGCTCGCTGAGAGGATGAACCGGACAATAGAAGAGAAGGTCCGGAGTATGCTATCCAACGCCGGGTTGTCGAAGGCATACTGGGGAGAAGCTGTGAAGACAGCTGTTGACTTGATAAATCTCTCACCATCGAGGCCTTTAGAAGGGGAGATTCCAGAGGAAATTTGGACAGGTCGGAAAGCGACCTATGATCACCTGAGAGTGTTCGGATGCCAAACCTTCGTGCACGTCCCTAAAGATGAGAGAGGGAAGTTGGATGCAAAAACGAAGGAGTGCATATATCTCGGATCGCCGAGGATCGAGTTCGGTTTCAGACTTTGGGATCCAATCGGGAAGAAGATTGTGAGAAGCCGAGATGTAGTCTTTCATGAGGATGAGACCATCCATGACATCTCGAAGCCCGAAGTCCGGGTTACTGTCCGAGGAGAAGAACCCGTCCCTCATGTAGATGCTGAAGCAGGGGGAGAAACCGGGGACATCGCTAGAGGCGATGTGAATGAAGATGATGATGCCCAGCAAAATGATTCCGGGATCCGGGTTCAAAGTGAAGAGCCGGGTTCCGAGGGTGAAGAAGAAGAGCCGAGATACCCCACCAGAGTGAGAAGACCTTCTTCGAGATATCCACCTGACGAGTATACTATCATTGCCGAGGAGGGTGAACCTCAGAGCTATGATGAGGCGGTGGAGAATTCAGACCGAGCTGAATGGGAGAAGGCCATGCAGGACGAGATGAGGTCACTGCATGAGAATCAGACGTACGAGCTGACCGAGCTGCCCAAGGGGAGGCGAGCTCTGAAAAACAAGTGGGTGTATAAGATCAAGCAGGAGGAGGTCGGCAAGAAGCCGAGATACAAAACTCGGATTGTAGTGAAAGGTTGCAATCAGAAGAAGGGAATTGACTTTGATGAGATTTTCTCCCCTGTTGTGAAGTTAACCTCAATCCGATCAGTTTTAGCCATGACAGCTACTATGGATCTGGAGGTGGAGCAGATGGATGTGAAAATGACATTTCTTCACGGTGTGCCGACTAAAGAAGAGTCTCTATGGCTTGAAGCAAGCACCTCGGTAGTGGTACAGGAAGTTTGATTCCTTCATGACCGAGCACAAGTTCATGAAGACGGATGCCGACCACTGTGTATTTGTGAAGAGGTATGAGACTGGAGACTTCTTGATCTTGCTACTATATGTAGACGACATGCTTATAGTCGGGCAAGACAAGGTAAAGATTGCCGACTTGAAGAGGGCTTTGAGCTCGTCCTTCGCAATGAAGGATTTGGGTCCAGCAAAGCAGATTCTCGGGATAAAGATTATCCGAGAACTAGAGAAGAGGCTACTGTGGCTGAGTCAGGAGAAGTATGTTGAGAAGATCCTGAAGAGGTTCAACATGGACAAAGCCAAGACAGTGAGCACCCCCTTGGCTGGACATTTGAAGCTGAATGAGAGACAATGTCCGTGCTTAGATGAAGACTGAGCAGAGATGGAGAAGATCCCGTACCAATCTGCAATGGGGAGTCTAATGTATGCAATGGTTTGCACTAGACCCGATCTCGCCCATGCAGTAGGAGTGGTTAGTCGGTATCTTTCGAATCCCGGCAGAGAACACTGGGAAGCAGTGAAGTGGATCTTCAGATACCTCCGGGGTACGACCCGTGTGTGTCTTCGGTTTGGAGATGGCAAGGCCGAGTTGCAAGGCTACTCGGATGCCGACTTGAGGGGAGATTCCGACTCGAGGAAGTAGACGACGGGTTATTTGATGACCTTTGCTGGAGGAGCTATTGCGTGGCAATCTAGATTGCAGAAGTGTGTAGCACTTTCGACGACGGAGGCCGAGTACATTGCAGCGACTGAGGCGTGCAAGGAGTTCCTGTGGATGAAGAGTTTTCTCCAGGAGCTCGGCCATGAGCAAGAAGAGTATGTCTTGAAGTGTGACAGCCAGAGCGCAATTCATCTTGCGCGGAACTCGGCATATCACTCCCGCAGCAAGCACATTGATGTGCGGTATCACTGGATCCGAGATGCGGTGGAGGACGGAAAGCTCACACTGGAAAAGGTGCACACAAGTCAGAATTGGTCTGACATGATGACGAAGCTGGTGGCAGCAATGAAGTTTGAAGATTGCTGCATGGGAGCCGGGCTTGTGAACTCGGCATGAGGAAGCCGAGGAGAGGAACTCGGCAAGAGGATGCCGAGTAGAGGATCTCGGCACGAGAATGCCAAGCTGTTTGAGGCCGAGTTGCGTTCTCGGACCTCGGTGGAAGACCGGCTTTATAGACCGGGTCGCCAAGCTGTTCAGCTGGAAGATCGGTTTTTGTCCGAGTTGCCGTTTTTTGTCGCATTGAAACGGAAGAGGGAGATTTGTTGGATAAGGTTCCATTCCAATGCTATTGGGCCCAAATCCCGAGGTGTTGACCTAGACCCATTTCCATTTAGGGTAAATCCCTAAATGAGGTGTCTCTCTATAAATTCCCTCATTATAGATGGAGACTGTGACGAAGGGTTTCCAGAGGCTGACGCAAAGTTGCGGCAGTGTGAGGCTGAGCGAAAAACAGAGAGTGAGTGCTTTTCTCTGGTAGTGAGCCGTCAAGAGTGTCTCCAAGAGCTGTGAGAGTTTCTTGTTGAGAGTGTTTTTCACTTTTGTTGTAAGCGAGGCTAAGAGAGGCTTCGGCAGGTGGCCGTTGAGCATTTTGTAACCATTATTCTTGAATAGTGGATTGTTTCTGGACTTGGTCTCGTGGATTTTCCTCTTGGAGGTTTTCTCCCACGTTAAGCTATTTTGTGTGTTGATTCTCTCCCTATCTCCTCTCGCATTTGCTGTTGTTTATTTCCGCTGCGTTTTACTTTGTGTTTGGTTGCTTAGGGTTGAGTCGTGTGACTCCCCAGACTTGCGGTTGGTTGAGGAAGCTCCCAGCCAAGAAGAGGTTGTGGTGCCGGGTCGAGCTTGTGTGGTGCCCGGTAGCAAATTCCACAACATTTCTAGTAATTTGACATTGTCCTCGAGTTCCTTAATGTAGGAATAGCCTTCTCCTCATTGGTACCTGGACCCAAAGCTCGTGAGTTTTCTTACAAATTTCCTATGAATGGTTATCTAAGAATCTCCCGGTGTGTGCTTGGTTTGTTAGCAACGCGTGTTCTTAGACCGTTGAACAGAAAAGTATGTGAGGAAACTTTGAAATGAACTATCGTTTACGACCACTCAACGATAAATCAAACACTATTTTATCTTACTTTTGTTGAAGGATGCCTTTGGGCTCCTTATTTGTATCGTAGTCTGCTTTTTTTGTTGTTTATTTTTTTTAATATAAAAAAACATATATTAATCTATAGATAATTTAATAATCCTACATTGTTTTCCCCCCTCTTTAATGCTGTTTAAATACCATTTTTTTCTATATGCATTTGGTTGTTTTGTAATGAAAAATTAGATCATATTTTTTTTCTTTCATTTTTCTGTTTTTACAATCCCTGTGAATCTGAATTCGTATTCCAGATCACATAGTCTTGAAATTAGAAATGGACTACGCGTTTCACAAGGACGAACGATATCTAAAGCTACAGTCCAAGAACTTTTCCTTTTTCAAAGGTTCTAAAATTCTTATGCACAGGAACGATGAATCTTCTTGCTTTTTGTTAGGGCCATTTCGAGAATACAATTCTTAAAAAAATATACTCCCGTTATTTTTAATTATAAGATTTTTTTCAAAATTTATTTGTTCTTTTTTATAAGATTTTTTCTAATTTCTAAATTATTAATTATTTTATATATTCTTATTTAATTATTATCTCTCTAAACATTAATAAAAAAAGAAAGTGAATAGAGAGCAAAATAAAAAAATAATTTTGGAATGATAAACAAATAATTAGCAAATTTAATGTGATGACTACTTTTCTTAAAAAACATGAATTAATTAAAGATTTTTATAATTAGGCTCAAAGAGTGTATATATCAAAAGAATATCTGTTGTATTTACTGAATAAATTAAAACTTGGTGTATATAATTTTCTCTTGATAAATTTTAACATATTAATTCCTCTCACTTATGACTTTCTAAATAAAAGTTACAATTTTTTTACTCTGAAATAATTATTTATTTTGATCATGAAAAATTAAAACACCTTATGCTGAGTCTTAAAATTCATTTTTTAATTAAAATGGTTGAATACTCATTTATTTTTTTAATATGAAGATTCCTATGTATTATTTTTAAAATAAATCTTCAAAAAAAAATTGAAAATTTGAAACTTTTGTTGTCAAGTTTTCTAAAAATTTTGGCTTTATAATTAATCTTCGTTCAACATAAAATTATCCTTCTTGTAGCTATATGCTTGAATGAATAAAATTTTTTAACGACGGAGAAGTTTTGTAGACTCTTGAATTTAACCTTATTTTGGCTGTGTTATAAAGTGATTTAAAAAGGTGAGCTTAAAAAAATTACATGTTTATTTGCCACATAAGTTTAGCGGAACAATTTTTATTTTTTTTTTATTTTTTTACAGGCAGGTAGCGGAACAGATGTTATTTCACATTTTTTGAGGAAATGTTATTTGCATTATTATTTTTTTTTTAAAAAAGTAATATTTTCATGTGTTGTTTTATTCGTATTCTTGTAATAAGATAAGATATGGACATATTGCATTTCTATAAAATCCTAGAACTTAGTTTCAATGCAACGATAGCTTTTTCTCTTAACTTATTATTTCCTTTAATCTTTTAATTTTTTTTATAAAAGCATTAAATTCTAACCTAATATATCTATTTATTCAATTCAATAGTAACATTGAAGATTCAAATATTTAAAAATTCCATTTTTTAGAATAATAAATAAGTAAATATATAAAATGAAACAATTCCACCTTAATAACCGCCTGGTCATTGATTCAAATAAATTTGGACTTCAATTCTTTAAATAAGATTACAAATTCAAAATTTGTAGAAAAAAAATTATGATTAAAAAAAATCTTATTAAAGATTGTCAATAAGAGTATTTGACAAAAAATAATCATCACTAATATTAAAAAAATTGGTGTGTAACAACTTATGTTGTTAAGATCTCAAGAATGATTATAACGTCATCAATGATCATAGTCTTGACCAATAATTTGATACCTGAAAAAAATTAAAGATATATTTACTAAATTAAAATATACTAAGTAATTATCTCTCAAGAAATAATTGTGTTATCTTCAATTTAAGGAATTTTAACTAATTTAAAATATTAAATTATTTATATATCACATGATTATTAATTGAAATCATGGATGATACGATGATTCTATATCATCTAATGATTTTTTTTAAATATGTGTGATTTAAATAAAAAATACACTGACCCAATTTTTTTACTTTAACATTAAAGTTAAATACTAATGTAAGTGCTGAAAGTATGAATTATTTCATGTAAGATTGTTTTTAACTTAATTAATATTTTTGAGTTTGAGTTATTTGTATAATAATTGATTAAATATTGAAAGAGAAAGTTTTATCACTTGTAATAATTTGAGTTACGTATACTAATTGTTATTTATAAGTGGAATGTAAGTTCGAATGTCCTCGTAGATAATTGTATCGGCAAAAGAACCTAAATAATACAAATTAAATAAAAAAATTATGTATTTGGGGCGGTTTCAAAATTATTTATCAATCTGGGGCAGTCGGAACCGCCAAGAATTGGGCAGCACTGGAGCCGCCCAATTCTGGGCGGTTCCGGCTGTCCCAGATTGATAAATAGTTTTGAAAGAAACCGTCTCAAATATATAATTTTTTATTTAATTTGTATTATTTAGGTTCTTTTGCCTACCTAATTGTATCAAATTAGCATTTGCCCCGAAAAAAATTACAGTGGTTTTATATGGTTCGAATTGACTCATCTGGAGGACTGAAATATTTAACAAGTAAATTAATTAAAGAAGAAAAAAAATGTTGTTAGTAAGCGCAGGGAAGTAATTTTGGGTTGTGGTTATCATCGGGGAAAAGGACAACCATGGAAAAACGCAGACAAACAATGTTGTTCCAAAAAGAAAGAAAAAGGAGGCCCCTTGAGATGCCAGGTACAGTAAGACTCACAACCCAGAAATGAAAAAAAGAAAAAGAAAAAAAAAGAGGGGGTTGGGAGAAGTAAAAATACCAGTCGTGGATGATATTTGTTTCTTTTAAGCGAAGCAATAAAGATAGATAAAAGGCTGTGAAGGGTGTCCCTTTCGAAAGGAAAGCAATAGAGGAGGGGGGGGGGGGGGGGGCATGCATGATCCATCCAGACATGAAGACACAAACACTGTCTGTAGAGATGAATGTTATGTAATGTAACCAACGGTTCTAACTTGTAACTAGCAAGTAAAGTAAAAAAAGAGGAGGGAGGCAATTTAGGTGATTGAATGAGTTTTGGATGGGTTGGTGGTGGTGTCATCAGTCATGGTTATGTGGTAATGTAAAGGAAGTAGTACAAGAACAGCAGTGATGAAACCAGAGAGAGATGTTTAACATTCATTCTGCCACCACTGTCATACAGATATCAATGCTCTTCTTCTCTTCTCTTCTCTACCTACTCCTTTCTTTTCTTCTCTTCTCCTTTGGCATGGAACTGCCATGGCAAGCATCAAGCCTAATAAGCAAGTGTTAAGAGGAAGCAAGACAAAGCAACAACAACATCAAGTGTCTGAGTCTGGATCCTCAACAGAATCACCATCATCTTCACCACCACACAACAACGGAAGAACAGCAGCAACGGAAACGGGATTTTGCCGGTACGGTGGAGCATGCAGGAACGACGTCGTCGAGGCAGGGGATGGTGAGAGGAAGCGGAGGGGAGATAGTGGAAGTTGAAGGCGGTCACATTGTGCGCTCCACAGGGCGGAAGGACCGTCACAGCAAAGTGTGCACCGCCAAAGGCCCGCGTGACCGACGGGTGAGGCTATCGGCCCACACCGCGATCCAATTCTACGACGTCCAGGACCGCTTGGGCTACGACCGGCCCAGCAAGGCCGTCGACTGGCTCATCGGCAAGGCCAAGTCCGCCATCGACCAACTCGCCCACCTCCCACCCTGGAAACCCATTCTCCCCTCACCCGCACCATCTCATCGAAACGACGACGATTCAGACAAACCTAACCCTAACCCCAACCATAGCCCTGATGCTCAAATTCTCAACCAGTTCAACGACAACCTCAACGAGAACAACGGCGAGAACCTTCGGTGCGATGGAGATGGAGATGGTTCGAGTTATCTTCCTATGGATAACGACGCGATAAGGTCGTTCTTCCCCACGACGACGTCGTCGTTGGTTCAATTCCAGAGCTACCCACCGGATTTGCTTTCCAGAACCAGTAGCCAGGACCTGCGTCTCTCGCTTCAGTCCTTGCAAGACCCTATTTTGCTTCACCCCAACCACAACAACAACGAGCACGTGCTTTTCGCTGGAACCGGCTTTGATAACATGGTAGGGTGGAATAATAATAGTAATACTACTAATACTACTACTACAACTACTACTACTACTAATAATAATAATAATACTGCTTCTAATGATACTTGTGGTGGTGGTGGTGGTGGTGGAGGAGGAGGGTTTGTGTTTAACGCTCCTTCGACTTTACCGGGGCCGGCGACGGTGGTGTTTGGTCATGGTTATGGTCAAGGCCAGTATTTTTCTCAAAGGGGACCCCTTCAGTCCAGTAACAGCCCTTCCGTTCGTGCGTGGATTGACGCGCCGTCGTTCGTCGCTGCTGCCTCCGATCATCGGCATCATCATCACTATCTGTCTCCCGCGGCGGCGGCAGCGGCAGCGGCGTTGGTGTATCAGTCTGCTCCTTCCACGGCGGCATTTGCGGCGGCGCCCGGTGGCTTCTCGGGATTCCGCGTGCCGGCACGAATTCAGGGTGAGGAGGAGCACGACGGCGGCATGTCGGATAAACCGTCCTCTGCTTCCTCCGATTCTCGCCATTGAACCGCCGACATCGTCAGCCGATTTCAGTCTCCTTGGAATCAATTGGGTATGTGTGTGATCTTGTTTTTGCAGGGATGGAGGAGACGAAGTTGGACTTGGAATGGTTCGGTTCGGTTGAGTGGACGGGGTTGAATATCCAGGTTTTTGAATTCTCCAGTCTGTTGTGTTAATTTGTTTTATGTTTTTCATGTTTCATTAGGGAGATTTTCAAGTTTGAGTACTGTTGTGTGTTGTGTTGGATTGTCTGTTTGATGTTTGTTACAATTTGTACTAGTGGATGTATTTGTACTTGGGTATCTAGTTTCTTAGTTTTGGTTTGAAGACATGCACGTAGATACTACTATATCACTTATTATTCACTGCCTAGTTTTCTCGATTTATCTTTGTATTTCCAACTTAGTGCAGAGCCAGATTCAGGGTGAGGCTTTATCTCCATTGCAAAACAGGGCAAATTTCAAATAGGCCAATGTATGAATAATTGGTAGTGTGTGCTAAAGGTTTGAGTTGGTTGTTAACTTGTTATTGTTACTGTCTTGTTTCGATTGAGGGAAAGAGACGGGTATTTTCTTCTTATTTGGAAAAAATGCCCAATTCGCCAATGGGATGTCAAAGGGATGGATGAAAGAGGGTTTTTGGTTCTCTTTGTGGGTGTGAGAAATGATTGTTTTGTTACTTTTTTACTGCTTTCTAGTGCGACCATCCATCCTTCTGTAGCTTCCTCATCCTGCCAATAGAATTGAAAGATGATTCATTCCACTGTTTTATTATATTAATGATCTTTCTCTTTCGTGCTTGAATTTTGGGAGCATTTGCTTGATAAGTCGTTGTCTATCAACAGTAGAAACTGCTTTTACAAAAGAAAAGGGTTGCGTGTGAGTTGATTCCCCAGCTTGTTAAAAGGGCAATTTTCCTAAATTCGGTATGGTTTTCTGCTTTTTTCCTTTCCCATGTCTTATTTCTAGTCCCTCTTTCGCCTGTGTAACTATGTGAGGATTCATGATAGTGACTCTAAGGGTTGGTTGTGCGGTAGTAAAAAGGAAGGGAAGCAACCCAATTCATCTTCTAATTATCTCCAATGGGAAGCTTCAGCTTCTGGTCCAGTGGTTTAGTTTTACCATGGGTTTGAGTCTGTTCTACCCTTTTGGAACCAAAGTATCATGTTTAGTTATTTATTTATTTAAGTTCTCAACCTTAAGATGAGATTGAGTAGTGGGGGAATCTGTAGGTCACAGTCCATACATACTCCATAACCAATGAGTTGGGTAGATAGATAGATCCTAGTATGTAGAGCAAGTGGGGAGAGAAGAAGATATCTGCAGGGATGAGCACAACGAAGCTCAATTATGGGAGAATTCACACACAAGTGCCACCAAAGTGTGGTTCTTGTCCATCTGTTCTTGGTCCCCTACCCTACCCCCGTGAAACTCAGTGCCTTAAAAAAACATTTTCTAGTGTCCAGCTTGAAATCTTTGTTTGTCAAGACTCAAGGGGATAATGAAAATAAGGAAAACAGAAAAAACCATCAGCCTCTATTGAGATCGTAGTAATTGTTTTTTGGTTGTTGGTGCTCTGCTATTCGGTTGATAAATAACATTACTCCAACAAGTTGAATTGGTCATTAAGCAGCACAAAACTCTCCGCTGCCATATATGGAAAATATGGCAATAATTAATGACGGTGTTAACCATAAAGAGCCCGACCATCCTCTGTCACTCTTTGTCTATTTGAAATCATTCACTTACAGGAGAGGATATTTCATTTAATTTCCTTGCTTTTTTGCACTTCCAATATATGTAAAGCATAAAAATTTCTTGCGGTAAAGATTTAAATAACTGCCCCTGGAATGAAAGGGATAATAAAATACCATTCTCATTTCTCATGTCTCAACCAAAACTAGGGGATTAATATTCATAATCATATACACCATGCAAAAGCAGACAATAAGTGAAGTCTCCTAGTGTGTAGATTCTCACGAAGCCAAATATGGAAAATAAACCCCAAAAGAAGAGCAAGAAGAAACCATAAACCATCAAATTAGAATGGGCTATTTGGATACATTGTTCTTTGAAGGCCCTGAAGTACCGTTTTCCTTTCCTTTCCCAGTTTCCTTCCCGTTTGATGGGGTAGGTTTAGCCAAGGCTACTTTGCTTTCATTGTGGTTCATCTTGTCGAATTTGGTTTTTTGCACCTGGCCATTGAGATTCTTTGTTTTGGTGGTCTGAACTCAAACCCGGACTTCCCAGGGACGTGCCGCAACCCAACGCTCCGTCCAGCTCCAACCCCAACTTTCTTTACCAAGGCTATAAGAAGCCTGACCAAAATACTGGCTACAGTTTGGCCTCCACTGCAGTATCACATTCACATAAGTGGTCAAATTTTGATGTTTTTGGTATTGATAAAAGCGAGCAAAACAAGTTTTGTACCTGATGGGAGAAGGCATATGCCATGGCTCGCTCTCGTTTAATTGCTGCTTCCTCTCGCTGATGTAACCTCGAAATTATTTCTTCCATGGTTTCAGAACCATTGCGCCACTCCACCTGACATATACCAAAAGGCATGTTATGTTCATATTGAAAGGATAGTCAAAATAGCCTCAAATTGCGAAGAATAACAGAAATTGACCGGTATAATGATAATAACACTTCGAAAACGGTTAAAATCAAGCAATCTCGGGGAGACTATAGCGACACTACCTCGAGCTCATGAATCTTGGCCTCAATTTTTAACTGGGTTTCCAATTTCTTTTGCTTAATCCTGGCTTCTGTTATCATACAGATTCTTCGAACTCTAATTTGTTCTTGTATTCTGCTCCATGAATGTATATAGCTTAGTGCAGTTGCTGTTTGCTCCCTGGCCAGGTGGTCTTGAATTAAAGCTTCGAATTTCTCTGCACCCCTTAGATGATGTAATGTTCTTCTTGCCTGCGTGGGTACAGAGGGTAGGGAGGAAGTTCACTCTTGTCACTGTGTCCGTAATAAATTGTGCATAAGATTTGACGAAAAAGTCTCGAATCAATATCTAAATAAATAGGTTTATATCATAAAATTTGCTACCATTTTGGGGTATCTATAACTCAGCTCACAGTCAATGAAAAAATAAATCCTTAATACAGGATTTGTTGTTACGTAGCTAGGTATAAATAACAGATGAGAGAAAGAAAAAAAAAACTCCTCATGACACCAATCGTTGACTCAAAGAAGTAAATGGCTTTCCAAGTACTGTTGAAAAAGGGTAAGGCTGCAAAGTAGCAGATAAAAATGTCATCATATCCCTAGGACATAACTCTCCTTCCAGGTTCGGAGCAGGGTCTGAGCATTCATTTGATTCTTTTCCGTAGTCAAGTGAGAAGAGATAAATTTAAAACATGGGTAATATAATACTGTATCTTGATATCATGTCCATTAAGTTTAAATAGAACATTACTCAAATAAATTATAACCGACAGAAATATAAAATTTTCAATATCATGTCATTAAGTTTAAATATTTTTCACTTTCAGTTAAAGAAAAGACACACCATAAGCTTCATTGATAATGCATAACATGTTACACAGTCAGTCAATCAAAATTATACCCAATATCATTTTGGTAAAGTTCAGAAAAAAAGCATAATTAGTTACTGACTTACAGCGTATCTATGATTTCAAGGAAATTTAGAAGGCACCACTTCAAGAAAATATTTTTTTTTTGATTCAGTCGAGCAAGGATAAGAACAAGGTCAGATTAATGTAATGAAATGTCTATACACAAGAATATCATATCAGTGAGATCGATTATGAATTGACTTCTTTGTTTCTTTGAGTTACTTGCTTTATGTGGCAAATTACTGAAATCTCTCCCCTTACTATATGCAATGGAAACTCTGACAAAATAAAGACCACATAGATATTGTACCATAAATGAACGAAATGCATTTTGAATCCGAGTAGCTGCAATATCATCCATCAACCTTGAAGGAACTGTCCGATCCATCATTAAACCTTCATTGGGAATGCTACTTGACTCTTCACGAGTACTCTGCTTCCCCTTGGAGTATTCATTTGAATTTTCATCATTGGTCTGTTCCTATTTCAAAGAGTGGTGAGAGAACAAACACCAGTAGTGGATTGCATATCAAATTAACAGCTTTGATTTTTTCCTCAACTTCAACAATTTGCTTAAAATTATACATTTAACTCAAAGTAAATAAAATAGCAACAGTCAAAGAGAATTAGAAAAACAAGTAAATCTAACAAAGATTCAAATCCTCCTTAGTAAAACTAATCCAGAAAAAATATCTAATGAGCAGAGAATACTCTCCAAATTATCATTATGTTTGCAAACTTGAAAATTGAAATGCAAGGTCTGAAAAGAGGAACAAAAGAAATAACCTTTTCTTTGGATTTATCTTTCTTCGATTTCTTCAATTTGACTATTATCTTAAACCATTTCTTTGCAACCATTCTTATTTCTCAAGAGGTAAGAATAGAAAGCAGCCAACAGCAAACCTGCATAACAAGTAATATTCGAACAATTTATGGTAAATTTCATGCATAAACATAGTACATGAATGGAGAGAGTGCATAACAAATCATACATTTCATTAAATTTTAATCATTTAGACAGTGAAATAGAAAGACCAGTCAAATTTCCTGGAACAACAGGACAATTTCTCTATGAACTGTATTATTTATGCATTAAAATCACGACATTTTTCTACAATATTTTTTTCCCTATCTCTCTATAATATCAAGAAATTAATCATGTTCTCCCTTGTGTTCCTATCTCACTCTTCTCTATATGAAAATCGGTATAAAATTTATGAGAAAATATAATTTCTCTTCTCATGTTATTGTAACATTAGGCGATATTCTTCCAATCAAAACAAATGCAACAAATAAGCCAAAAAAATCATATACAAATTGAAGAATATTTGCTAAATTGTGTTCCATTATCCATCAATTCTGAAAGATTGAGAATCGAGGCCATCATCACCTTTGCTAATACGGAAAGGAAATTCCATCATTGTCCATTTTGTGTTAAAATCTCAAAACTTGATTTTAACTTTTATGGAATTTGTTTTTGAAATTATTTTAACATTAAACATATTACAGTCAAGCTAGTTTTCATGAAAAATTCAAATGTAAAATGAGTAGAACAAACTATTATACCATCTTATAATTCACACAACGTGCCTCTTCTAAATACCAAGAACTGTATAATAGTACTATATCATACAACATATCCAAATTATAATTGTCAATCCATGGCATATGGGTTTGGTCTCTTTCAAAATAAAAGCCAGAACTTACTGAAATCACATACCCCAAAATTAACTGTGCATAGACATCATTATAATATTATATACATTGACTGAAAGCATGTGACACAACAAACAACAAAATCATTACAATGTCAAGCCAACAGACAACCAAACCCAACAAACCTCACGATTTTCATCAACAAAGCAAGAACCTGAAAGTACGGTGACAAAGAATGGAAATGGGAAGGGACACATACCAGGATGAGAGAAGAAAATACAAGGATTTTGCTTGGAGAGGATTGAGAGTGGTGGGTGTTAATGATAAGAGACGTGGTACATTGGAATACAACACATAAAAAGAGAGAAAAAAGAGAGAGAGGAGTTCTATAATAGTGTGTGACAACCCAACCACGCTGAAGAAGATGTTTGATCTCTCTTAGGAAGTTTAGGAGTCTAGAGAAAGGTGAGGAGGGAAGGTAGTAGTCATCATGTCCAGTTGTGTTTCTGAAAATGAAATACCATAATTAAATCATTGAAACAAAATTGAATGAAGCTCTAATAAATTTTAATTAAGTTCGATCTTGGGGAAGCTAGGTGTGCCCTTCCCTTCATAAGACCAACCCACTAACCAATTATCCTACATTCCACCCAATTCCATTAGCTTTGATTTCTACAATCTATTCTTTGTATACAACTAAAATTACCATCTTTTTTTCTAATGTCTAAACTCATGGTATAGATTTTTTTGAAGGAATCTCATGAATGAAATGTGATACGATTTTGGCAGTTGCTTTCTGCACCCCCATGAATTGATTCTTACACCTTTTTACATTTCGGAAAGGCTAATCCCATAAAAGGTGTTACTTATCCAGAACGTAATTTAATATTTTAGATTATTCTTTCGGAAATGTAAAAAAAAGTGTAGGAAGCAACAGTCATTTTCTTGTAATATGATTTGTCGTGCATAAGTTTAGGCCTCTCACATAATCAGTATGTATAAGATTGTTCTATAAATCGTATAACTTCTTAAAACTAATTAGATATTTTATCCCATAAAATTCTGATAGTTTAAATAAGCCTAATATTGAAATAGAGTATTTTTTTTTTTACAAGAATAAATATATTTTTATTAGAGACAATCTTGTGCAATCTGGATAGAACTATATAATATGGACGAACAAACTCTCACTAATAATATTTAACACAATCCTTAAATTCAAGTCATTGATTAAGCTGACACAATTTTGTGTTAATCAAAGTGCTTGGAGTGGTATTTATTTTTTAAAAAAAATGAATAACTAATGCAGTATTTCTTTCATTTTACATGGGGCAAAACCCAAAAAAACATGCTTGTTCATATGACTAGCTTATAAGTATTGATGGATCTAGAGGGGACAAACACCCCATCTCTCTTGGTTTTTTTTTTGTGTGTAGATGCATATGTATTTTTAAGTTGGTTAGTGTAAAATTAATTTGATATGGTATAAAATAATGATGTTTAAGTTTAGATAGTATAAAATTGTGAAAAATTAGTTTTGTTTGTTGTTATTATGACAATGATTAAAGTGATAATTAATGTAAAATTGTATAAAGTTATATATGTGTTTCTTGTTATTGTGATAACGGTTTAAATAATTATCATTTAAATAAAAAATAATTTTAATTTTCTGTAAAAACAGTAAATATTTTTAGGTTAAATTAATTTTTTGGTTATTTAATTTATTATTTAGGTTCAATCTTATCCTCTAATTTTTTTAGATTAAATTTGGTCCACTAGTTTTTTATGAGTTCAATTTGTTCATCAAATTTTTAAAATTGATTCATTTTTGAAAATGTGTATTTTGTGGTTGTTTAAAATTATTTAGTGGCAGTTTTGAACCGTCACAAAGTGTGATTTCTTATCATTTAGACCGAATAACTAAAATAAATCGATTTTAAAAATTAGAGGACCAAATTGAATCCCAAAAAAATTATAGGACCAAATTGAATCTAAAAAATAAATTAGAGAACTAAAAAATTAATTTAACCATATTTTTTAAAAATATATTATTTGTTAGAAATTAGACATTTAAAAAATTATAAAGGAAGAAAACAAATCAACCCTCATTTAATAAACTTATGGATCTCTCCCTACTTATAAGTTACTTTTATCAAAATAAACTTATTTAATACCGATCTTATATTTTAGTAGCTTATAACTTATTTTCATAAGCCAGTGAAAATAGTTTATAAACTAGTCAAAAGTCTTACCAAATATTACTTATTAACTAATCTTATCAAACACTTTTAACTAGCTTAATTATAAGTTTTTAGTTCTTAACTCACAAATTATAAACTTTTAATTAGCTTACCAATTAATTTTACCAAACATAAATATGACTCTTACTTTATAAAGATGTGGCATTTGTGATTAATTAGCATTATAATTTTTGCTTCAATATCAATGAAATCCTTATTAATAACTATAATTTTGGTTTATGAGAGATGTAAAATATGTAGCATGTCAATTGTAAGTATCTGTATGTACACAGTACACCTACAAATTTTTTTTACGGGTGTTTAAGTTTACATGAGAGTATACGTACCACGTGTACAACTCTCAATTCTCACTTTATATATGGAAAGAAATTAATGGTTGTGGACTGACATATATAATTTTACATTACTATTATTTAATTTGATGCTATTGTAAAAGTCAAATTTATCATATATACTGACACAAGCACAGGAGTTTCCGAGAATAAGGAAAAGAAGCAGAAAGTAAAAATATAATCGAATGCGTTGGCATCTTTATGTTTGTTTTTTTTAAAAGAGGGAACTGTGTATAATTAATCAAAGGAATCAGAAGGTAATCCTATTGTAAAATTGAGATAATTTGAAAAGAATATTCCTCAATCACACTCTCGTGAAAACTGAGTTTTCATAGTTACTCGATCTTCATATATAGTTTATTATATATGCTAAAAACAGGTTTTCTAACAACTTGTACATTGCCTGAAAAAAATTGTACATCTTTTATCTTTTTCAATCGACCTTTTAATATAACTGGAATAAGGTCTAGAGCAAACACTTGGCTTGCAATTTATGCTTTTCTACCATATCATATATCTACAATAATGAGTGCATGACTGTATAACTTCACACCTAAACATTACATCAAGTATCTAGTTCCAATAAGGTGCAATATATGGTAGGTGCAAAAATCAACCAAACTTGGCCCTGTACGTGAACATTAAGGTAACGAAGAATCTTATCATAGATGGCTCGATGAAACTCATATCTTTTGTATCTAACAAAATCTTAAGTTACTCACATAACAGACAAAATGGTGTCATGCTCATATATTGGTGGCAATCTCCACTTCCCTCGTTCCTCATAGACGGTGGTGGGTCTCTCTTTGTTGATAACAGAATCTCTTCCGCAATCTTACTTGGTTTGAAGTAATGGATAGCCTCAAATCCTTGAGATATTTTATTTTGTCCTAGTCAAACATCATAAGTATTTTTTTTAACTTATACTGAAAATTAGGGACTAATTTTATTTACTATGTGTGATTATAATAATTTCTCATAGGTTAATATGGCCCAATCTTATATCACTATGCTAATATTATGGTTAGATATGATTTTTTTTTTTTTTTTTATTTGTTGATCTTACTCTTGAAATTGATGTGGAGTTTGTTGTGCCTGAATCTGAGCAAAAGAGTGGGTCCCCAAGAGAAAGGTTGAGATAGCTTTCCTCATCAGCATGACATGGAGATATAAACAGATTTTGAAACTACCGTATATGATGTATTATATATACACATGTAATTATATTGACTCGTCACCTCTCTTCTTAATTTGTTTTATGCGCAACTTTCGCTTTCTTTCCAATGCATGGGATAAGTTTCCAAAATTAAGAAATTAAGACAACTGATTGGTTACCCTTATTTAAAGTACATGGCCATGGGGCACTCATTTGAATGACCCCAGTATCTAATTTTTCTTTTTTCTTTTCTTTCTTTTTTCCCATGTTTTGATTGGGATTCAATATTCATTGTTACCAGTTACTTTAAACGCATCAAATATGGAATTGGATAAAAGCTTATCATATTTATATACTTCTCCGTTTTTATTTCTAATTTCTTTTTTTTTTTCTTTTTAAAATATAACTTAATTTTGTTCTTTTATTTTTAAAAATTTGTGATTTTAGTTCCTTTATTTTTTAATTAAAAAGATTTTCTTCTCTACTTTTAAAAAATTCACAATTTTATTTCTCCTATTTTATAATTGAGACACTTAATCTTCCACTTTTAGAAAATATATAATTTTAATTCCCTTGGTTAATTTTAGACTTGCTGACTTTTATTTTTTAATTATTTTTTAATAAATTAAACTTATTAACAATTAAATAATTTTTAAAAAGATTATCAATCAATATTTATAAAATAATAAATTAACGTTTAAAATTGATCACAATGATTAAAATTATTAATTTTTTAAAAGTGAAAGACAAAATGTCTCATTTAAAGAATGAGAAACTAAAATCGTGAATTTTTTAAGAGAGAAAGATGAAATGTCTCATTTAGAAAATGAGGAGACTAAAAACACATATTTGAAAAAATAAGAATATGAAAATTATATTTTAGCATTTTTTTTTTGTTGCAATCATTTTCATTTATTTAAATTTAGATTAATGAACATTTTATTGAAAAAATTACTGTCATTAATAATCACGGCAAGAATTTTTTGCGATGCCATAATCTTCATAAATTAATAATGACTCAAACGCAAAATAAAAAACTTGGAGCAAAATTTGGTATTACAATTGTATGTGAGGTGTAAGTGCGAGAGATAAAACAAATGTTTATGATTTGTGAAGGAATCTAACCATCTAGAATTGTTTTGTTTTAAGTAATGATCCAGTGATAATTGTGGTATCTTTGCTTATAGTCATTTTCTCCATGCATGATTACTCGACCGAAAGCATTACAAGACTCAACATGCACATGCCTTACGTGTGTTTCACCAAATTAAGAATCCTGTTGATCTCATCCCTCAATAAAATGCAAGTGACATATATATGAATCCACCAAATGCTTTTTCTGCCCCTGAAAATTTGCTTCTAAAAGTGCACACAGAGTGCAATATTTTACAATCTGCCTTTTAAAGATATATCACGAAATAAAATATTTCAACTAAGATGGATATAACAGACACTATTTAAGTGCCACAGATTTTGAAAATAGCTTTAACAATTTTACCTTTTTTCTTTTTATTTTAAAAGCAATTAAAGGATTGAAGATTTACTGAAAATTTTGCTCTTTTTTCTCTTCCCCCCATAGCTAGTACACTCCATCATTTGAAAGTTCCATCCATTTTTTTAAAGCAGAATTACCTCTGTGTGTGTGTGTGAATCCAATATTACCTACACAAAAAATTGACTGAAGCAAGCAGCATTAAAGCTCTTCGGCCTACGTCATCAATATTCAATTGCTCATGTTCAATAACAATAGGTACTCCCCATTTATGGGTTGATCATCCAATTTCTTTATGCTATATCTTCTTACAAATCCTTCAACAAATTTTTCTCTTACTTTGTAGAAACTATATTAAATAAATATAAATATATTTAATCACTAATATATATATATATATATGTAATATCTTTGAAATATGAAATACATTCAATAATTATTTTGTTCCATTTTAAAAAGTAATATCATATCTTTCTATAAATTCTCTTCCAAATCTTTTTATTGACTGAAGAAATAAATGTAGTTAATATCTTTTTATATGTTGAAGACACATTTAATGTCTAAAGAAATATAAATACTTGTTATTATACAAAGAAAATAAGAAGATTAATAGAAAGATATTATTAGCAGAATTTAGAGAATGGTAAAAGATGGCCCTCTTATGCTTATGCATGTGTTGTGGCAAGTGATAAGAGGTTTGTAGAGGAAAAATAAAATAAAAAAAGAAAAGAAGATAAACTACCCTAAGTGGGGCTCAACAAAAGCCAACCAAGGTCTAGGGGGGATCCACTCCCTGAAATCAAATGGAACAAACAAACAACCTAAGATGACACTTTATACCAAAAAAACTGTCTCTTCGACTTTTAGAACACAAAAAAAATATATTTAGAGTGAGAAACAGCATCTATGACTACAAGTACAACTTGGGTTGAGAGAGAATCTACAATTCATCGTGAGAGTCGGTCTAGGAAGTAGGAACAAAATGAGGAGTGTAGAGCGAAGATTTGGCAAATAAGTAAGTGAGTATTGTCATTCATGGTTATTCTAGATTTGCATGGTTTGAATTTTAAAAAAAACATAGCCTTTTTTCCTTCTGGGATTCAGTTGTTTCGTGTAAATCTCAGACATGCAACTTTAATTGAGAAAAATCCGTGATTTTATTCTCTTCCCTCTCATCATCAGTCTTTGCTGAATATTTGGCTGAACTCTTGGGTTTGTTCCACCATCAGATATTTATAGGTAATATTCTTCCAGTACTTGAGAAGATTTTGCTTTCAGATTACAGTACTTGGGTTTAGATATCCAACATTTTTCTCCTCTCTCTCTTAAATAAATATCGATGTAGGGTATCTAGGTTTGGCTTAAAGATTTAGTCTTGAAGACAGAGGTAATGCCAGATTGAAATTTGAAACCACAGTTGGGAGATACTGGTTTTTGTGATATACTTAGATTAGTTATCTTTGGATTAAATGGAAGATGATACAACAATGCCTCAAGATGATCAAGGAAATTGTGATGGAACTAGAGGCATTAGGGGTCTTGGAAGATCTTCTAAGAAGTCAAAGCAGAAAAAGGTACCGCAAAGGGGACTGGGTGTGGCACAGCTTGAAAAGATAAGACTAGAAGAACAACAAAAGAGAGATGTGGCTGCAATTTTACCATCTCCTAATACTTTATCATCAACCACACCACCCTATCTGCCTCTCCCAGTTAAGAATTTTCATGACTCCAACCTATCCCATTCTACACCTCTTTTACCTTGTGAGCCACCATCTGAATTTAGGTCCCCTTTGTCCCTGCAACAACACCACCGCCACCAACAACAACACATGGATGTTAAAGTTCCAAGCACTGTTCCATTGGCAAACAGTGGTGGTTTTGAGGCTGGCTGGCCTGTTGTTCCTGGACATGGGAATATTCCCAAGTGGTGGAGCTCCTTCCAGTTTGATTCTGAGAACAAAAACTTTGGAGTGGACCTGGGATTGCCGATTCCGCCGAGTGTGCCTTTTGAATCCAGCCCCATTTGGCCTCTGCCTAATTTGGTGCAGAGAACACCACAGTATCAGCATCAACATCAAACTTCTTCATCAATGGTAAGACATTTTTTTTAGTGTGATCTCTTTTTAATTTGTATGATTGGATTTTCGTTGCCATCTATGATCTATTTATCACATTCTCTTCCCATGGAATTGGTTTATTGGGCTTGTAGGTGAATGTCTCTCTTTTCAATTTATATGATGGGGTTTTCATTTGCCATTTATTCATCACATTCTCTTCCCATGTGTAGGTGAGTGTCTCATCAGGAACTTTATCAACATCTATGCCTCATTTCATAATAGAGCCCCCTTCAAACCAAAACAACAATTGCAGCAGTGTGCCTGTGAAGTCAATGGAGAAGGTATGTGCAATTTGTGCTCTTAAATTAATTTATGTGCATATTTCAGTATGGTTTGTACTATAGGTTATGGATGAGATGCTTGAAATGCATTGTGAAAGTCATTAGTTGAATGTGGTTGCTAATGGATGGTGTGGCAGCGGTGGCCACCTGAAAGGACACATTAATGGGGGTGGCCGGGTGGGTTACGCTATTTATAGGCATCAGTGACATGGATCAGGTGAGGCTGGATTAGCATATATCAACTGGAAGCCTGTAACGCCTTACTACTTCTGCATAGATGCAAAGTGCCTGTTTTTGTCAGTATGGTAGCAGTTCCTGAAATTGTGGTGAGAAAGATGGCATTCCTAACAGAGTTGTTGTGGTTGTCGACTTCTATTTGAGTGTGCTAGAGACGAGATCATTAGGGTTATAACTCAGCTGCTAGGGTATTCGTGTAGATTGGACCTTTATCGGGTTGTATTATATGCAGACTCATTGGGTCATAATTCTGTTGTTTAATTTAAAGATTGTGTTTTATAATAGGAAAATGTTGAATGTACACCCCAAATTTGGAGTGAAATGGTGTAGGGAAGAGAGAAATAAAGAAAAATAGAAAAAAAGAGGGAGAAAGTGAAAGATGCAATTGGATGGGAAAAGAAGACAGAGATTGGAAGAAAAATTGGATGGAAATGGTGGAAGAGAAAAAAGTGATAAGTGACTGTATGAATGTAATTATTACCCTTTATAATGCTACTTGTAGTACCAATTTCCTCTTCTATATGGCTAAATGTCTCAGCTTGTTTCGTTGAATAGTCACATAATCATGTGTTGTCTCAACAAATTCAGTCAGATTTTGAACTGGTACATTTTGATAGAAGAGATTTTCCTCGGAGTTATTAAGTTTATGAAATTTAATATAGTTATTTGAAACATAATGCAGATGGTTGGTATGAAAAGGCAAACGCCGTACCCTTTCTCCCTGGATTTTCCTCATGCCCCTGCTTTCAATTGTATATCGTCCCCCTTTGCTGAAATAGGAACTAATGGAAAAACTCCATGCGGTAATGGAAGCGGATTTAACTTCGGCAATTCAACTTCCAGGTAGTTTCATTTTATTTTTTTGACCTTTATGTTGTAGTTGTAACTCTTGTGTGCTCATACCATGAGTCATTGCACCATCTGCAGAGAAGTATTATCCTGTTTAGCTTCCAACTCTGAGCCAAAGTCAAAGAAAAGAAGAGAAGAGAATGAGAATTTCAATGGAGATTTTCTCACGTTGGCTCCTCCCTCTCCTACTTCATATCCACCTTCAAAGTCCAAATTGTCTTTAACTTTCCAGGCATTTCACAACCAGGTATGTCTTGAATTTGAATCTTGTTAGGTTTGGGCAATTAGCCATTTTTTTTTCTTTCCGGTTTGCTATTTTCACTATTCATTCTTTACTTATATTTCATTTTCTAAAGGGAAATGTAGAAGATCAAATCCCTGCCGCCCCACCAGTGTTCAGGCTGTTCAATCAACAAAAGCAACCATTTTATGGCTTCTTCCTTCCAGAACCAAAGGAGGAACAAATTGGAGAAACAGCAGCCAGGATTCAGAATGGTCATGAAGTGGGAAAAAGTGTTGATCTTAACTTGAAACTATGAATATAACTTCTAGGCCAGTTGTTTCTCACTATGAAACTTGCATAGTCATCTTTTATTTTATTTTATATTTTATTAGTGGTAGATATTCCTAAATATGCACATGTAGTGCTGGTTGAGTATGAAAAGGACTAGAAATCTTGGCCATGTGAGAAGTGGGAGTGGAAAATGAAAGGAGAGATGTTGATTTGTTTGTTTTAAGTAGCAATGCCTATGTGCTTTAATGAAAAGCCAAACTCTAATGGCTTTACCTTTGGGATTGAGGTTATGGATTTGTTTGTTTTTTTTTTTTTTTCCTCTTTTTTTACTGCTTCCTTGCTTGGTTATAGTGGTAACAAACTTATGCATGTGGGTTGTGGAGGCATCTAATTGTGCATTGTTTTCTCTTTTGTTTCCATCTGGTCCCAAAATCCAGCCTCCATTATGGTTCTAAAATGACAGAACAGTAGGGCCCCCAACATCCAGTAGCAGGTGTCAGTTATGACTTACTGTATTGCTTTTGTGTAGATGTATCATTAGATTTTATGAATAATCTGGTAAGAAAATTGTCTGTGAAAAACGAAGAGTGACTTAAGATTGTCATATGCTTTTTAATGGCCAAGATTTAGAAAAAAAAAAAAAAATGAAAGCCAACTAATTATCACATGACTGTTTTAAAAATAACATCACTTGCGTATTTTTATATAAAAATTGTCAACATAGTTTTGTATTTCATGAACGTAGCAATTAGCACATTTCACCTCATAAATCTTACTAAACTATTTAAGAAAGAGCATAAGTTAGAAGAGAAAAGTATGGAGAAAAGTGTATTACCATTTTTAAATTGAGAGAATGAATTGGTATTTAGTTTAATTGATTTTTAAAATATTGTTTTATATTTTTTTGTTTGGAAAATATGTTTTTTTATTATAGATTTTTTTTAAAATATTTATTATAATTAAAAGTAATTCAATTTTAAACTTGCACATTGTGCAACATATCTTCTAAATAATTATAAGTTATCATGTATGAATTGTTTTTACACTCTTATTTAAAAGATTTCAGAGTCAAGGTTTCAGGTTTTAAAACTGTTCAACAGAGTGTACGGGTTGTATTAATTCTCATGTGCAGCCGAATCAATTCACTTCTCTTAAATTCCTATGGGTAAATAAAAATGTGGGGTGAAGGTGACTAAATTTGTTTCCGGCAAGAACTAAGGGTGTTTGACTTAGGTTTGTGAATCAATTCTAATTTAATTTTGGGGAGGATAGAATTGATTCTACATATATATATATATATATATATATATATATATATATATATATATATATATATATATATATATAAACCTCTTTTGTTGGTAAAACTCAAGATTTTATAATAAGTAATGTTTGTATCAACTGATCTTTTTTCAACTCAAAATATCACCCAAACACCAATCAGTTACTATCTTATAATAAATTATATTAAAATCAAATTTGTCAAATGGTTTAACCAAGGCTTTATATTCATATACGTATTAAAATTTAATGGAGACCAACAGCCTATTTGATTATGGGCAAAGTTGCAATAAAGATTCCTGTTTGATATCGAGAAACTTTTCCCACTGGGGATAAAACCAGGCAAAAACTCAAGAAAGGCCCGTAGTTTTTATGTTGTTGACTACAAGAACATTCCATATTACACGCAAGGTTCCTACATTTTTTTATCGGTAAATATTAATTATTAATTTATTAATGAAAGAGATTCGAAGGCACCTACATAGCTCTTTAGATTAGATAAATGCCCCAAGAACATTCTATTTTGTTTTTGAATAGAAAGATAAGAATCAATAATCACAAGATACATGCAGATGAAGCCGAACAGCATGGATATTCTAAATTCCCAGTGCGTTGTAAAAAACAAGAAATAAGTACGGCTCCTCGAAAAACAACACCCTCAATCTCTTTCTCTATCCCCTCACCATGTGCATATATAACAAATGGATAAGATAGATTATGAAGCTCACCTGCTGGAAAGGTAAATCAGGAATCTATGATTCATATTTTAACCTAAAATTTGACCATTGATTTTGATTGGAATTTCAAAATGGTGCGATAAAATCATTTTAAGGGAACTGATAAAATGGAATAACATGTTTCTGATTTCTGAATGATGAGAAAACAATCACATACGGTGGAGTAACTACCAACTTCGCAAATAGTTTTAATCGGTGCTATATGTTGTCTAATTGCACTCACAATGAGCGGAACAGTCACAAGACTTACAACTGTAGCCACTGAACCGTTCTCAATCGATGTCAATTCCACCATAAATTTTAAGTCACCAACAACATAGGCTCACACAAAGACTACAAACAAAAACAATACACCCCAACAAGGGTAAGAGCCATACAAGGCACTAATATCTGAATCATTATTTGGTCTACGACCAACCAAATACATAATCAAGAACGTACACCAATGCCAGGGAGAAGGGATAGAGTAGGATGGCCAGAATAGCTGTCCATAGAGGGAAGACAGTGCGGAAGCTGGCAAAGACACCAACAACAATGCAAACGACGAGAATTACCAACACTTCTGAAGAGAAGTCCCATGTCAATCCCCTTGCATAGACAAGGGCCAAGAAAACTGATAGGCAAAGCACATTATTCATTGTCACTGCTCCATATATCTGCAAAAACAATAGAAATCATTTTTAAATGACTTAAGGAGGGGAAAAATACACTAATTGTACATGTGCATGTGTTGAAAGGCTTATAAAAAAAACTGCAAAGCTTATAAAATAAGCCAGCCTTAGTCATGTACATCACGTTAAATAATAACTGAATTAACTATAAACATCATCCTAAATAAATCATAGTCAGTAATTCACCCATGTTGTTTAGCTAAGTTCTGAATGAATAGATCATGCAGCAAATGACATAATTTGAGTGAAAGAGATAATTTCAAATGCTTAATAGTTTATAGGTCATAATCAATTCTTGCATACTAATGCCTTAAAGAGACAGAGAAAAAACCAGAAAACAAACCTCAGAGAAAGTTAATGAGGCAGTTTGCCTCTTATCACGACTAGCAAAAATTATAGCTGACACTGCTTCACTTGAATTGGTTGCTAAAGGCAGAAAAATGAAGGAAATGAAGAAAGCAGGAATACTTGTAGCCTCAGAAAAGTTATCCACTGCATCAACCAGAGGATCGGCAAATGCAGCAGCAATAATAGAACCCAGTAGCAGAAGCAGAACTGCTTTGATGGAAATCCATTTAGCATTCTCAATGCCCTCAGCCTCTTCATTAACCTGACCTCCCACATCCAGCAGATCATGTTCCCTCTTTGTTTCCTGTGCACAAAATCCATATCATTCATAAGAACAAAAGTTAAAAAAAAAAAAAAAAAAAAAAGTTCATTAACTAGCATTGCACAACTTACCATGTGAAAATCACTTAAAAACTTCATTGTGTGTGGACCAGCATCACCAGATGCAACTCGAGCACGCTGGGCCCTTTGAAGCCATCTACAGACACCATTAACAAATTCTTCTTGTTCAACAAGTTCATTACCAGAAGTATCAAAGTCGCCCATGATTCTTTTTACAGCATCATCATGATCCAGGTCAATCTCCTCAAACTGAATTCCAATAACCAGTGCTCTCAATTCATTATGAGTAAGATTCCCATCTTGATTTTCGTCAATGGTTTGAAACAATCTATATATTCCATTAACGAGTCAGTGACAGCCAAAAAAGATGAGAATATGAAAATATGCAACAAACTTCTTTAAAAGTATAATGCTTTAAGTCAAAGCAAAAAGGAGAGATAGCCTTACTTTTTAATGACTTCTTTGTCAGGTTCACCATTTTCTTTCAAAAGCCTTCCCAATGCACGCTTCTTCAAATGTGTCAAAAGTCCTAAGATAACATGCTTGTGTTTGATAAATTCAAGTTTCCTCCTTTGTATCCAGGGCTGGAAAATCTGCACCATTTTCTCTTTTTCTTAATTTCTATAAGGTGCATAAACAATGGCCAAGTTTAAAACAGATCACACATTTATCCAGTATATAGTTACTGAAAGTGCTAATGCTAACTATCAGATCACATCCAACAACAAAAAATGTGTATCATCAGAGTTAAATAACAATGGTGCTGGCTGATGAAAAAAAATAAACACCTATAGTAATGAACAGGAAACGCAAGTGCACTGTAAAAGAAAATTACCTGGTAAAGACAATAAGAAATCAATAAACCGAGAGACACAATGAGAGCAATCAAAACAGCCAAGTGCCTTCCTGAAGTTGAACTGAGAATTTGTGGTAATTGAACGATCACAAACGGAAGGACAGATATAACCATAATCCTTGCAGCATAACTTGTCCAAATATCAGTACTAACACCAGAGCCTGCACATGGAGATTTTCGTAGACTAAGGATCTAAATGAATCAAACATTCTAGACATTTAAACTGTACAGCCCAACTGCACATATACAAATATCATGATTTAGAAATACATATAAGAAAATGGTGAATCACTATATATCTTTAACTAGCCCTCTTCTCAAAGTCCAAAACTCATCTAATCTATAACCAAGACAACAATAATGATCAATGCACACATTCAGTGGTTTGAATGCATTATATAATCCTTGATCCACAATTGAGGTTGAAGAAATATACTTGCAGCTATTACTAAGTAAACTATCTCCCAATTAATACTTCTTGTTAGAGGTGTTATAAAAGTATAAAACCAATCATCTGGCTTCACTTAAGAACTTAAGCTTTCAGATAGTTGGGTTATGATACTGTATCAGATCCTTTATGACCAAGCAGTCAACAGTATATCCTTGCAACACTCATTATTCTAAAAGAATGTTGAAATTAAGCACAATGTAGTTGGGCATGTGGGTTATTCACTGTTCAAGCCTAAAGGGATCTTGTATGAGAGGAGTTAAAAGATATTAGCATGTTAAAACCAAAGCTTTTGGGATAGTTAGCTCATGACACTTGTAAAAATAAATAAAAAAATCAATCAACAAATCAATATTAAGCTTATATTGACACATAAAATATAGTGAATGTTTTACAGAGAAACTCCACAAGAAGGTTTATTGCTTGAATGACAAGAAAGGAGAGGAAACACTAGAATCTTAATGCTTTGGGCAAGGAGAAGTTTGCAGAGCCAACTATAATTTTTAAAATTAAAAATTAAACAATCTCAAATGGCATACCAGTTAAACTAAATCCCCTAGTGTCTCGTGAATCTATTGCAATTGAACCCTCGATGTCACACTTGCCAACAATTACACAAGTCCCCCATATTATAGTCAGAAGCAGTGTCGTTGACCCAGCTAGCAGTCCCATTCCAACAGATACCTGACTTTGAGCAACTTCTTTACTACCTGAAAGCCCAGACACTAGGGGGAAAAAAACAAGAAATACAGATTAGCGGGTGAAATGGACAAATAACAGCACTACACAAGCATAAATGCTAGTTGGTGATAGACAAAGAAATTCTAAAAGAGGTGGAAAAAAATCCAAAGCAAATATGATTTTACAAGATTTAAGAACAGTGAATTTTCTATTTTTATGAAGCATAAGAGATGTTTAAAAGCAATCGCTACTAGTCAGATAAACCTGAATCAGATAAGTTCCCCAATTTTGGCCTGTATTTGGCAGTTGAGAATTGAACAATAAATTTAGAATTTCTACAATAGCATGTCCTGTATCAGCTTATTTTCATACTAAGAAATGGGAGTGTGAGAGGAGTTAATCTTAACTATATAATCAAAATGAATGGTCAAGAATTAGATTTAAATAAAACAATTTTAACCAATGACCATCTATATATTATGGTTATATGGTCAAGATTAACTCCTCCCAGATTCTGAAACACTCATGGAACTTTTTTACACTTTATTATGCATCTCCTATTTCATGGGCCACCCAGACAAGAAACCACCTTTCCCTCTTCCACCAACCACCATAAAAAGAAATTGACATTGTAGTGAGATGGAAAGAAAAAAGGCAGCAACAGAGACAGAAGCTCTGCAAAAGCTCTATTCCTTCCTGTGGGGTTCATACCACGAAAACTAAGCACCAAAAGCAAAAGAAGAATAAAAGGAAAGCAAAAAAAGAAAAAAGGGGATTAAAATTGAACACAACAAAAAGAATCTAAAGCGAAAGTATCACACAGAGCAAAGGCCAAACAAAACAACGTAGGAAGGAGAAACACAAAAAACTGCAACAAAGAATCCAACTGAATTAATCACTAAAACAGTAAAATTCAACATATATTCTCTCCACCGAGTAAAAGAAAAACACCTCCAAACAGAAAACAGTTAAGGAAAAAAAGCAGAAGATATTTTGGGACCAAGAATAAGGTTCTGAATTTCCGATTCTCCTGCACAGTAGCGGATAAACCTTGAACATGTAAAAGGTAGGTAGATTCAAGATAGTGACGCGAATCACTTCATCAAACAACAATCCAATTAGACAAAGAGAATCAGAAGAAAAAAGAAAAACCCAAATCATCATCCAAACATGGCCTAACCAAACACACCACACCTCACCACAACATCCCTCACTACTTCACCTATAAAATTTTAATTGAATCCACAGCCGCTCAATTCTCATCTCATTCCAGCATCGTATCAATGGGTTGGAGTTGGTTAGAGTGAAACTAGACTCGGATCCCTTAAATATAAGCTATCAGGATCGCGTCTCGTGGACGAAAAAGACGTAGTTAAGCCGGAGAATGCTTGGTAGCAAAAGGACATGTTCAAAAAGCTTGTAAAACTGAATTTTGATGAAATTAAAAAATAAAAGTGAGATTTGTGAGTGAGAGTTAGTTACCGAGAATGAGCATGGCGTCGGGGAGTGCGCCGAGGATGGGGAGGAAGAGGCCGCCAACAATGCCGGGGCCCAAGATCTCGAGAAGGAGCTCGCTGCCGCCGGAGAGGAAGGTGGCGGCCTTGAACATGAGGAAGCCATAGACGATGATGAGAAACAAATTTCCGAGGACGGTGGTGGTGCACGGTAGGAAGCCGTAGGTCTGCTCGCAGGCAGACTCGCCCGTCAGCGCCGTTGGGAGGCGGAGGATACTCTGCCATTTGGAGCCCGAGGCGGCGACGACGCCGTCGGAGACTGGATCGACGGTGAAGAAGCGCGCGTGGGCGTGGGAGCAGAGGACCACGATCCAGAGGATGAGGAAGAGGAACCGCTGGGAAGTGAGAGAGGGAGCCATGGTCATTGGTGACTAGCGTGGCTAATGAGTAACCACTGAGACGATTTATATGTGTCAGTGCTGCTGCTTCCACCCTGACGTCAAATTCACAATCATCTTTTTTTAAATTGTATAATTGTTATGGGTATAACTTCATTTTAATTTATAAAGATTTTATTTTATTTTTTGTCACATCAAATTTATGAAAATATTATTCAGACAAGATTTAGATCTCAGATTAAAAAAAATAATATTTGACTTTTATGATATTTTTATTCAACTTAAATATTATTTTTAAAAAAAATATATATGGGTCTGTACAAGAAAATATACTATTTTTATAAAAAAAAAATAAAGAGACAGTGTTTATAAAAATCTGAGTGTAGTTTTGGAATGGGAAATATACCTAATATGGAAGGATAGATTTGGGGCGTTGAAGGTAAGGTGGAAGTCGGAGTGGGACAGGTGGTGTTTTGTTTACCGTATTGTACTTTTCTCCAGCGAAGATCCGGATATTAATATCCCTTGGCTTCCCATTCTCCTGTAATTATCGCAATTTAATGCATAGGCACTCAGATTTCAATTACTCCTTTCCTCCTCAAATAAATTTTTAGGCCTTAGATTTCACTACTTTATTAATGATTTTTTTTAAATATTAAATAAAATTAGTATTAAATATATCTATGTTTTAATTAATAATTCAGTCTTAAAATACATAAAATAAGTATTGTGTTTAACTTTTTAATATAATATTAATTATTTTTCACAATTATTCCTAATAAAATATTACTTTAATTTTTGAATCTAATATTAATATTATTCTCTTTCATTTATCTAATAAGATTAGTTTTGTAAAATTATTATTTGTTATATTTTTATATATAAGCCTCAATTAATTAATTCATTAATATTAAAAAATTAATTTAGTTGATAGTAATAAATTTATCTTAAATTTATAATGTGTTAAAAAAATTATAGAGAGCTTAAAATATAAAACAGAAAGAAAATGAAACATAATATCTCATATATGCATAAGATATTTACTGTTTATTACAAGCGATATGAACAATTTGTCAAAAATGGTATTGAGGAATGGGGATTCCTTTACGGTGAAATTTTAGATAAGAGAGAATATTTCTATAAATAAAGCAAGAGATAACGGTTTTAAATAGGGATGAAAAATTGAAAATAGATAAAAGACTGAATAGTGAATACTGTATACTCGTCTGTATCTGAAAAAATATTTCGTTGCATGTTAATATACTATATGCCTATTAAATTCAGAAAAGTAAAATTAAAAACTATGTTTCAATAATGTTATAAATAAATAACTAGATTAAACTTTAAAAAAGTAAAACGGCAGGAGAAATATTAAATAAAATATATTTTGAATGGTAAACCGTCAAAGAATCTCTCATGTTAAAGATGATTAAAATATTGTAAAAAAAAGAAGAAAGAACAAAATATGGCTGATGAAAAGGACATTGAATAATGACAGCTGATGACTGACAAGACAGGAAGTATTTAGCCCGCAATTGGCGTGTTTGCTTTTAAGTCGGCAACTCCGCGTTCCGAAACACGTAGCGACCGTGGCCATTTTTGTCAAGTTTCAGTTTGAAGGAGATATGAACTTTAAATTAGTTAAATGTAGATAAAGTTAGTTGATTTAACTGTACCTAAAAAAATTAAATCATTTAATTGAAAATATTTCATAAAATATGATTTATAATGTAAAAAAATTACATTATTATTAATTAAAATTATAATATTTATAATTTTTGAGATAATTATAAAAATTAATAAGTACAATAAATTCTGATTAGAGGATAACATATATTTTATATAGTGTATAGACTATTTTTTCTAAAATCAATACCTAATAAATGTAAAATAATAAAAAATGATAAGAAGAATATTATAAACTAGCTAGCATTTTAGCTTATATATTACACAAGATAAATATTTATTTTCACATAATTACAATTATAATTTATAATAAATTATTATTTTAAATTTATAAATTATTTAAATATTTTAAACATGAGATTTACTAGCGTACAACTGTTTGATTTTCAAAAGAATACATTAACAGTTAGATCTTATGTCTACTTTTTTATATAAAAAAATTATAATTATAACTTGTTAATATATTCTTTCTATAAAAAAAGAAGTGGACCACCTTATAAACATTTGTTAGGTATACCCATTTGTTTAATTTTTAGAATGTATTAGTAAGGTATACTTTCGGTGTATTTTAAGAAAATTGTTATAACTGGTTAATATATATTTTTTTTAAAAAAGTCGGTGTATATCGGAAAATTCCTTTAAATATATGCATTATATGTTTTTTATTTATAATAAATAATTTTAATTTTGCTATAAGATTATTTTTAAATTAAAATAAGTAACTGTGTTTGAAAGGCTGATTTTTAAAAATAATATAAATTAAATAAATATTTAGCAAAAAGGGGCAACAAAAACAAAAATTAGCAAAATGGGGCAATGGAACACGCCCATCTGGGGCGTGTTTAAACACGCCCAGATGGGGCGTGTTTGCCCTGGTGGTGACACGTGGCAGGAAAAAAAATGGGGAATTAGGGTTTTTGCGATTTTTCGTAAATTACGGAAGGTCATAACTTTTGACCGGGACGTCCGATTGAGACGAAATCGGTGGCCACAGATGGATGTGTTCCATTGCCCCATTTTGCTAATTTTTGTTTTTGTTACCCCTTTTTGCTAAATATTTATTTAATTTATATTATTTTTAAAAATCAGCCGTGTTTGAAAACCCATTTAAATCACATTGAAGGAAAGTTTTGGTCATTCTACTGTAGTTTGACGTGATTGGGTGAGATATTATTTGGCTAGATGTAGGAATAATGTGTGAAATGTATTTTTCTAATAAAGAAGAAAGAGAACGTTGAGCATCTTTAGGTGAGAGGATAAGAAGAGTTAGAACTTTAGTCTCCAAATTAGATAATCTAATTTACAATAGACGAATATATTTAAGAAGCATGTCACATGGATATATAAGACATTTTATGAAGCTACAACCAAAAGTAAAAAGTTCAGTCAAATAGCTTTTGTTCGATTCTTATAAGGTTAGCTTTAATACCGAATTTTAGAATATCAATTTTTGTAATAAAAAGTATAAAGAATAGATGAATTTACTTTTTTCTAATTGAAATTGATTTGTTTCAGAGAGAATAATATCTCCATATGTGCGTGTCTTGCTTAAGGTAACCGCAAAAATACTCCATTGAACTTAACTTACTCTAGCTTAATCTTCTCGACTAAGAAATATACTGTTTAGACCTCGGAGACAAAATATTATTGATTACGAAAAGAAAAGCTTTATTTTTTGTTGGAGGAAGAGGTGCCATGTGCCAGGCACTTTAAAGAGGATTCTAACATTATAATCATACCCCAGATGATGATGGGACAGGGAAAAGTGATTAAGTTAAATTCGGTAAATAATTTAATTAAAGATTTATGAAATAAGTACTTATTATGTTATGAAATACTTATGTATAAGTTTTTTTTATTGAAATAAACAACTTATCAACATATCCTATTTTATTCTCATAAGTTCCTGTAAATATCTATATAAATGCATGTAACATAAGATAAAACCAAATAAATTATAGATAAATTCTTCCAAATGGCCTTAAATCAATTTGAGAATAAGTTAATAACTTGGTAAATGTCTATTTTTAATTATTATATTATTTATATCATATTTTTTTCTTTTCAAAGAGTGAAGGAGGAAATCAATCTTTAAATCCTTATACACATGCATTAGACCAGCTACTGGTTTAACCAGCAACTTTAATTTTGATTATTTGGAATCTCATTTGGATTATTCAACATTTTGTTAAAATATTAATTAATATGATTTTAGATAAATGGTTACTTCCATTAAAAAAAAAGTAAATGTTTATTTGTTTGGTTTTATGTTATAACATTAATTTTAAGTTTAAAATTAATTTTAAATAAAATAAACTTTAGATAACTTTCTATCAGAAAAAATAAGTTATATATTTTTACTAACTTACTTTCAGAATAACAATATATAACATAAATTTATAACTTAAAAATCAATTTTATAAATACTCGTCTAAACATACATATCATTTAAAAATTTATGCTAAAAAGTGAACTAAAATTTGAGACTAGTCTTTTAGAATGATTCTCCTTGCTATACGCAATTTCTTTTTTAGTAAGATAGTAGGAGTTCATTCACTCAAAAAGAAGCCGCGGAAGGAGAAATTCATTGAAATTCTCATTTCTCAAAATAAATAAATATGTTTTTTCAATTGGTCACAACACTCCAGGGTTGTTAATTATAATTGAGAACATGGTCAAGTATAAAAACAAGAACCAAGGACAATGGGTATAAGAGAATTGCAAAGAAGGATGACCATATAGGGAAAATGGAGTGAAAACTTGCAGTAATGCCCGTTATTGCACAAACAATTACAACAACCAGCAATTCAGCTGAGAATTGCCAAGTGACTTCTCGCACAAAGATCAGAACCGAGATTGCAAAGAAGCCAAGAATGTTATTCATGAACACCCCTCCATAAATCTGCAATGGCCCAAATTTTTTATATCATGAGAAAATGGTTTATATATATTGAGATAACTGCATTAGTGTTAGGAACCTACTTTTTAACATATTATTTTTAAGACACTATTTTTGGTTAAAATTTATTAAAAATTACAAATTCATGAAAGAGGTTCATTAAATATGATGTGTGATAGACAAAATTGTGTGATTTCAAATAAATTTAAACCTTTAAAAGAGAATGTGTTCAAAAGAATTCGTCAAAGAATGTCTTCTTATAAGAAGAGTGGGGTTTTTTTTTTTTTTTCTCTGGCTTTCATTTTTCTAAAATATGATTTTACTGGTATTTTTCTATATATTGATTGAGTTTGTGGAACCGAGTTGGTGAAGGGAGAAGAGATGAATAACCTCAGAAATGGCAAGAGAGGTAGTTCTAGGCTTCTTATGGCTTGCTTCTTTGATTGCTGAAGTTGCTTCTCTAGCATTTGTGGCCAAGGGAACTAGAATAAATGACATGAAGAATGGATGGAGTCCTGCACTGATAGAGAAGTTGTGGACACTTTCTGTCAGGGGCTCTGCCAAAATTGATAGCATAGCAATTCCTAGCATAACATATGTTATGGCCTTAATCCATGCCCATATTGATTTATCAACTACTGCATTGCTTTGCCTCTCTTCCACTACCATGTCAGCCTCTTCCCAGCTCTTATATATATGCACAAATGAAAGAGTGGTAAAGTTGACATTGCTCACTTTGGACAAATAAAAGATGAAGCAGAACAATGAAGTTAGATAATTTTCTGATCGAATTAAATATAATTTTACATCTTATAAGATGAGTGGGTTTTATTTTTTTCTCTGGCTTTCATTTTTCTAAATTCTGCAATCGTCATCCTCGTAAAATATGTGAATTTTGGTTTTGATCTCTAAAAAATTCTTTAATTTCCATCCTTCCAAAAAATGAAATTATCACTTTTAGTTTCTAAAGTAATACTATTATTTTTTAAATCTAAAATATTTTTTGAAGACATCATATGCTGACATGATACCACTTGGCATGTACACTAATAAGTATCACCTAGAAGGATCACTTAACTTTGTGCCAAACAAATGCTCAAAGTCACTTGAGAATAAAGACAGAATCAACAATTTTAAATTTTTGAAAGATGAAAACTGAGCATATGCTTTAATACTTACCTGAAACATATCTTCTTGAGACTCAAAATCTGACACAGGAGCAGGAGCTGAAGTTGAGCTAAGCCATTTCTCAAACCCAGCAACAAATTCCTTCTCATTAATTGTGCGGTCTTTGTCAATGTCAAGTTCTTCAATGACTAAAGCAACTGCTTCTTCCACTTCCATTGATGCTTTAACAAATTTGATATTCATGATTAGTTCTTTCAACTCAGACTGGGAAATGAAGTTATCTCTATTGCGATCAATTTTCTCAAACAACCTGGTCATCACAGTGGCTATTAGAAGTGAGAACTAGGAAGTGGATAAAGTATAGAAGAATTTTTATGAATTTGTTGTGCTCTTAGTTAGACAATGTATAGTCACTGCAACTATTTTAGGATTTTCATGAAGTTAGACGCTTTCAATATAATCTCTGAGGCTAGTAATAGGTGATGTTGTATTTACATTTGGAACTAGTAAAATTAGTAGATGATTTTGAAATGGACATTAACTAATAATAATAGTAAATGGGTTTGAAATGGATTTAACATCTAATTAAAATGCATTGTACTTAGGCACAGGGAAGAAAAACAGTTCAATTAATTTCATACTGACCCTCTGATAGCATGTTGATCAGGTTTGCCATCTTCTGTGAGAAGGCTACCAACCACATCACTCTGAACATGCCTTAAGATTTCAAATATAAGCTGCTTCTTTCCTTCACGTTCTTTTCTTTTGTTTTCAATCCATGGTCCAAAAGCCTGTCAATGTTTTCAATTGATTGTCAGAATGAAGTTCCTGCTAGGTATTCTTTCATTTTCTTCACAATTTCACCAAATATTGTGAAGACTTGTTTTGTAAAGGGAGGCAAGGAGTGAAAATTGCCTTTCTGTTCCTCCCAAATTTATTATCACCAAACAACTTTTAAAAGAAAAAAGAGTTGGAAGATTCAAATATGGAATATAGAAAACGAGAAAAAAAGTTGAATTTACCAACACACTTCTAACATACTCTTAATTAGTAATAGATAAAATTTATTAAAAAATTGTACAAAATTATTAAATAGGATGTAAGACTCATAATAATGAATTTTAGCTTAAAATTTAGTCAATAATAAAGAATGTATTGAAAAAAGTATTGCTAACATTTATGTTGATTGAAATAGATTCAAGAAACAGGGTGTATTATTATGTACCTGATAAATGTCTTTGAGTGATTTCCTTGAAAAATACTGTTTCTCTAAAGCATGCTTTGTTTGATCAAGCCATTTTGTGAAACCACTGACAAATTCCTCCATGTTTATTTTCTTGTCACCATCCAGGTCAAAAACTTTTAACACCTCTTTTATTTCTTTCTCCTCATCAAAATTTGTTTCAGTTACTTTGTTTTTTAGCAGAAGGTCTTTCACTTCAGAAGCTGATATACCACTGCTCCCATCTTGATCTATTTCCCTATATAATCGCCTGCAAAGTGTAGTGCTTCTAAATATCTAACCAATATACCCTTGTTCACAGGTCAAAGTAGCAGCTCTTTGAAATTTTACCTTATGGCACTCACATTTGGAGTCCCATTCTTGGTGAAGATCCTTTGCAGGGTGTTCTTTTGAACATGTTGCAATATCTTCAATATTAAATGATCATGTTTCACATATTCTAGTCTTCTTTTCTGTACCCAAGGTTCAAAAATCTGTACGTTAAATAGCCATGGAGACAATTAATTACTCATGAGGAATTGTGAGTATTACAAAATAAGTGTATTAATACGCAATATGATGGATTGGTAGCACATTCTGATAGTTTGATGACATAGTTCGTGCTTAAGCACGGATAATTCAATTGACTCAGGCTTGATATTAGAGATGTGACGAGACGTTTATGTATCACAAAGGTTATAACATATAACATGAGAAAATTATGGTGTCATCCAAAATTTAAGGATTGTGGCATTGTGATTAAGTAATTTTCTGTCTTTCTCCCTTAATGTGTCCTAACACATCCAATTATTAACTCAAAAGACAACGATATAAAAACTCTTAATTTCTCTGATACCGTAACAATATGTGTCCTTGATTCTGAAACATTAAAGTGACTTCAATAGCTGGCTTTGATAATAATAGAAGGTCTTATTAAGGAGTGCTTTAATAATTAAGGACATTTACTGATTAAGGAAATAAAGAATAAAAGGTATACCATATTCTTTTGAAGGTTGTAGTATGTATTTAGAGTTTACAATTATAGTCAGAAAAAAAAAAGTTTATAATTATTTTATGTTTGAGTCCTTGGTTGTTGTGTGAACATTAATTCATAACATTTAACATAAGAGAAATGGAAAATATATGGACAAACCTGGTAAACGAAGTACAGGAACAGAAAAATGGAGGTAATAACGAGGGCAATTACTAAGGTCACGCTTCTTAGCCCAGAAGAGAATTGGAATAAATTTGGGATTTGCATGATTGCAAGTGGTATCACTGAGCAAACCATGATTCTTGCAGTGTAACTGGTTTCCAAATCCGTAGTAATGCCACAACCTGACAACGATGACATTTTCAAGGACGCGAATAACAAATATTGAACAATTGGTATATTTTTCTAGCAATTATACTCGTTATAAATGTTTGATATACCATGTCAACAAAATTCCACATTTTAGACATCTAAATAAGTATCTAATAATGCTTCTACTAAGTAAGCATTATAAATTGTTAATTATTATTAGGATTTAGAATTCATCTTAAAACTAATTGGACAATTCATATTGCAGGGATTAAAATAAAGAATATTGTCAAACAATGTCCATGTTACATAATTAATAGATGAAAAGTTTTTACTAAAAATCAAAGTTAGGAATACATTAGAAATTATGAAAATCCGATGATAGTTTCTTTAAATGAAATTTTTTATTTATATAATTTGTAAACAATTTTTAGTCGTCGCGACCCATGTAAGTGTGTTTATTAAATTATTAACAAAATAAGAGATATGTATTGACTAAAAAGTTAAAAAATTAATCTTTTAAACTATTTTATGTCATAAGTAATCTTGAAATAAAATAAAACTTAAGATAAATTAATTAATCTAACTATTTTTTATTAGTATTGATGAGAAAGATAATATATATATATATATATAAATAATGGGAAGTAATAATATTTTGAGAAAATTATACGAATCCTATAAAGTTTATTCTTGTTACTTTCAATATCCCTTCATTTTTAAATCTTAAAGAAAACTTCCTAATTTTTTAGCTTTCTTTACACTGAGCTCACTCTTAAGTGTAAATAGTTATACACTAAACTTAACCCCATCGCCTACAAAATGTTACTCCGAACTCCCTTAAGAGGACTCAATAAAAAAAAATAAAAAATTGTCAAATGCAATAAAAGCAAACATAAGAAAGTATGTGTAATTTATTCTAATATTTTTAAGATGCGTACAACAAAGACAAATAATATTGGAGGGAATAACTCAACATGCAGTTTTTCTTCCATTCTGGTATTATACATTACAATATAAGAGTTGAATAAAAGTGAGTTGGAAGATGGAACAGACCAGTCAATAAGGCTTTAAGACTTGTATTCTGCGCTGAGTCAGAAGTGCGAGAATCATGCTCAAATGCTTGGCTGCCAGCAATGACACAGCTTCCCCAAACTACAGTGAGAAGCAAGATGGATGATCCAGCCAATAAGCCAACCCCAGTGAAGGCATATTCTTGTGCTATCTCCCTATTGCTGACAAGTCCAGAAACTGATGATGATCGAAATTAAAACAAGAATGATAAATAATATAGGAAATTAAAGGGTATCTCTGTAGACCAAATATAGTCTCACACCTATACATCCTAGACTATATGAACCACGAGTAATGATATCACCTCTTTCTTTTCTTCAGTATCACATTCTCTCCATTTATTTGGAAACAAATTTGGTAATCCAAGACTATCACGTGTTATAGTTTCAGTAATATCACCACGTGACATGTATAGTGAGGGTTTGGTTTTTATTTTTAAAAAAACTGGTTTTGGTTATAAAAAAACAAAGAAAGTAGACATTTGTACTAAGTCCAGGTCTCACAGAATATGTAGCATCACTTGAGATGATCGACTGACCCTTCATTTAGAACCACAAAATAGTAGATGAGAATGGGACAACATCTCTTAACGCATATTTCTTTCTTTTCTTTTTCTTTTTTTTTACACTAGTTTTAGAATTAATTTTAAATTGTTAGAATATATAGTTCCGTGCGCATATATATATATATATATATATATATGTATATATATATATAATAAAGACTTTAGCCTGTTTTTCTTTTTAACATGTTAAATCATAAATTCACAAAAAAAATGTTAAATAATAAAATATTAAGTTTGATCATAAAGTAACACTAACTATTGGTCCAACCTTATGTTCAAATGCTTACATATTTGTATATATGTTTGATCATATATAAATTCGGGAGATTATCAGTCTTTGATTTTTGATTATGAAATATAATTTTTGAAGAAAAAATTATTTGGCAAATTATTAGGACTCAAATATTTTTTTTTACCCAATTTCAAAATACTTTTGTTGAGTTTTCAAGAACAAAAAAAATGGTTTCTTATACAAAGTTTTAAGTTTTTTCATAATAGATAGGTTTAGGTAATGGATATATTATGGATAGGTTTAGGTATCTGTATTTGCATTTTTAAAATAATAGCCGTACCTAAACTCTCACATGTGTGTATAACAACTTTTAATATTCAAATTTTTACTCATTAAATATTTATATACTCATACTCAATTTCATTATTCGTATTTTGATTAATTTAAATATATTTTTTCATTTATGTGTTTATTTTTTTTGCAAACTAATATTGATATTATAATAGACATACTAATATGTAGTTGATAAGTGTGGTTTACATTGTTATCCCATATCACAGATTCACAGGTCATAAAGTCACAAGTGGCAAGTGCTGTCCCCTCACACGCAAACTGATGTGACATATTAATTAAGATGGTATCTAATAAAAGTCCAGGTAAACGTACACAGAAGACTTGGCATTATATATATAGAATTCAGAAATCACAAGAAAAATTCATATGTTATGACTAATATTAATTTTAAACATTTTCATTAGTTAAAAAAGGAAAACGTACAACTTCATACATGTTTTATACCATTTTCCAGTTTTGCAAGTTATATGCATACGACACGAAACAATACGTGGGCATGGATCAAAAGCTTAAAAAATACAAAAGAGGGAATAGTTTGAGGAATGCACTAAATTAATCTCTAAAATTATAAATATTGATCAATTTAATTGATCAAAATACAAAAACAACATTTTAATTCATGAAACTACTAAATAGAAGCCATTTTGATTTTAATTTTTTAATTTTGAAAACTAAATTAAAATAACAATCATTTAATAACAATAAGAAATTTTAAAGTAATTATTATTTGACAAATTTAAGTATTAACATGATTTTTCATAAATTTTAATGACTAATTAAATTCAATTTGATGTATTATAGGTCTAGTGGGTTAGAATTCAAATTAAGTTTGCTATCCTTGTTCATCGATATATACTTGTATCTGCAAGATACACATGTACTAAATTCAGATGGTTGCACACAGAAGCATAACAATATATGTTTTTTTCAAGGATAAATAAGAGTAACATACCAAGTAGAATTAAGGACTCTGGAAGGGCACCAAGGATGTGAAAAGCACTAGCACCAAAGATACCAGGACCAAGAATCTTGAAAATTTGCTCACCTCCTTTAGCCAAATATGATTCTCCATGAAACAACAAATATTCATACACCAAAATAAGAAAGAGATGGCCAAAAATATTGTTTGTGCATGGCAAGAAGCCGTACATTTGCTTGCAGGATTCCTCAAAGGATTCATCATCAATTCCTTTGAGAACTAAGTAAGAAGTTTCGTTGTGTTGAAGGTTATTATGAACGCCATCTGAAACTAGTTCGGTGGCACGCTCTGGCAGATAGCGACCTTGAACCTCAGCTGTTACTAATACAAGGAGAAAGATAAAGTATGGAGTTTTGGAAACGTTTCTGATCATTTTTTCTTTCTGAAGATTGGGCAAAGGAACAATAATAGGATGCACAGAATCCTCAAAGCGATTTTTTAGAGCTTTAGACTATAAGGATAAATTATATCAACGTCGAGTTAACCAAAACAAAACAAGTAATTGAAAGTCATGCAATGCGTTTACTTGCTCCACAGTTTAAAGAAAAGTCTCTCGTAAACTAGGAAAGATTCTTCCATGTCCAAAATTTTGTAGAATTGTATGCGAGTCTTCAGTCTTCTAAGTCTATTTCTTATTATATAAAAAAACTACTATTTCTTGTGTTTATTTACTATTAATAAATACCACATACGTAATTAATTACCACCAGTTTATTTACAATTGGATGAATAAATAAAAAATCAACACCTTTACAATAATAAAATAACTGATTTGATTTTTAAAACACTATCCACATCTCAACCATCAGAATAATTTTGTTTCCTACAAGAATATAGAGCCAAAAAAATACGCAATATACATGAGAGTTGTTATAATCAACAAAATTAATTTAAAAGTTTAACTATTGTTATCCAGGTAAGGAAGGTTGACTTTGACCTATAGCACTAACAAAGTTTTGATCCAAGTGCATTTTTTATGGACTTAGGACCAAATATATGTAAAATAATCATAATTTTGAATTAAATAAATAAGCATATCTGATTTATCCATAAACTTGAATTTAGTTAAGTCTTAACTAAAAAAAATTATATCGATCTCGATTCAAACTTTGAGCTTAGTCAATATTTTTTAAGTTAAGTCAAATTTAACTCAAGTTTACTAATTTTTTTATCGTTACAATATATTGTTATCACCATGACCATTATTACTACTAGTAGTCTATCACTACAAATAGAGTTTGTAAAAATAAACAATTCAACTCAATTCAATCCAAAAGACCAAGACGCGAATGTTAGTTAGGCTGGCTTGACTCAATTTTCACATGGGTTGCAAATTTACTAGCAAGGACTAACTTATTTGTCCCCATTGAGTCAAGTTAGGTTAAATTGGGTCATTTTTAGTAGCACTAATTATATGTATTTATGAAAAAAAATAATTTGAAAGATAAAAGTTCATGGTCAAGTAAGCCCAATAGTTTTTGGGTCAATATCTTTTTAAGTTTGAATAGTGGCTAATTAGTCAAGTCAAGTCAAATTTAAAGAGTCAACTTTAGACTAGAGGTGAATATACAGGACCGTGAATTGGCTCGTTAAGTACGTGGACCTTATATCTAATATATCTTTTTTTTTTAAATTTGCATAACTATAATAAAAAATTTAGTCCAACACATTAAACCCACTTACCTATCAAACTTTATCCGCATACTACACGCGTAATCCCCCTCAGTCTAATGTGCAAGTATTATTAATTTGTTATGTTAAGATTTTGATCTTTAATTTAGATTATTATTGTTAATTTGTTATGTTTAAAATGTTGGTATATTTTAGGTGATAGATTTTAGCTTTAAAAAGTAAAGTTAATTTATTTTCCTTCTAATTTTATACATCTTTCATATTTTTGTAAAAAAAATTACCGTAAAAAATATTTTTTTTCCAAATTATCATTTTGGTTCATGGACCAGATTTTTGCGGGATGGATATGGACCTTGAAAAAAAAAAGACTATTTGTTTTGTGAACAGGACTTATCTAACTTATCTAAAACACGAATTTCGCATGTCAACTCTTAAATGGAATAGACCGAACCAAATACCCATCCCTATCTCTAGCCCTAATTGTTGGATCGACCCAATTTTAACTGAGCTCTATAGTATGATGTTTAGACCCAATTTTAAATATGCTCTATACTACAATAGAAATCATTATATAAGCTTGAATTTTTTCCAATTGCAAAGCAAGCTTGAATTTTGACCGTTCTACACCACAATAAACATGATTACGTGATTGTTGTTGTCATCATCTTCACCACTACAACTTCATTGTTATAAATAAACTATTACTCACATGTCCATCTCCTCTAACATTATATCATCTTCTTGATTATATAAGCTTGATCTTTTTTCCGTTACAAAGCAAGCTTGAAAGTAATTTGATTTCTTATCTAGTATTCAAATTTGAAAACTTAAAACTATAAAGTTTCGAATTAAAAAAATAATTAAACTAAAAAATAATTATATTCTTTAAAAATTTCAAAAATTAAAAATTCACAACCATACAATATTGCGATTTTCGTTTTCACGTTTAATAATGTTTGTTGTTATTGTGTTTTTCGTTGTCTTCGTATTGTTTTCTATATCTACATTCATTAGAGAAGCAAAATCACGTGTTAGCAATAACGAAAAAAATATTAATAAGTCGTATACGCATGAATATTATAAGTCCTATAATAATTAAACTTAATAAGTGTTGTTTGATTTGATTTATTTCAATTTTTGTATGTCAAGTCAAAAATCAAATGAGACCGCTCGATTTGAAGAAGAAAAAAATTAAACCAAATCAATATGCTTTGATTTAATTTTTCTACTATTTACAATTTTTTAATCGGTTTTTAATTTTACGTTAGATTTGATTCGGTTTTAACACTCTTCCACGACTTGTGATTCCACAAGTTGGCCCACACGCTCATTACGGAAAAAGAAAGTAACGCAACGTTAGCATAGCAGCAGTTAATGCCACAGGAAGACCAACCACAAACTAGTACTTGTGTTATAATGATTCTTAAGGCTGACAAGGCACGTAAATTAACTATGAATTACTATTACAAAATCACACACGCCAACCCAAAAAAGTCTTTATGGAAATTAATTAGTAGTTAATACCAGCCATTGTCAGTCCAACTGCATCGATGACATTAAGTGTGAAAATAAACATCCACTGGAGCATTAGCCATTAGGGTAGTACACAGATATATACAGCTATTGGTTCAGTCCCAGCTTTCTGATACCTACTATTAACAGTACTACGTAGAGTGTCTTTTCAATTGTTTAGCACTTAATTTGCAGATACGAATTTATATAGGATGAGAATGAGATAAGTGATGCATATATTTTGATAGTACGTACTAAAATTATATTTACACAAAACTGATAGTAAGGGTTGACTCTTTCCCCTGGATATTTCTGCACATCTCCACTCCATTTATCATTTTTTTTCTTAATATCATGTTCACACATAATTAACCCTAGAATTCAAACTCACTATTTTTCATCATTGGATACCAATATATAGTTTTTCTTAATTTCTTTCTCTACATTCCGGAGGAGGGGTACCTCTCAACTCAGTCTTATGTAGAATGATATAGCTAGCGTGCTTAACTTTGCATGAGCCTTTGAGGCTTCATGCACGCAAGAAAAAGAAAGCTATGTGTATGTATCTCGTGGGTCTATTCATTGTCCAAGGACAATGCATATCACAACAAAAAAGACTAGAAACAAATTTTGATCCATCACATTTTTGTAGAAACTTTTTCGTTCAAATTAAATATCGTTGCGTAAAAGTCAAACGAATCTACGTATCGTGGACGTGTGATTAAACGTTCCTAGTATCGTAACACACGTGATGAGGGGGGCATCAGAATCACTCAGTAACCTTTTATTCATGGGAAACCATTAATCCCTCGCGCACACGAAGACCAAGTTGTTGAATTGATATATCGATCGTTACTTTGAAGCACGTTTTAATGGAAAGTTAAAACCAATACAGTAACTAACTAATGTTTATACTACCGTATACACAACCAATTAACGAAGCAATATTTTCTTTTCCAAGATTTCCACAAAGGGTTTTGAAGCTAACGTTTGATTCCATGTGATCATTATATGTAAGCACATATGTTGTCTTTATGTCAACATAGACATCGCACGTCAGTGTGCATGCATGCTACTTAGCCCTAACCTTCTCGAACCTAAAATACAAGAAGCACGTTAAAGAAGACCCCATTTAACAGTTAGTATATAAATTTCTCCAAGAAAAAAGTACATTTGTATAAAATTTATAAAATTTTACTATTAACTTGTCTGTTAGTCAGTGTTTATGCTACCATTTTTCCAACCACACACTTGACACAAGCCAAATTATTTTCCTTCATTTCTGACAATTTTATTTTATTTTGTTAAACTCTTCACCTTAATGAGAATATACTGGATTGAAATTTGAAATAAAATTGAATGCAAATTAATTATCAAAAGATATAGTCACACCAATGAAAAATTGACTGATGAAATTTTTAACTCAATTGAACAAAATACTTGAATTATTATAAATATTTCATCTATGTCTTCCATTTCTGTGGATAAAAAAAAAACCAATGAAAAATTGAAACATTACGACAATTGCACACGACATTTGAAAGCAAGAAACACAATCACAGCCGCATCAAATAATTGCTGTTTCAAATTAAATTTCGTGAGTCACCCAGTTGCCAAACGATGTTAAGCTGCTTCTTTTTTTTTTTAAAAAAAAAAAAAAAAAAAGAAACATTAAGCTCCTAGTCCTAAGCGTGTCATGCGGGAAAACATATAACATAAAAAACGAACTGTTCCGTTCAGAACCTAGCATTTCTCCCCTTTGTAACGAAAAACAAATCATTAATAGCATAATGCACAATAGCTGACGAGCAAACAAACAGGAATCCAAATTTCAGAAAATTGATAATTTCTTTTTACTCCAGTATTCAAGGCCTGATGTTATCTCAAACATTAACACTGACAGGAGTTACTCTTTCTGGACACAAAAGGGAAACAGATCAATGTCTGTCATAAATCTAAGACGAATACATACATAGCCTGAGTCAAATACATAAAATGATGTTTTTATAGCCTCTGGTAGAAGCTGTACAATACACACACAACAGCTACCACATAGCCCGCGAAATTCAGCAAGAGTTGCATTCGCAAGACAAGTTAATTCTTCTTGATGGTCATCTCTTCCGCCGCTTTGGCTCAACCTGCGAATTCAAATTCATGACTTGTTCATCAAATATACGACATTACATGATGAATGAAAGACCCAATGTGAAAGATGATGTTGGCAATGAGACAGCTCTCTCTATGCTTAATACGAGCTATATACTCACAATATAAGATTTTCCAGTTCTATGTCATGATTATAATTATCATTTACAAAGCATAGTTCTAAAATGGCCACAAAGGTCATTGCTATTAAGTAATGTCACTGGGTAAACAGACAGCAGCACTAAAACGTAGTCCTTACAAAGATCCCATCACTATCTGCCAACATGAGATAAAAAAGTTACCAAACATTTTGCAGAATACATTAACCAAAAGCACAATCCAAGTCAAATCATGTTCTAACAATACCACACATTGGACATCACAAGAAATTTTTAAAAGCCTCTATACTGTTCAAAACAAAACAAAAAATAAAAGAGAAATTCAAACTCACAAAATTGGTAAGTAGAGATTATGACTTTTAAAGAACAAAATGCTTTACCATAATCTCCCACTTGATTCAATTATTTCCTCAATGAGTGGTGCTAAATGCAGAACATGCATCAAAGATTCAAAAGAATAACAAAGGACTGGAATTGACAGGCCAAGCTTAAAGACTTCAACAAGAAAATGAAGACATCTGTGACTACAATCAGAACTATATTTTCTTTTTTCACATAGACACACATAGACAGATAATAAACTTTTATATGCATAGTCCTCATTTAAGCATCAGTCATGATTTAAAGTCTTCAAAGACCTCATGTTTACTTATTAAACACTATATGGAAAAAAAATAAGCAAACCATGGTTATCAACTCAGCCTCACTGATGTAGCATGGTCTTGGAAAAAATATAAAATAACTACATCTACTCTACCCCTCCCCCACACTGAAAAAAACAAAGAACCAGTTCACCAATGTAATCAATCAATATAGTTAACAAAACAATGACCAGGTCACAGTTTATAGAGTTCCCAATTTAGGAATGAGCACAGACGAAATTAAAAAGATGGAAATCAAAATAAAGTACACAGATTAACTTAGTGAAAGAACCACTCAAACAAAGTGAACATGTTGAGCACAAGGACAAGAAATATCAAGGTAAATGCACACAATAAATATCATTTATGCCACAATCAATAATTTCAGCCATAAATACACCCACATACAAATTAAAAGAATACATAAACCAAGGCTGCCAGATAGGATTACATAAAAGAACTGAAGAAATATTAAAAACATATTTAAAACTCTGAAGAGTGTCTATGTCATAATATCTATGATTCAATTTTTAACCATCTGACATCCTTGAATCTTTAACTAATCACACTTTGCAGAAAATTAATGTTTAAAAAATGCCTAAATCTTTCAGATTAAAGAAAACCACGGGAAAAAGTTTTCAACTAAGCAAGTTTGTTTACATGATAATACAAATCTGATTAGATGTTCTAAGGGTACTTCCTTTTCATGGAATAACTTTCTTTTTTACACCAATCTTCAAATACTACAACAGATGGGTTCCCATTCCCCCTTTAGCCTGGGAATAATAATGCCTCTCCAGTATGATCAGGGAAACTGAAAAGGAACATAAGTAAAAGTGCATCTCAACTCAAATTGTTCGTGACTGGATTCAGGTAGTCTCACCTTGACATCAGATCCTGGTGATACAGAAAATGTAGCATGGGGTTTCTTCATGTCATCATCAGATGAACATTCTGAACAAACAAAATGATCCAATTTCTTTGCTTCTTCAATAGTCATGCCCACGCAAGCAGGATGGTACCTACAAAAAACCTACCAAAATTGAACAGTGTTTCTTTCATAAAATCT
>PYAF01000400.1:618968-638028 GCA_007407185.1 Glycine tomentella
AAAGCTTATCAGAGCACAAGAAATCAGCCCCTGCATCATTCAATTTGCATTGGCTGACACATATTGGTAAAAAGAAACAAAGAAATCCAGAATCAAGATATTATAGGCTGACAAAAGACTGTTGATGTAGACACATCAGAAGTTTAAACTCCATAAAATCCATCTGCTATTTCTTTTATTACATGTAACTCCTTTGTAAGCGAAAAATCTTTTATATGTCTCCATTTACTGCATTGTTCTCAATTGTTTTTCCTTTGACGGAACAAGCAGAAAGCCTTGTCAAGAGCGACAAGCAAAACATGTGCTTAGACCAAGACAGAGTTTGAATAACAACGAAAGTCATGGGTGCATTAAAACTGTTGGACTTGGGAAAACATTTTCCTAAGGCTCCTTGAAGTCTTTTTGCTATCTTTATCATTCTTCCTTTTGTTTAGGGTCAGCAGCCTTTTAGCTGGCTCTTCAGGAGCACAAAATTCCTTCATCCAAGCAAAGAACGTATCTAATGCTAAAATTAGAGAACCAGACAACCAAAAACCACTCACAAATGTAATAACAGTAAACAAAAAAGGCAGAATATACTGGTTTTACCAATCCTTGCACCCCTCACACTGCACCATGAGGTCATCTGGGTTATAAGGCATCTCGCACTTGCAATACCTTCAAAACACAAAACCAAACCCAATCAACAAAACAAAACCCACCATTTCAAACACTTAAAACACAAACAACATTATCTCAGTAAAAACAAAAATAAACAAACTTACACAGCAACACGGTCAGGTGTGAAAGCCCCAGTAGCAGCCTTGTACTCAAACCTACAATAGTAATCCTCAGCACCTACATTCTCAAGCTTGGTATAATTCTTGAAAGAGTGCACAATACACTTCCCTTCAATTGTGTGAGCACTCTGAACATCATAATGGTCAGACAAAAACAGTTCCTTTGCTCCATGGAACTGCCTGCGTCCTCCAATAGACTCTTCAGGCCTATAATACCACCTAACACGCACCTTCACGTTGTTCCTACTATCCTGTTCGATCTTCTCCACGCGCGCCACGTACGGTGGCTTGCTGGTATCAGAGGGGCGCATCAGCACACAGTCCCCAGCTGCAGACCACAAAAAAAAAAAAGAAAAAAAAAAACACACCTTTCACTAATCATCGCAACACCCACATGGTTTCAAACCATTCCCTCCCCTTCCCTCGGCAAAAGGAACTGTTTCTGGCCGTTTACGCAACTGGGTAGCTGAAAAGGGAAAAGGGTTTCTTGCGATTACCTCTTACGATCTTGTTGGTGCCTCTGATGGTGTAGGAATCCAAGTCTTTTCTGCCTGGCCTCGTTTTTGCCATGTTGTGAAGGTTCTCTCTCTGAAACTCTGTTTCCAACAAAAAGGGTTTTGGGTGGAGAGTTGGAAATGCGAGGGGTTGGAGCTTCGGCAATGGCGAGAACGGTTGAATTTTTCTGAGCCTGGGAATTTTTTTTGGGGCGAAGAAGAACAGAGGAACCCTAAGGTTTTTTCGTTCAGTCCTATGAGAGAAGAATTAGAAGAGGGGCACGAGAAAAGGGAGTGAGCGTGACGCTCCTTATGCCTGTGAATTACAGTGATTTTTACTATGACATGTTAACACGGTCTTGGTTCATTGTTACTGTTGGTAATAGAACATTAATTAAGATTTGGATTTGGTGTTATGCATTTAGCTTGCTGATGTGGTGCTACCTGCCAATATTACCCCTATCGCCATTTCCCATTCACATCTATTGGCTTTGACTTGACTATTTTTACGTTTACTTTTTTTTCCCTATCTCTCTCTCTCTCTTTTTCGCGGTAATCTAGGGCATTCTTTTGTCTTGAAGCAGCATCTGTTTCCACAGAAAAAACCAAAGATTAAAGATACTCTTGTCATGTCATTTATTTCAGAAAGAAAAAGTGATTTTTTCCATGGCCCTGAGTTTATACATGAGAGAGAAAATAAACAAAAAAAATAAAGAAGGTGATAAATGTATGTTGTGAAACAATGATAAAAGAAAAGAGATGGAAAAAAAGGAGCAAAGTGAATGTATACAAAATTGAACTGTGGAAAAAAAAAATAAGATTGCTCCTGAAAAGAAACGGTTGATCCCTTTAATTAGAGTTAGTGAAACTGTGAAAGAAAAATCCAAGGAAAGTGTTTGCCTAGCTCAATTGGATGCGCCATTATAATCAAGCAAATAGTACTACATAATAATGAAGGTTATTAACTCCAAGGTTTCCTTTTTTCTTTTGTCTTTTTGATCTCATTACTATTTACTTCAGACTCGTCTTTTCCTTTATTGGTATTGTCATAATAGTGTTAGGTACTGCTCGTTACTGCAGGTAAAAATAATGAAGTCCAATTAGATCGTTTAGGTGATTGTACAGTGATAGTATATAGGATAGCATAAGATATGACTAGTGGGGTGAATCCTGAGGCTTGAAACCTGTTGTGTCCTGCATGCAAAGAGTGCACTAGAGTAAGAAGCACCAAGTGAAGGAGTGTAGTTCTGTTCTCCAAGGCATGAGCAAAGGGAAATGAAAAACACCTAAAACATGATCCAGGGGCGCTGTATCATGAGATTTAACATCTTTGGGTGGCCATACTTGGCGCCGAATGCCCACACCTCTGTTCAATAATTGAAAGCCAAAGATAAATTATATTGGTCAAATGGGACAAATCATCAAGGTGAGGGGAATGACAAGCAAGCTTATCAGATATTCAGATCCAATGTTTTTGAAAGAACTGTGAGACCAGATTCAGGGCCAAGATGTTATCATTAAAAACCATGAGAAACCAATCCCCTTAACCGAAATTGAAGTGACATACAAAACATTATCCTAATCGGTGTAAATGAGGGGAAGCACCAAAAATAGTTTCAGCCTCAAAAGCATTATGCCAAACTATACGATCTTGGGACCATCACTTGTGTCAAGCAGTAAAATACTGTAGACATTCAAACCCTGCAAAAAACAGGTCCAACATTTTAAGCATACAAAACTTCCATAGTAGCTTGTTTACCCACATATTCGTCCCTAATAATATTTTGAACAGTTAAAATGTAATGAGTCTAGAAAGAATATTTATAACTTAAATGAATGTATGCTATTGCTTATTTCTTCAATCCAAAATATGATTGAAGTAAAAAGGAAAAAAAAAATGAAACTTACATTGGAGGGAAAAACATTAGTGTAGATTTCATGTAACTATAACATTTCATCTATGATCTCCATCTACTGCATCTTGGTTTTCTCTATTTGTTAGGAATAATTCTCAGTATTCTTGGGTTTTGTTTTGAGGGAAATTTCAAATCCTAAAACAGGAAAACCTCTCTAAATGCAATTTTTCATAAACACTAACCCCTTTTTGCATACAACTACATAAATGCTACAACAAATATTATAAACAGCATAAAAAAAAATTCATAATTATGGAGTGAAAGAAATCAAAGAACACATAGATGATACAACACATTTACAAGAATATAAAATGTAACACATACCCTAACAGAATCATCATGATAACACATCTTGTATCGAAAAGTTATGGAAAACAGTACCAGAACATGCCAAACAAAACCATCAAACTTGCAGAAAAAGAGGACAGCACATCAAGCAGTACTCAAGCCTATGCCAATTGTGAGAACTATAAGAGGCTAATAAGTAATAACATTGAAGTGTCGAACATGCCAACAGGGGGGAAAACAGTAGCATAACGATCAAAAGACAGAAGGCTAAGGCTGAATGGCAATATTTTTGGGAACCATTAAATGAAAAACAATAGTTCAGTGTACTTCACTGAATAACTGTCCTGAATTTTGGTAAAGACAACATCAATAACAAAGCACCTATTAGAATCAGGATTCAGATTCACTATTTGGGACACTGGGTAGCTTGACCATCAGACTGCTAAAGGGACAAAACAATACTTCTAAATGCTAAAACCAAAACCTACCTTCCAGAATCAATACCATGACATGCTAGAATTTACATGGTGAGAATAAGGCTTTGCTGCTGTCTTTTGTTATCGGCAAATGTTAGTTATTAGTTTATTAGTTTCAGGTAGTGGGAAGATTCGAATCCACTACCTCTCCCTCCTCCCTTCAACTTTCAAGCTAACCTTATAATTCCTAAGGCTTTGTTGTTGTTGTGTTGATTATAAGTAAGGAACTTAAAACCCACACAACAAACTCGGGAGCACTCACAAAAGCATGACTTGTAGAAAGGGCTAGTAGCACCACCCCTAACTGCTACCCATTTAAAAATCTGATTAACAAAATGTAAGAACACACACACAAGGAGAAAGAAAAATAAAACAGGTGAAGAAAGAGTAACAAAGGTATACTGAGTTTCTGACAAATAATGGGCAGAAGTATGTGCTTTGCCAGAGGCCCCAACTATGTACCATATTTCTTTTGTTGCCAATTCTTTGTAACAGTCTTACTGATATCACTTATAGTATTAGTATATGTTCAATCTTAAGTGTATTTAGTATTTATCCATCGGCCAACTCAAGCAACATACATAAAACTAAATGGATTTTATATCCAATTAATCACCTAACTACAAGAAGACACTGCAGCCAAAAGATGACAAAACATTAATGGAAATATTCCATTCATAAGCTTCTGGACAAGCATCCCAAGCCATAGTTATGCACAAGCTATTTATAGCTTATGGGAAAAGCTTTTTTTCTTCTTCTAATTTACTTCTTTTACAAGTGTTATAGAAAGGCTTATCCAAAGAGGGACATTGTCTAAAAGCGATATGCTTGTCCCCACTCCACCTCGAACCCTTTTTCCCCCAACCAATAGCCAAAACATTCCCAAAATCACAAGAAACACATGGTTGAACTCAAAGTCCAGAACTTCATTACAGAACTAATTGTAGGCGTGTAAATAATAAAATATGTTCTTTGATCAAATATGAAGTGAGTGCTGACAAGTGACAAGTGATTCGCATGTAATTGCATTCTGTCAGTTTCAAACGGTACCTAGAGAAATTAATGACAATAGGAAAAAAGAAAAAAGCACGAAGTTTTAGTGATTTGCATTGTGATGAAGTGCTTTGTGGTGAGAGGCTAAACACAAGGAGTGAAATACACGGATCGAATGCGCAAAGAAGGAGCAGAAGGAATCCATTTACGAAGGGTAGAAGAAAGCTTCAGTTTTGGCCATGGAGGAACAAGAGAGAAAGCTTCACCCACTGGGTTGAGTTTGGAAGCAGAGAGAGAGAGAGAGAGAGAGAGAGAGGGAGAACAAAAATAACAGCTGCTTCAGACTTGGGCCTAGCTACAAAGCCCACTTCAAAACTGTGCTTGCATCCGTTTTAATGAATGGGCTTTTACTCGAAGGCAAAACAAGGACGGGCCCTGACTTGTAAAAACGAAGTAATCCGCACTTTGCTTGAAATTTCCTTCTTCAGCTTGCTTTTTATTATTTAAAAATAGAAGTTTGTGTTAGAAATTTTTTATTAAAGAGACTAAGAGAGGCTCAAGTTTGTGTTGATTTCCTTAATGAAAAATGGTCGGGATTATTTGATGGAGTTATATGAGATTTTAGTTCATAGTAAAAACTATATTAAAAAAAGAAAATCCATGGAATGTTGTTTGTATTTTCCACATCTATAATAATATGAAATACACACTTATGCCGATATCATATTACATTTTTTTATTGGACCATATTAAATTTTTATAAAATGGTTATTGTGTCAGCAAAAGAAAATGGTTATTGTGAAGTCCTATTATAGTGAGTTTTATCTTGTAATTGACTATATTTTTTTTGTGGTCAATAATGCCACGTAGTAAACGCGACGATGTGGGAACAATTAAAATGTGTAATTAGGTTTTAATATAAACGTGAGAAAAGTTAGAAAATAACCTGTAAGCTTTTTTCTGAAATTATTGGAGGCTGTCAGTTGTCAAACAGTCAAGAGAGAGAGAAACATTGGACTGAAATGCTTTGGGTTTCGACAGATATTTAATTGTCATGTTCTTTGTCCATGCTCACAAATTCTATTTTTTATTTAAAAAAATAACATGTATAAGATAATACTGGGAGTTTAGGTATATTTTAAATTTTGATTAAATTTATAATTTTAGTCTTTTAATTTTTCAAATTTATAATTTTTTTCCTTAAATTTTAATTATAATATTTAATTCTCTAATCTTATAAATTGGTAATTTTGATCATTCTAATAGATTATTAAAAAATAATTTTAATTAATTAAATTATTAAATAAACTATAAATTAATCAAAACTAGTAATTATTAAAATTAAATAAAAAATTATCAATCCTAACTTTTCAAAACATTATGTTTACCTTCTTCTTTACAAATACTTCTTTTATCTTCATTATCATACACGACTTTGAATTCACTTACAATAACACCATATTAAAATTAAATAATATTTTATTAATTTTTTAATGATTAATATTTTTTATTTAATTTATAATTAATTCAATAATTCTAATAATTATAATTATTAGTTAATAATATAAAAGACCAAAATTTTAAATTTTAAAAATTAAAAAATGATGAAAATTAGAATTTAACTCTAAATTTTTTGCAAATATGACAATCTTAACTCTTGACTTTACATTCTTTTTAATTCATAAATTTATGTTTTTTGAATAATTCTTATTACCATTTAATGATAACATAAAGTTACCTAGATATATTTTGTCAATTATTGTTCTGAAATAACATATATTTTATTTATTTTAAATATATTTTATTTGTTTAAAATATATTTTTCCTTTTACGATAAAAAAAAAATTAAAATCTATAAAATTATAATAAAATTATTTTACAAAATGCTGACCTAAAATTTAGTGTTCTAAGGCGTATCATTTGGCATCTTCAAGTGATTATTCGCTGAAAAAGCTGTCACATTTTGTGGTCCACTAATTTTTTATTTTTTTTTATACACGTGTTTCACAATATCTCAAGTAAGATTGATTTCGAAGAGGTATATATCTATGAAAATCCACCAGTACATATATATTATTGACCATTGGGTACTCATGTTGATTACAAAATAAATTCAATTGATTTAAGTATGTATACATTACGTGATCATTAGAAGTTTTAGTAATCTTGTCAAAAGAAGAAGTTTTAGTAATAACAAAAAAATAAAAAATAAAGATATGCATTTTGAAATTACACGACAAATAGTAAAGGGCCATCCATTGTATTCCTAAATGGTAAATTACACATTCATTAATTAATCACTTTCGTTTTATAATAAATCTTTGACTACTTATTTAACCACCAGAGAATTGATATGATTAATTAATGTCCATTTAAAATAAACGATTTAAAAAAAATCATACATAGGATCTGTTTTATATACAAATCATTTTTTTTCTTACAACGAGTTTGAATATATAATGTATTAATAAATTAAATAAAGTTATTTTTTAAAAAGATTCCAAACTCAAAAAATAAGTCTGTGACATAAATTTTGTACATAAATCAATTAATACATGTCTTTTTTGCTCTTATTCCAAGGAGAAGGAGACAACTGAAAAATTAATTATTTTCAAAATATGAATGCGAAGTGAATGAAGAAATCGTTTCTCTTATCAACAGAATTGCACTGCGGACAATGACAAATACATGAGTAGGAAGTTTGCCTTCAGGATAGGGTGGGAGAGGCTCTCGTTGATTTTTTACATAATATGAATATTTGGTTTGTTTTTTTGTGAATTAATATCTATATTTTGTTATATGATATGACATACCCCGTCATAACTTATGTGAGGATTACTACTCTTCTATTCCAAGTTCAGACGGGGTTAATTTGTATTTAATAAAATCATTCAACTATTTTTATTTTTATTTTTGTTTTACATCACAACTGCACAAGTCACAAAGGTTATAATAACTTAGGATATTGATATAAAAAAAAATTAAAAGGAGATTATCATTTGTCGAATAATAATATAATAAACCTGACTAAACATCAAGCCACTCAAAACCATCATTATATTCAGAACACCACAACCAACCATCAATCAAGAATCAAACCAGTTGGCAGTTGCACACCGAACGAGGAACAGTATCAGTTTACCTCTCCTTTTTTTTTGTTTATTTTTTCTTTGTTTATCTCATTTTTCATTTAGGCTTTGGTTTGTTTTTGATGTTCTGATTATATGACTTTTAATATTATCATTATAAAAATTAATAAATTTATCATATTGATTTGTGATTGTAATTAGGAGTGTACCTACTTGTTGTTTAAGGAGGCCATGACTCTCTCCTCATTTTTTTTAAAGTTTCCTAATTAATATTTTGATCATAATTTTTTTATTTTATTAGTTGTTAATTATTAGATAAGATTTTACTCTATTTTTAAAGGTTTTTTTTAAACATTGTACATGTTCTGTGGACTTTTTTTGTTTGGCTCCAACCCATATTTGTTAAATAAATATCCTTAAAAAATATAGGATAAATTTAGAAAAGTCATTCAATTTTAATTTTTTTTGTAATTTTTAAATTCTTTTATTAGTAGAAATGTAGAGCATATCTTAATAAATTATTTTACTAATAGAACATGTCTTATTAAATTACATAATAACCAATATAAACTCACACAAATATATTATAAGAGTTAATATTATGTATTAACAATATAAAATAATTTTATAATATAACCCAATCATATATAATCATTTATATGATTTTTAAGTTAGTCATCATAAAAATCAACAAATTTACTATAAACATTAATATATAATTAGATGATAAAAGAATATTTTACACTATTAATGCATATTTTTTTCTCATATTGTAGTATTAACAATCATGTTTTGATAGTTTTGTGTGTTTCTTATCTCATAAAATAAAGTCTTTTTTATTTATTTATTTTCACGTCTTAATTTGTATTGTATGTGAAAAAATGTAATTAATTTGAATATTTGTATCTATAATTTAATTATTTTTATTTTTCACTGAATTATTTTAATTTAATTTGTGTTATGAACAGTTGTTAGTAACAAATAAAAACAATTTTAAGAAAATTTATCATTATTGATCCTCTTATTTTTCAATCGTTGATTTAAAATTATTTTACACTATACATATAGTCTTTTGTCTCAAAAGAAAATAACCCATTAAGTACATATAAAATATAATTTTAAAATAATTGTACACTCGTATTTAACTTCATTGTTTCTCTTTTATTTTTATTTTTATGGAAAGGCACGTAATGTCTCTTTCTTTCCTAGTAAAATTATTATTAATCATATTAAAATGTTGAACAACCATTAAAAAAAAAAAAAAGTCCTAGCTATCTTCATCCTAGGATCGGGATACATGCTGACAGATACAACAAAGTTTAATTGACACTCGACAGGAATATGTTCTATATATTTGGATGGACACCGATCATCTTGGACTGTATTTTGATATCGATTATTAAATAATGAACCACCATGCAAAATTAATAATTTTAACGGTCCCCCTTATCATTAGAATTAAAAATAATTCACGTGATACACTTGTACGATTGTGCATCCTCAACCCACACATGGCATAGCAGAAAATTGACCATGCAAGCATAGTGAAAGGACTTAAGCCCTTTAAGGCATTTCTTTTGCTCAACTTCAATTTCTCTAGCTACTAGTTCAGTTCAGTACTTCAGCATATGTGAAATCTGAAATGAAATGAGAAGAACAATGTCAAAGGCATCATCAGCATGCTTCATTTTCTATGCTTTTGTAGTAGTAGCAGCACTACATGTTGAATGCCGTTCTCTTCGGCCTAGTGTTTCTGATGGAGTTGATGCAAATCAACCTCAAGGGTATTATCTACAACTCAATAAAGACCAAAAGGTTGTTGTTGAGTCTTCTGATGATGATGATGAACATCTCTGTAAGCAAATGTACGGGTTCTTGCCATGTTCCAATAACATACTTGGCCACCTCTTCCTCATTTTGGTTTATGAGTACTTGTTGTTCCATGGAGAATCATATTTGGCTGCTGGGGGTGAGCAAATCTTCAAGATTCTTGGCCCTGGTGTTTTTGGTGCTAGTGCCTTTGATATTCTTGGTGCTCTTCCTGAGTCATTAATTCTTGTTGGTATGCTTCTACTCTAATTTCTATCTTCTACTTTTATAGCTTTTTAAACCTGTCAGAAGATTTACCTGTAACTGTTTTAAATTGCTGAGATATTTAGTTATTTGGGTAAGGTTCTATTATTAGATATCTTTATAGATAGTACTTAATATAAGCATACCTTATCCTAATTATTTTTGTGGCTTTTGTTTGTTTATCAGTTACTGGACTTTCCAGCGATAAGGAGAGTGCACAAGAGTATGCTTCCACTGGAGTTGGTTTGTTGGCTGGATCGTCCATTATGCTTCTGACAGTAGTGTGGGGAACTTGTGTTATCATTGGCAAGCAAAACTTGAAAAATGACTCTGACCCTTTTGGCACAAATTCGTCAAGTGGAGGAATAAAAGAATCACTAACTGGTCTGTTTTTTATTCTTTCTCTGTATTTAAGCCACTTAAATTACTTTCAAATTCATCAAGTTGAAAACTATTTTTTTTTTACTAACGGGAGTTGAGTCTAGCGAAAAAAGTTAGTTTCTACAACGTGGTGAATCAAGACTTGAATCAGTGTCGGGAGAGGTGCTCATATTTAGTATCTGACCGTGTCTCAAATAAGATTGTTTTTAAAGGAGCATACTCGTGGAAAAAAATCTTCTTTTTTTTTTTTCTAATTAAAAGAAGCATGTTTCTAATACAAACAAATGAACATTCCCTCCATTTAAAATAAAACCTTTTCAGTTGATACTTGGTTTTTTAAGTTTCAAATTCTTTGTTAACATTACCTTAACTCCTTTATATTTGTTCGATTTTGATGTTTAATGTGGAGCTCATTCCCTTCATTTATAGTCTCCTTTTGATGAATTTATAGGTTATGGTATCACTATGGATGTAGAGACTAGAAAGATGGCAAGAATCATGGTTTTCTCAGTTATACCACTCCTCATAATGCAGATTCCCAATTTGTTCAGCTTCTCTTCTACACCACGCAATGTGACCTTGATGGTTTCTCTTACAGTTGCTGTTGCTTTTCTTATCTCATACTTCATTTACCAGGTTTCTCATCCATCCAACACTTCCTATTTGCTTTGAGTTTGATCCTTAAAATCACATAGTATTGTTAAATAAAAAGGCACTAAATAATTACACACTGGTAATTTTGAATTGGGAAGTATATAAAGGAAAAGGTGAGCATACTACAATTAATTTCTCTAATTTGTAGACTTCTATGCTTCTCTTATTTGATTTTTTCCAATGCCAAATTGCATTCTCATTTTTCACCAATGAATCTGCAGGTCTTTAAACCTCAGATAGAGAAAACAAGACTGGAGTATATTAAACATGATGACTTAATATTAAGAATTTTTCAACGTGTTGAAAAACAAACTCTGCAAAAGATCCTCACCGATGATGGGACTCCTAATGTAGCTGCAATAAGTGGGTGAGTGAGTGAGGTTTCATGAAACATTTCTCAACAGATTAAATGGTTATTTTATTTGCTTAGTTTTCTAAGCAGTTATTATGTTCATAACCGATAAATACTTAACAAGCAGGTTGTATCATGAAATTAGTCAACGTGGGGGCAAGGATTTGTTAGCTTCTGAAGTGAAAGAGCTGTTGTTTGGGAACAAATTGAATGACACAAATATCAAAGAGGAACAAATAACAGACATGTTAAAAGTTTTTGACCGAAATGGTGACCAAATTATAACCAAGGAAGAGTTTGTCACTGGCTTAACAGAATACATTGACCAATCAAAGCATGCTCTGGATAGACAATACCTCCCCAAAGAATCTCTCAACAAAATGTATCAGGTATGTAATGTAATGTAATGCACCATGTCACTTGATTGCCATACATTATATAAATGATAGTGATGGGCCATGTAAGGATGGGCCTCCAACATTGGAGCCGTATTTGAAGGTGTATCAAAGGTGGGGTAAAAGGGACCTGGCAGAGAATGAGAATATTCAGGGTGTGGTGCCCAATAAGAAAGGAGGAGAGTTAGTTATAAGGAATAACACGTGGCAAGCTGTGAATGGCGAGGTGGAATTGAGCAAGAGAATTGTGGAAAGGATGGAGAGGAACGAATTTAAGGGAGGGGAGCAGAGGAGTAAGGAGTTTTTTGGTGAGTGGTTGATAAATGAGGGTTTAGCTATTGAGGCTAGGTGTGTTGTCTCTTTGGCTGTTGTATCAGAGAAATTCCAGTTACTTTTTCTGGTGCCATTAATTTGGTATCAGAGCTCTTCCGATCCAGTGGGGGAGCTTTATGGTTCGTACACGAATGGAGAATCGAATTGATGGTTCGTACCTGGTAAAATGTATTGATATTTATTTAAGAGACATGTTATTCATACAATAACTCATGCAACAATTTATACAACATTTTCTATCTCTTTCCATCGCATCATTTATTACATCTAATACTTCTCTCTCTTTTCTCCCTTAGTTGTAAAATATGTTGTACAAATAAAGTCTCTCTTTATTAAGTGCAGGATTTTTGTACTTGACATTATTTGCAATGAGATTTTATTCCTTTCCTTTCATCCCAAGTAATTTTCACCCTGCTAACTGAGCACATCCTTATAGTTTGTATTCTGACCAGACATTTATCAAGCCATGGATTGAACACGTGAGAAAACAACGCGAATTGAAGGGACATCTTATATCTGAAGTCTTGAAGCATGCTCAGAATGATATGGTTGGCAGGCTGCGCCAAGATGATGGCAGACCTGACAAAACTGCTATCAGAAGGTCCACATATTGATTTTGTTTGTTATATCTACTATTAAATAGTACAATTAAATTAATTAGATGTCACCAGAGCTATGTGGCAAGAACCAAATATCATAATCATAGATATAAACGTTCAAAATCTGAAGTTAATAGGATTTAGTTTTCTATAAATGATGACACAACAAAATGGCATATGTTTTTGACTGTTCTGGTGGACACTGTGTGTGATGCAACAGGTTGTTTGAGGAAATTGATGTCAACGGGGATAACCACATTTCAAGATCTGAATTGGAAAAAATAGTCAAGGACATCCAGTTTGGCAAGGTCGTAGAAACTGAGGAGGCAGTTACGAAACTTGTTCAAGATCTTGATCTCAACAGAGACAATGAAATTAGCGAGACCGAGTTTGTTGAAGGTTTTACAAAATGGATGAACTCGAATTCCAGCCAAGCAGCTAACTCGAAATCTTCGTCTCACGAAATTCATCAAGTATTTTTCATTCTTCCTTTACTCAAAAATTTCTTTTAAGGCAAACACTTGATGAATAATAATGTAAATTTACACTGAAATGATTGTGTGTTAGACCTGGGAAGATGTTGAAAAGGTAATGGAAGAGAATCAAACCAAAGGAGCATCTGCATGGTTGACAGCTATAGCATATGTGGTGTTGGGAGTTATCATACTGGCTCTTCTTGCAGAACCCTTAATAGCAAGTGTCCAAAAATTCTCTGAAGAAGCAGGAATTTCATCATTTTTCATCTCATTCATTTTAGTCCCCCTGGCTACAAATTTTAGAGAAGCAACCTCAGCAATCAAAGAAGCTAGCCATAAAAAGAGCAGTAATACTTCTCAAACATTGTATGAGGTTAGTCATCATCTTCCTGTGCCAGTTTCACTTCTTCACTGTGCTACTATGATGCACAAATACGATGCCATCATACATGTAGATGTGATATACATAGATACGACAACATGATTATTCTAAAAATATATAAAATGTGATACATGATATATATCTAGATTTGTATAAAAAATCATAAATCATGTTCCTTTTGTCTACAAATAAGAAAAGTATATCAATCTCATTCCTTCCTTGAATCATCCATAAAGAGGACAATTTCCATTTTTAGTTCATTAAAGGACAACCTTCAATCATGTAGCTATGTTAGATTTGCATAACTTATTTTAAAGATTCTGATGCTACTTAACATATACATTTCGGTAAAATATCCAAGAGTATTGATGTCAGATACGTATGAGATACGGATACATGAAACAAATTAAAGTATTCAAGCTTCACATCTATGCTAGCTATATATACTTATATTACGATTTGGGTCAATGCAGATTTATGGAGCAGTGTTCATGAACAACATTCTTGGCTTTGTGGTGATCTCTATACTTATATATATGCGTGAGATCACTTGGGAATTCTCAGCTGATGTGCTAGTTGTGGCAATAGTTTGTGCTGTAATGGGCCTTACTGCTAGTTTTCGACCCACGTTTCCTCTTTGGACATCTTTCCCTGCATACCTCATGTACCTAATAGCATTGCTTTTGGTCTTTGTTCTCAAAGATGTTCTCAATTATGTTTAGGCATAACAAACTGTGGTTGTGGACTATGTTGAATGTTGAATCTTGTGTGGCCGTTGATGATTCTAATGGGGTCTTCGATGCCTTGATGGAAAACGAATTTAGATATACACTGAACGCAAGGAAAAGTCAAGAGTATGGATTACGCCAGAGGAGTTAGTAACACACTTGATTCAACACTATAAAATCACGAGTCCAGCTCATTGGATTTGTAATTTCCAAAAACAAATCATCCATAATAAAGAGTACATTAGAAAAATATGATAATAGTATTTCTTTATCAAAGAATAATAGATCCATTCATTTGAGTTATTGAACCCGTTATCTTGGGTACCACATTGATAAAAATTGTAAATTTTTTAATTCATATACAAAGAGATTTACTACAATTTATATACATTGTTTAATCAAATGAATTAGACTACTTTATTATAAAAATTGTGAATATTCAACCACATAAAAACTTTATAGTTATAGATTTGTTATAAAGATTTCATGAGGAATTATTGTTAAAATTTTGATAAAAGTATCAAATGGTTCAAATAACAAAATGATAAATAAAATATCATTTTTATAAAGATTTGTGTAATATTTGGGTAATTAACAGTAAATTAAGTGGACTATGATGATTCAATTGAATAATGTAAAGACAAATGCGGAAATTAAAAAAGTTTAAGAGAAAACAGTTGGTTTAGGAGTTTTAATGAATACTTGATAGACATAATAAATTTGGATTTATTGAGAGGTTTACAACAATTCACTCATTCTGTTTAACCCATCAAACTAAATCCCCTCCCAGGTAAAAATTAGCTCTAATCATGCATAAAGAAAGGTAAATGTTAGCTCTTCTTACGAATTATCAATAATCTAATTAACTATCATATAGATACCAATCAAGCATTGTCAGCAAATTATGTATGACTAGAAGAACCGTAACAAAGATCAAAGTCTTACGGTAGTCAGAATATTTAAAGATCGTGATGGTATCTTATTTTTCATATATTGTAAGCTTGTTAAGAACGCGTAAATGGAACAATTATAAAGAAACGAGTAAATGGAGATCAAATGATCAAACTAATCGAAAAATATTATATTTCAGCTTAACTGACTTGTTCCAAAGACCACACATGACATTATTTCCATATTTTAGACCCAGCTATGTATCAACATGTATAGTAGGAGTAAAAAGTAGAAATTGGAACAATTCTTTGTGCAATTTCCAGGTTCTTTGCATTAACTTATTGTCTCTTTCTTTTTCTGGCAAATACCTTTTCACGGGAAAGTCTTCTGACTCTAATATTGAAACTTGAAAATCTGTTCTAACCAGTCCGGTTGCATATAGAAAATTCCTACCCTTTTGGTACCAATTATTAAACAGATTAGTCAAGTAATTAATCTGGTTTTGATTGGGGAAGGAGTTGGAATTCAATAAGCCGAATTAAGGACATGGTTAATCATTCGAAAAGTATTTTTAAGTGTTGAACTTAATTTTAGAAAGTAAACTCAATCTTGCCTAAAAACTCAATATGGTAATATTTTTGGTTATCTTTAAAAGTATGTCTTGGCACAATAAAATTCTGCCTAAAAACTCAATTTTATAAAACAAGATATGGGTCGTTTTTATAAACTCAGTTTAATTGTAAGCTTGACTGTTTAAGTTTAATCCAAACTTTAATTAGTAAATTTTAATCAAAAAATGTATGAAATTATGACCTAACTAAATTGAGAGTTTAAGATCTGGACCATTTTTAACAGTGCATGTACTGAATGAAAGAAACATGCCGATTAGATTAACAAATTTCAGTTTAGTTCAGTTCAGGGAGAACCATTTTCCAGTTCGATTCAATTTGATTTTCCAATCCAGTTTGATTTGGTTTGATTATGTTTTCAAAAGTAACAAGCTTTTCTTTTAATGAGCTTTTCTCATTCTCAATTCGGTTTGGTTCAATAATTTTAAACCAATTTGATTCGGCTTTTAGAATACAGTATATCAAATCAGAGAAACAATTTAATTCGATTTGGATGAACTACTTCCCAATTCAATTCGAAAAACTGTTATTTGAACAGGCCAGTTTAAGACAAACGAATATAGCAGCTTAGTGAGCAGAGTTGTGCACAAGAAGTGGATGAATTTTGGTGTCCGAGGATACTTTGTCATTCACTATTTCCTATCTACAACTTTGGATAATAATTATCATGTTTAATCACAAACATGGTTAAAAGTTGAAGAGGAGTGTCGAAGAATAAATTCTAACAAAAATAAATTATTTGAAAAAGCAAACATATAACTTCTTCCCACTCCTTTCTCCATTCATCACCAAATCAATCTTATAACTTCTCTTTTTTTTCTCTTTTTTTTTTCTTTTTCTTTTAATCAAGGGGACTACAACAGAACTCTACGAGGGAACCTTGGCCCTACAAAATCAGAAAATACATATCCTAGGGGGATTCTCGAACCAATGAACCTCAAAATCTAACAGATGTTCACATAATTCCTTTCTATGAACGAGTGGGAAACTCACTACGATTGACAAAAAATCTTGGATTTGGATACTCCTAATGATATGTTCACATATAAATGGGACTACTGAAGTGGACCTGTAATCAGTTCCACCATAACAGCTGAATCTGATTCCAACCAAACTTTCGAAAGCCTTATATATCAGCCACTTGATAGTAGTTTGTTTTATTTAAAGTGGTCATATTCGTATTTGAGACGACTTTAATACCAATTTGTTGGCAACTGATATATTTCTTCATTAAGTGACGCCATACAAAATACTTTTATTGGTCGATCCATATGAATCTTAGAAGTTTCATTAGTAGGAAAATTCAGTACGCAGAAAGTTCCTACATGAAAGGGGGAATCTTATATACTAAAATTGTTAATCACACCTTATATTGAATAAGCAATATTAATTTAAATATGTGATAATATAAATTTATTATATAGTATTATTTAATTACAAATTGTGATATATAATAAATCTATTGGTTTTTATAATAATTATTTTAAGAGTCTATCTAACATACTTTTTTTATTAATTGAAAGTGTATTTTTTTTTACTGATCGATGGTGCATGCAAATTTAAATTCAATAAATAAATCCTATGGATGTTGGAAAGGCGCCAGAGTCCTGAAATTAGAGGTTCCATATTGAATCAAACTGGGAGCATGGCTTGGTTGGCATTGACCCCTCTAATCAAGTTAGATGGTAATTTGAGACTTCGATCCTGTTTAGATAAGTTTCTTCTTTAAGTAATTGAAATAAGTTTTTTACATAAGTTAAAATTAGTTTATGTATAAGTTAAAATCAACTTTTTGAAAAAGCTTAAACCATTTAGTTTTTCCAAAAAGTTGATTTTATCTTATTTGATTTTTCCTTCTTATTTTCTTCACAACTACTTATGAAAAAGCTTATCCAAACATGACCAAATACTTGCCTGCTATCATTTCATTTTTACATTAATAAGCTAATTCTGATTTAGTTCATTTGACTGAACATAGGGGACAAGTTACACAGCAATTTATCAAAGATGGCTATGGTGGTTTGGTTGTCCGTGGCACTTATCATAACACAGACTTACACAGCTAACCTTGCCAGCATGGTAACTGCTGAACGGCTTGAACCTACCATAGATGACATCGATCAGCTATGGAATAGCAACATCAAGGTTGGATACGGTACAGGATCCTTTTTGAAAAATTATGTGGAGAAAGTGTTACAGTTCCACCCTGCAAACATGAGGCACTTTGGAGCTCTTGAAGAGTATGCTGAAGCTCTCAGAAGGAAAGAAATAGGAGCTGCCTTTCTTGAAGTTCCTGCAGCCAAAATTTTCCTTGCAAAGTACTGTAATGAGTTTATTCAAGCCTGGCCTTTGTATAAAATTGGAGGATTTGGATTTGTATGATGCAACAATTCTTACAACTTTTATCTATTCTTACATTGCTACTCCTTAAAAATACTAATTACAAACTCTCCAACGCACTTTATTTGATACACTTTATTATTGATCGACTAACATTAATTAGAAATCACACATTTTGTAAGTTTCATTTCTTGTTAAATGAGTTTCGCTTATAATTCTGTAGTTTTCAATAAATTTTAATCAACTATAGAGTGTGTTACAAAGAATGTGTTAAAAAGTGTGTGGTTAACTACCTAAGTCTCCTTCAGTTAGAAGTTTGTTTAACTTTTTTGTGTTGCTTTGCGCCTGTGTTAGGCATTTCCAAGGGGGTCTCCATTTCTTCCAAGTGTAAACAAAGCCCTTCTGGATTTATTTGAAACTGGCTAGGTACATGAGTTAGAGAACAAAATGCTTGCATCAGAGCAATGTGAAGACACAGTACTAGATGGAGAAGCTGCAAGTCTTAGCCCCAACAGCTTCTGGGCCCTCTTAATATTGACAACAGGCACATCAACTATTGCTCTCTTGGTTTACGTTTTTCGCATGAGTTATGCATGTTGGATATTTGTTGAACCCTTTATGCATAAAAAGATTTATAAAGTTTTGATGATAACAAATAATGAATGTCATATTATTAGATTAATTGCACTGATAATAATTATTTGATATTTTGAAGTTACTGATATTTTGGATTCGATATTTTGAAGTTATTGATATTTTGGATTTATGAAGATTAGCATAATTGATGAGATT
>PYAF01000400.1:638128-723208 GCA_007407185.1 Glycine tomentella
TGTCTCTATTCTTGGTGAATTGAGACGAGAGCTTTTTGCTGGGAAACAAGGATACCAGCTGGGATAATTGTTGTGTAAGGGTAGACTAGGAAACTAGGATACTAGGAACTCTTGTACACAAAATTATCATAGTGGAGTTGTCCATTGGATTGATTATCCAATTTGGACGTCGTGGTTTTTTACCCAATTGGGTTTTCCAAATTAAAATTGATTGTGTTCCCTTTATCTCTTATCTCCATATTATTTCTTTGAGTTTAATTTAAATTGTGAATTATTTTATAAAACTCAATTCACCCCCCCTCTTGAGTTCATCTGGGACTAACAATGCAAACAGGAAGAGAGAACAATATGGAGACTACCAATGATGATCATTGAACAACGTGGTCATGCAAAGAGGCGAATCTCAAGAAAAGTTAGTGATGTTACAGAAAGTCCTATGACCTCTCCAACCACACATACTACTGCAACTCAAGTTTAAACATGTAACAGGTTACAATTGGTATAGGAGTGGAAAGCGGTCCTATCACCTTATTGCTAAATAACTTAATTTGATAGCTTTGCTAAGCAATGCATTAGTTAGTATGTTAGGTTAAACTATATGTAAAAAAATAGTGTTGTAAATATCATTATGTCCCTTAAAGTTCTTATATTAATAATTTGAAGTTTAGGATAATAAGATAATCTTTCCTACAAACTGTAGTATTAGTTTAGTAATATGATTGTTTGGTAGTCCAAGCCAAAGCCAAAAACGAGGGGGGTCAATGGAGTTGTGTGTCTCTTGCTGGAATCCACAGCAAGCATGTTTAATACCAATTATTAGCAACTATAATTTGTTTTCAGCTCTTAAAATTAAACTTTCCAAAATTCTAAAATTAGATAAGCCATCATGATTGTTCTGCTTTATTTCCAAGTCCCACAATCATTATCTTCCGTAATGAATGATTTATTGCTGGCTGCATAAGTTCAAAAAATCATTATTTCTATGGCCCTAACTTTTGTCTTTGAAAAATTAGTACAAAGCTGAAACTCTCAGAGTAGTAACAGTGAGAATGATCCAAGTACCTGATAAAGGTATAAAGGATGAGTGCTTGCTGCATTTGTTTTTCTCCTTGAACCCACTCTCTGATGACTAATGAGATAACATCATGTCATAGTCGAATAAAATTAAACTATATATGGTGGTCAAAACTATAAGGAATTAAACTGTATTTGACCTTAAAAGTCAACTGTCTATTTCCATTGAGTTAAAAAGTACACATTAGCGGCATTTATCTGCCCTTAAAAATCGTTCTCTCTTACTGAAAAAACAGAAAAGAAAGAAAGGAATCCTTATCTCTTCCTTTATATGGATTGAACATGTATTTATCCAAAACCACCCTATAAGCACTGGCTTTGGGGCATTGATATTTAAGCCTTAACAGAAAATCATTTAAAGTTCTTGTTGTTCACTGGAATTTTTAATTTCGGTTCATCATTTTCTTCTAGTATTTCTCATACATCTTGAGAGTCAAGTTTCCTTTTATGAATTTGGAGATCAAAACGATTGAATTAAATATTTTCAAACTAACTAAGCTCTTAAGATCATTTTGAAGTAAATAAGTAAAGTAGAAAGAGGAGACAAACACTTAAACACTCAAAACAATTTATAGAAAAAAAAAAAAACCTCACTTGATTTAGATTCCTTAGCATACTACAAATCTAATTTACATCTTCTAACTGAGAATATCATTTACTTCCAATTTGGCTTCAAGTTTCTTCATTTGTAAGGATTCAAATTTCTAGAAGAATCTATCGAGCTTGTTTTACCCTTGTTAATTACACTAGAATTTTATTTTTTTTGAAAGACATTAGAAATTTTCTAAAACATGTCATAATCCATTGTTGCATGATGCTGCTAAGAGCATGTTGATCCAATTTATGATTTGTTTTGTAACGTGTTCCTTTTTTGTTAATTTAAAGCTCCTTCATTTTCAGTTCATCGTATCCTTATTGAAGAACAGTCAAATAATTTAAGAAACTCGGCATATTTGAATTTCTTAATTTCATTGCCAATTAATGGACTAATACATGGATATTATATATACACTTCTTGATACAGTAAACATGCCTTAAAACAATAATATTATTAGAAACTATAGATATAAAGTATAAGATGGATTCATAAAAGAATACTATAGTTAATAAAAATACATCAATCAAATTTAAATAAATATTATATTCAAGTAATTAAACACAAATGGTTAATGTTGAAATTGAAGTATAATGAATTGTTTGAATATTATTGGACTTCGATCCAGGACAAAAATAATTATTAATCAAATTTTATTTATCTCTCGGTCAAATTCTGGATTAATATGCTTCATTTCCATGGTGATAAGGAGGATTAAAACTAAAACAAATATAAATATTCTACACACTATTAAGTAAATGCTCTATTATCATTATTAATACTACATTTGCTAAAATGCGATGCTTAATTAATGCTGCCACAAGCTCGAACGATAATTGAGATCGAGAAATTTGATGTTAAAAATCTACTATTACATAGAAGACAACCCCCATGTGTAGAATAAATATTATAGATGGCTTCTTAATTAAAATTTTGTACAATTCATCCAAATAAAATACAAAATAGCAAACAATTAGTCCCAAAACGAAGAAAAACAAGATATTTAAACTACTGCGATCAGACACCCCCTTCCTCTCCAAACAAAAAAAAAAAAAAGGAGAAAAATTAATTCTCTGACAGCTTCCATGCATATCCCAATACAAAACCACGATGCATTGTCCCATTCCACCCAACAAAATAAAAAATCGAGAATAACTTTTCTGTTAAAAAAAAAGTGTAATCTGAAGAAATCATCAAATCCCAATCCAACCCCCAAGATATAACTAATTTTCTTCACCTTGAAAGCATAAAAAAAATTGTCTAACCTATTCTCAAGCATTAATCCACTTGTCAAGTTCCTACCCAACCCCCATCACTGTGTCAGGGTGCCCCCACACCAACACATTGATGGGGAACACATCACGTGAAAGTTTTCTAGTTAGCATGAAGGGACATTCATTCATTCATCCATCCACAGCACTATTCCTTGTCTCTTCCCCCTTAACTGAGGAGCTGCTCCTTGTTGTCCTTGCATCCCAATGGTTGAGACACTGCTATCTGCTGCTGATGATGATGAAGTTGCATTGGTTGTTGTTGTGGCTGTGATGTTGGTGGGGTTTGTTGAAGATTGTTGTTACTCATCTTTTGTAGGTTCTGTTGGTGATAGATTTGCCTTAGTCTCTCTATTTCCTTCTTTAATGCTTCTTGGTGAGCTGAGAGTAAAAAAAATATATACCCACTATCTCAATAATCGTGATCATGGTGTGCTTTTGAAAGTTCCAAAGGTGAGTATATAATCCACAAAAGATGGAATCAAAGAATATTGTAATTCTCATTTTTCTAAAATAATATATATGCTTTTGCCTAGACAATTTCCCTCTGGAAGATTTCAAACCTAGATATCAACATCAACATATATATGAAGATCAAGAATCTTAGGATATATAAGACTTACGTCTGGTTGGTTAGGTCACCCACGTATTATATACTATTATTCACACTTGTAACAGAAAGAATAATCTTTTCACAATAATATTATATCAAAAGATGAAAAAGAAATAATCTCGAAATATACATATGGATTACATTAAATAAATTAAAAATGACAGTCTTGGTTCTTATGATAATTGTTGTAAGATAATGATCATAAGAGACTAAGTTTGAGTCTGATAGAAAAGAACATGAAAAAAAAAAAAAAAAGATGGAAGTGAAAATATTTGAAAAAGGAAAAAGAACAGAGCATTATACCGTCTTTGAAAATCTTGTCTTGGGCCAAAGCAGCAATGCGTTGCTTCAAGGCACTATTGTCGACATTAAGAATCAAACGTTGATGGTCCAGGAATGCAACTCGCGGTGACAATGCTGATACCTCCGTCTTCATTAATTTTAACATTTCTCATAATTAGCACAAGTCTTATATACTACTACTAGTACTACTTAACATTTATGTTCTTGGTGCAGCATGTGTATATATATTATGAAAATTAAATTAAACTTATTCACCTGCAAAGTTGTTACGCTCCTTTCAAGCTCAGAAATGTATTGCAGCTTTCTTACCCTTGACCTCTGAGCTGATTGCCTGTTAGCCAAAATTCTGGTTTGCAAACAAATCATAACAATAAAAATCATATTTAGTTTGGTATATCTACACAAGTTTAATTCTTGTACGTATATAAAACCAATCACTTAACCTATTAGGTTAAGTCAAAGTAGCTTGAAAGGAAAACGGGTACATGAGATATAATTGGACGAACATAATTAACTTCTGCACTCAACTAACTCATTTAATTGGTTTTTAATCCAAATATATAAACAATTATTCTCCCGGAAAACTATAGCTAGATATAGTTAAATATCACAATATCCGTATTTTTTATAAATCATTTCAGTTAAAAGTGTACTCATCAAAATGATAATTCGATAATGTATTTTTTTATTCTTTATTATTAAAAAATGCAGTCTTTGATAAAAAAAAATAATTAATGTAGCATACACAGCAAGCCACTTGCTATTAAACAAGTTATTATTCATATTGAATATTAAAAAACTCCATACTAAAATTTAATGTGTAAGACATTGTATATATAGATCACTCAGTAATTTTTTGATGATTAAAACCAATTATTTAAACATATGAAAGTAAATTATAAACTTTTAATTTAACAAAATTTGTAGTAAAATTTATGAATATTTTTTAGTGTTAAATTAAATTAGAGTACATAATCTACGTATTAAGAGAATTTCAATATTATTATTAAATAATAAATTATTATTTATGATAAATTTATTTACTTATTATACATTAAAAATCTTAAAAATCATTCATATATAATTTTTTATTAGTGAAAGTAATTAAGTTTAGAAAATAAATTTATTAGTTAATATTTTAAGAAAATTTAACTCAGTTGGGTTGATTGAATAAAGTTTGTAAATTATTATAAATATCTTATTTTTTTTATTGTACTGATAAAAAAATTATTAATTAATATACACCCTAAATTCTACTAAGTACTAACAAGTAGTTTATCTAAAAAATAAAATCATTTTCATTAATTTTACGTGCATGGGAGGTGGGAAATTAAAGTACTATAAAATACAGTATAAAATAGTAATCTATTATACAGCAGTAACAATAATTAATATTTGGTGTGATTAGGAGAACCTTTTGACCCTCTTGGGATCAACAACGGTTTCAGTGCAGGTGGCGGTGGCAGAGAGTGGCGGCACCGCCTCCTCATCCTTGCACGAGCTTTCCACTTCAAGGGTTTCCGACTTCGGCTTCACGTCCAGCGCCATAGCCATCGGCTTCTCCTCGCTGCTGTTTTGGTCAGAGGCCGGCGAGGAGGGGTTGGACGCCGACGACAGCGGCGGAGGCGGCAGCGACGCCGCAGCAATGTCGTCGGAGAACATGGAAATCAGCTGGTCGTCGTCGAGCCGGTCGAATCCGACTCGACATTCCTCGAGAAACGGCGTCTCGAGGAATGCGATGGAGTCACTGGCGGATCGCCGGTGGGCCCCCCGCCGGACCGACGCGAAGTCGAGAAACTCGTCGACCCATGAAGGCGGTGGGGGAGTCGTTGTGGCGGTGGTAGTTGAGGTTGTGGGGTTGAAGTTGGCCATTGAGGGTACCCTTTGGTGAGGGAAAGATGGCCAATTCTGGGGTGTGGTTGGTATTTTAGGAGGTAACTGTGCCATTACCTATGTATGTGTGACCCCAAATATAGAGAGATACCGAAAATTTTGTGTCTACTGCGTATAATGGCCTTTCTGTATCTAAGAGAAATGTCTGAGAAAATAGAGAGAGAAAGAGAAAAGTAAAAACAGAGATCCCAACAACCTAACCAACACACAAACAACCGCAAATCTTAGTTCAAAATCTTGTTCTTGGGTTTCTAAAACCAGCGGGAGAGAAAGATAGTATTAAAGAGATGATGAGAGGCAATGCCATTGTGCCATGTAAAGCCTCATAATGGTGTTTTTATTCATTTGTTTTTCTCTTTTTTATTTTCTTTCTTTCTTTATAGCTCCTTTTATTCCCTCCCTTTTATTAGATTTTGGAACGTGTTAATGTAATGTTTATGTAATGTTTGTTTTCGTAAGAGAGAGAGAATGAGAATGAGGGAGAGGTGGGTCACATGGGAGGGGATTAGAGACAGCTAGCAACAGCTAGCTGGTGAAAGACTCAACGGTTTTAGTGGGAAAATTGGAGTGTTGTTTAATAACTATAGGAATCAGCAACCACGTGCAGATGTGACCCCTTCACTTGGCATCCATTGTCTCATGTCCTGATACTGTATACCACCATATTATAAAAATTTCATTTCATCCCTATAGAACTTAACTTGGGAAGTTTTTATTTTAATTTTTTTTACCCCTTTCTTTGCCTAAAAAGCTTGGTCTAGAGAGTGTGGCAGTTTCTCTTGTGCTGTGTCCTATCCATATAGCACTTTAATTACACTGGGATAATGGGACCACAATCAATGCTTGGCCTCCTGGTTTTCACATGGTCAGTCATCAAAACCGTTCAATTGATTATTCTATGCATAATCATCTTTTCTTTATGTGTTTTATTACCATTTTTGGATCGGATTAATGGACAAGGCTGGCACCCGATATTTGTACTTGGTTTGGATCAGATTTCGGTTCCCTTTTTATATGTTTAATCGAAGATTGTGCAATTGGGTTTTGATCATTCAATTGAGTATTTGGCAAGTTTGTGATTATGGGGGGTTTATTTAATAACTAAAAGGCATGCAATGTGGATCATTAATTTTTTCCTTGGTACAGTTAGATGGGAGATCTTGGGGCAGATTTAATTAAACTATGGGATAGTGGTATGTATTGAGAAGGTATATATATATATCAAGTTGGTTAAAATGAAATTGGATTTAATTTCTTTGAGTAAAGTATTTAATTTGATTTTTGTGAATAAAAAAATATTTAATATAAGAGTATATTTCACTAAAGATAATTAATTAATTTTTTTATAAAAATTTAGTAAATATTTCATTCTAAAATCGTGATTGACAGAAAAAAAATTATTGACAAGATATATACAGGGACTTTGGTTAAGGATAGATGAGCTGTGAAGAGAAAATGGTTGTGTAAGAATCATGTCCTCCATCTCCCCCATGTGAAACTCTTTGTAATAACTCAGCTTTCTTTGCTTTATATATCCCCAAATCAGACTCACATGGGAAGATTTCTTTTCCTGTTCCTTGCCTTCTCCACTGAAATACTGGGTAGCTCCATCATTTCATGCTGGCACTTATGTTATATATTTACTTTTTAAAGTGAATGTACTTAGGATGCACTAATAATGATTAGGGGAACAGATGGAATAATGCATGTTAACTAATGCCTATTGTTTAATAGCTTTGTCTTTATATTTATCGCTTAACGCCACCCACTTTTGAGGACGTTCGATTATTTGATTAAATATATGTTTGTAAATTCGATTCTTCATGAAGGGGAAAAAGAAATTTAGATTCCTCATAAAATCATTAAATTAATTCTTCAGAAACTAATCATTATGATTACTGACATATTCCCTAGAGATAACTATGGTCATATATATTTGAACTCATAGTGGTTAGCTGTCCTCTCCATGGTCAATGAACATATAATTCCACTAAACATTCAAATATATTCGCAGCGTAATTAATTAATCAAAACATTAATCAGAAACTTATGGTTATTTTATTCCAGTCATGATTTTATTGTTATAGTCTTGTTAATTAACGTCCTGAAATATGGATTAATTAAAAAGTACTAAATATATTTTATGAAATATTTTTAATTATTTTAAAAATAATTATTAAATAGTTTTTATGCATATGTTTATAATAACATAACATTTTATTTTTGTTTTCATTAAGGAACTAATTAGTGTTTGGCTTGCCTACGGAACGTACTAAAGTAAGTTAACCAACTTGAAGTTCTGATAGATACATTATTAATGAATTAACAATAATTAAAGGGTTTGCATGTGCACTCCATGACTTGGTTACGACCATATATATATAAACACTACTACTTTAGTATGTGAAATATACAAGATGAATAATTTACTTTTATATAATCAAAATTAATTATAAAAAATTGAATATATAAATTATATTAAAAATTATAATTAATAATTTAAATTGTGATATAAGATTATTTTTAACTATTGATAATATTTTAAAAATATTAAAATTTAATTTAGAGATAAAGTTCATAAAAAGATGTAGATTGAATGGGATAGATAGTTAAGAAAATCAAGTATACACATCAATAAAAATACAATATTTTGAGATTACTAATTGGGAGAGAAATTTCTTAGCTAGTGTAAAATGCATTACTAAGAGAAGAGAGAAAATGTATAATTACGAGAGCGAGGAGAGGAGAGTAATTAAGAGTCATACTTTTAAAGCTGTGTATCCTAAATAATAAAAGAAGTGATACTTTTTTTTATATAATAAATCACGACAATGAGGTTTAGATTTGAGACCTCATGCAAATTATCTAAACTCTTTATCATTAGACTGGTCCTAGTGACTAATGTCCTAATTAATAAAAGAAGTGAAAACATCACACTTTTTTTTTATAATAAATAACGACAATGAGCTTTAGGTTTGAGACCTCATGCAAATTATCTAAACTCTTTATCATTAAACTGGTACTAGTGACTAATGAGTAACAGCTACTAATATATTTTTTAATACATTCTTTATTGTTAGTTAAAATTATAAGAGAGTGAAAAATCGTGAATGAAATTCATTAAATAAGAAGTTTTCTTAACCGACTTACTAATTAATTTTTACTACTATTATATTTAATACATTTTAAATTTTAACAGTTATTTTAAATTAAACATATAAATATTCAAATCCAATGTTATAGAATTAAAATTTCGTTGCATTTTAATTATATTATTATATTTAATTTACAGATAGTATTTAGTAACAAATACACAACACAAGTTAGTTTTGAAACTAGCTAGAATGCCATATTACAATATGAGTTTGGATTGTGATACAAAATTAGGCCATGTAGTAATGTAAATTAAATATCTTAGCAAACTATAATTGTGATTATTAACTTAAAATACATCATATTTTAATATATATATATATATATATATATATGTTAATGAAATAAAACCATATCAGTGAAAAGTCGTAATACTTGAAAGAAAAAAACAAAGACATGAAAAGTTATCAGTATAAAAAATATATAGAACATTTGAACGGTTAAAGTAAAGATTAGAATAACTTTTCCTTTCATTTTTGTTTTTTTATCTCTCCTTTTCACCTCATCCACTCCAAAATAGGAGGAAGTTACCCATCGTTTTTTCCGGTGTAAAATAACTTATGGCGTCTGAAATTAACTTAAATTTTGTGATCCCTAGAATTCTTTGGGTACCGTACATACGATTTAAGAAGAAAAGGGCGTACGTAATCGTAATAACTAATGAATAAGAAGAAGCACAATTGCACGTGGGACGACCAACAACAACAAGTCTTGCCTGCCTGTCTTTTTTTTCTTTTAGTTTTAAATTTTAAATTAAATAATACTATATGCATAGCATAGTATTATTTTGCATTTATCTAATCTTTACCATTTAATTACATGTAATTATATTTTAACATCCATATACCTTAACATCTTAATCCCATCAACTCGTACATTGTAAAATCGGTGCTTCGTCATGCACACAAGCACCCAGCATAGCATGTAATATGGTAAGATGATAAATAATTTAAAGCGTCAACACAGTGGACGCGCAAAAACACATTAATAAAAGAAGAAAGTTTGATGGGGACACCATTTAGTAAAGTTTCCATCCGCATTTGCGCATTTCGGGTGGAAGTTGAATTTTGCTGTTCACTGTTCAATTCGTGTATGTAAATATGAATATGGAAATATTTAGGATTTTCTTTTCAATGATTATACTAACGTGTCTATTGGATTAAGATTTTAAAAGATTATTTTAATATAAAAGTATTGTGAATTTTTTAAAAATTATGAAGAAATATTATGATTTATCAGATTTATTTATAAAACTTTTGTAAAAGTTTAGATTTTAATGGATTTATATCATAAGAATTTAAAGGATGTGAAAGAATTTTATAGATTTATAAGATTTAAAAGAATTATGTGAATTTTTAAAAGTACATTCAAAATTATGAAAGTAAGTGAAAAAAGCAATAAGAAATGATGAGATTTGGATAAAAAAATAAAACAATATATTTTTTTTAATCTTTTAATAGTTAATATTAATCATTCTTGTAATAACATTTTCTTATTCTCACTTTTGGATTTAAACAATAGATTTAAAATTATATAGATTTAAAATTATACACTGATTTTTTGATATTTTTTTCAATTACTACAATTATGTCATGATAAATTCAATGACATATTTAAATGGGATACAATAATAAACATATACTAGAAGAAAATAATTAGGGTAAACAATTTGTTATGAAAGTTAATAAGTTATGAGGAGGACAAAATTAAGGGTAATAGTCATGAAAATATTAAGTCGAACAAGTGATGAACATAGTTACTATAAGGAAAATATGGTTAATCTTGACATATAGGCAAATATTAATTTAATTTAGAAAACAAACAAAAAAGTGCAAAGGGGAGGAGTATATTTGATATTTTTTTGTTTCCAAAGAATAGGAGAAACATATATGACACATATCTTAAATAATATTATTTGTTGGCAGTTATTTGGTACTAGTCTAGATCTGGTTTTTGTGTTGGATATTAAAAAGAGAGAAAGGTGTGTGATGAGAGAGAAATAAATTTTGATAACCAATAAAAAAAAAATCTCGTAAAATCTCAAGGATTTTGGTGAGATTGTTTGATAGATGTTTTATACTAAAAATTCATCTTAAAAAATAATCCATCGAAACTTGTATATTTTGAATACCAAAAGACTTTTTAAAGTTATAAAAAATTCTAATTAAGGTACCATCGGATTTTGCTGCACTCATTAAAAAATCCTAAAAGTCTTAATCAAATACCACGTGACTTATTCATATCATTTAAAAATCCAGATTAAATATAACAAGATTTTTTTATAAAAATATATATTTTAAAATCCTTTTAAATCCTAATCCAATACACCACTAAGATTGAAACTTATGACTTTTTTCTTAAAAAATACAAAATATCTTCAAACTCAATAGTCAAGAGACTACTCTTCCAAAACTTATTATCACTAACCTAAGTTTTATTGTCTTTCTCAATAAAGTCTTTCATAAGCATGTTTTAAAATAATATATCTAAGAAACTTAGGGGGTATCGGATTAGTATTTCAAAGAATTTTAAAAACTTTTTTTTATAAAAAGTCGTGATATTCAATTAGAATTTTTAATTAATATAAATAAGTCTTATAGTATTTAATTAAAAAATTTAAGATTTTTTAAGTAAGATAACAAGATCTGGTAATATTCAATTATGATTTTTTATAACTTATAAAAAGTCTTTTGGTATTAAAAATATATAAATTTTGATAGATTTTTTTAAGAAGGATTTCAATGAATTTTATCATACATTTTAGTATAAAATATCTATAAAATAATCTCACTCAAACCTTTGAGATTTTGCTAGATTTTTTTTCTCTATTAATTACTGGACTTTATTTTCTCTTATCACATATACTCTCTTATCTCTTTAATATTTTTCAAAATGTGCGTGTCATATAAATTTTTTCTATTTTTTTGGAATAAAAAAATGTCAAATATATTTCTCTCCTATGTACTTTTTCTTTTATTTTTTAAATTAAATTAGTGTTTATCTTATGTACTAAGACTAATCATATTTTTCTTATGTTGACTATGTTCATTACTTGCTCGATACAATATTTTATTGACCGTGACCCTTAATTTTGTTATTTACATAACTCATAACCCTCATACTAATTTTTCACGCTCACTACTCCCTTCTAGTATATGTTTATCAGTACACCTCATTTGAACGTGTCATTAAAATTATCATGAAATAATTATAGTAATTAAATTAGTGTTAATGAAATAATTATAGTAATTAAAAAAAATCATAAAATCAACATATAATTTTAATCTATTGTTCAAATCCAAACTCAACATTTCTATTATTTTTCATTAACTCTTGTAATTTTGAATGTGTTTTTAAAAATTCAGAAAATCCTTTAAAATCTTATAAATCTATAAAGTCCTTTCAAATCCTTTAAATTTTTATGATATAAATTTTTTAAAATCCAAACTATCATAAAAGTCTTGTAAAAAAATATAATAAGTCATAATATTCCTACATAATCTTTAAAATTTGCATGACTCTTTTATGTTAAAATAGTCTTTTAAAACCCTAATCCAATATATTCTTGTTTAAAAAACATATATAATATCATAACTTTATAATACTAAAAGGTAAAAATAAAACATCATTTTACAACTTTTTAAAATTTAAAATACATACAAGTTAAAGTTCATATCAAATATATAATTATATTTAAGTTTGAATTTCAATGATAAACAAGAATATTAATCATTAACAATAAGAAGCTCACGGAGAATAAAAAAAGAAAATAACAAACATATTAAATAATTTTTAAATATTTTGAAAAATATCAGAACTACATTTTTTACCAACTCAACAAATTTTTAGCTAATTATTGGTTTTGACAAGTTTTTTTTCCCTAGTTCTTTAACCATATTTTCTCAAAGTCAATTCTAGATACTAGACGGTCCATGTCCATTTTTCAAAACTACACCTCCCACGCGGCAATAATTATGAACTTTTCGTTAATGACTATTGAGAAAGATAGTATAAAAGTACGTTGTATTCAAAATAAAAATATATATACTCACATTTTTTTTACGCAAAAAAAATATCTCCCATTTCAATCTTGATCAGGAGTAACAAACATTACATCATGTCGTCTACATATAGTACGTACAAGGCTCCATTTAATGCCGCCTGTAGCAAGCAACAGCAGACAAATCTTGAAAACATAGTTTTGCCTTGTTATTTTAATCTACAACATACGTATTTTGGGGTTTACGATACGATATGTCAAGGGATTATGTGCACATTGTGTCATATATATTTAAGTTTCATTTGCAGTAATATTTTGAAAATTGGATTGATTGAATAGTTGAAACTGTAAATTAATTGTATTTTTTTTATCTGAACATTATACTTCAAGCATAAATTTAATGAGTTGAATCAATTTAACAATTATTCACAAGCCTCACCAAATATTAATTACGGGTTTAGTTTTAATTAAATATTAGTTTATAATCCTTAGATCATGTTCAATGAAATTGTGTTAACTGGGTTTTTTTAAAGTTTTTTATGGATTCTTATAGTAAATAGTTTTTTTTTTTTTTTATCCCAATGATGCTTATATAACAAAATGTTGCTTAACAATAAAAAAAAAAATATCTTTCTAAGATGAGAGAAGTAAAACGGTTGGGTTTGTCAGGCTTGAGTGAAAGAGGAGTAAAAATGTTAGTTGAGTCTTTTCTTTACATAACTTTGAAAAGTTAAAAGCATGATCTAATAGTTTCAATTTTTGTGAAAGAAGAAAATTTTGTTGGTAGAGATAAAATTTATTCTAATAATGTTCTTTATGCCTCAAAAGAAATTCATTAATTTATGATTATTAATTGAAAAATATTCTTAATGAACTTTTTTTTTTCCAAAATGTGTCAATATCATTAAAATAAATTATTTCTCTTAATAAAACTTTTTTGAGTACTCAACATTTGTGTAAAGTATTTATTATTTATTAATTTTATTAACGATTAATCTTTATTAAAAATTTGGTTTACCATTTTAGTGTGATATTTTCCTCTTAATTACATTTTTTTTTTCATTTATAAGACTTCAATTTAAAATCTTCCTTGACTAATCACAATATCCCTTAAACTAAGACTTATTTAAAGACTTATTTGACGTGATTCAATCATATGCTAAATGTTGCACCACACTACGTGATTGGTTGAAGGCTCTCAAATTTGTGCTGTGTTGTGCCGTACTTGTATTATTTGAGGTTTGGAGTTATTCTAACACAAGACTTTGAGGATTGTACATTAGGTAGCTTCCCATTCTTGGCAAACTTTGTGGCAGAAATCAAGGAGAGACGCGTGGGATTGGATTGGAAATAGATGGAAGACATCGTGATTCTCATGTGAACACAGTGACGGTATTCTTTTTTCCGGGTGTTATAAATAGTGTCAACAACTAGCGTAGCCCTAGTCCTATACATCGGAAAAGGAAAGGGTTAATGTTTTTACGTACGTGATGATCGGGAGTCTTTACCTACCATTTTTTCTTTGAAGATAAGTGGTAAATATGTTCTGTATATATTGCTATGCAGGATTTCAGGTGATAGCTTCCATGAAACAGACTAACAGAGAAAGAAAGAAAAATAACAAGGTTAAATTGATTGACAAGTTACTTGATTATAATTGACAATCAATCTCAGTTATTGGATTATAGACTAAATTAAAAGGATAAAGAAGGAGGGAGGTGTAAGGTGTTGATGAGAAAAACAAAAACAAATACGAGAGAGGATAAGTAAGAGGAAAAAAAAAAGGAAGACAAGTGTTGACAAGGATTAAAACATAAAATAATTTACTTGTATAAGAATTAAAATGAGTAGTTTTACAACATCATATCATATCAATGTGACGTCATTCATGGTTAACAATGTTTTTTTTATATATTTTTTTTGTTAATTATAATATTAATATGAAGTAATTTTTGTTAAAAGGATAATTAATTTTATGGAGATCGTAAACATATATAAAATAAATATTCTTATAAGTTACTTATAAGAATTAAAATAATATATTTTTTATTTATAAGTTACTTAAATGTGATGTAACATAACATAGATCACTTAAATTGTTTTAATACTCCTATAACACGAATAACTGAAAATACATATTTTAGATTGAGAGCATTAAAGATGTTGTAAGAATATAATTAATATTATAAACTCTTAAAACTTAAAATAACAAATAATTATTTTCCTGATTAACGAACTTGAATAAGGATTAAGGAACAAAATAATAACTTTCTGTTTTTTTTTTTTCTTCTCATCAACACCTCCCTCCTTCTTTTATTAAGTTGCCATTTCGTTTTGTTCTTGATCATATAATGCAGGAAATAAAAGCCTTTTACTTCTCCCACTTAGCACTTTGGGCTGCTGGGTAGCCTAGAAAATATGTTTGTTGTTTTTGTTTTCTCTCTATTTTTGTTGGACTAGCTCAACTTGGTCTGTTGTTTCCTGCACTCCATGTTACTTTCTGCACCCCTTTTATGGGCCCCGGGAACTAATTCTATTTTTTTTTTAAACCCAATTCCATCACCCCTTACTTCAAGACGCTAGAGCTGAGCGAGGGAAGGACGAAGTTGGCGGCAAGTTTGGAACGTCGGTGGAGAGGCGGCGGTGGCGGGTGGCGCCGGCCAGGAGTGTCGTGGCTCGGTCTCGCTAGGTCACCGTTGACGAGAATTTGAACTTGTGGTCACGTTGAATGTTTTGTAGTTTGTGCACAGCAACACTCTGCGGTTGAATGCATCTATTGTAGTAATACTAATATCTACAAAAGGCACTTAACTAACATTCTGTCTCTTCCAGCAAAAGCTTCTGGAGGGAGAGAACAAAGAGTGTCTAGTTTGTTAACAATGGAAGATGATCTGTTGGACACAGAAGACGGGAACAACAATGGCGGTTCCACCGCAAAGAAATTAAAGCAGCGGCGAAAGAGGAAGGATTACTTGGTGGAGAAGGATGGGCAGGTGGGGGAGCGAGAGAAGCTGGCAAAAAGAATCTTGTTGTCTCTGACGAGACCTTCCTATGTTTTGGGATTGGGTCCCAAACCTCTTAGTGTGGAGCACCGTGCGAGGTTGCGCTACCTGCTCCGGAGGCTCGTCAATCAGCACCATTGGGTTGCAGCCAGTGCTGTTCTCAGTGCCTATTTGAAGGGAACACTTGATGACGCCTCTCCCTACACGAACCGTCTTAAGTTTTGGGTACCCCTTCATTATTTGTGCCTGTGCTTTTTTGTTAAATTTCCTTTTTGGGGTTTTGAGAATGTGGTGTGGTGTGGTGTGGTGTCAAGTCTCTTTTGCTACTTTTTTTACTTTAGAAAAAATCGCACTTTTGTTTGAAGATTTGTTGGAGATCTTTTGAAACCAAAATGATTTCCCATAATCTAAATATTCCGAAACCGACATGCTAATCAAAATTACATGAAGTTTTTTTAAATGATTCTTGTGCCTTACCCTTACTTTTCTTCCCTTTTATCACTCCTCCTAAAATTTTATGCCTTGTTGCTGTAATTTCTTTTATTGTTGATATGCTGAGTTAGTTCTAAACAGTAGCATGTATGCGGTATATGTGTAGGTTTTACTGGAGCTTCTTAAGCACGTGGAAAACCATTCTATTAATCCAACACCCTCTATGATATTTTGTTGAAGAAAATTGGATCAATGAAGACTTGGCCAGTTGAGGTATGTTTCAGGAACCCCTAATGCTTTATAATTGTTACCTTTATGTTAAATGTTTATAAAATTCCTTTGTCAAGTAGTAACTATTTCTGACTTGTAACAAGAATATAACTAAACTTAAGCAAGAGCGAACAATTTTGTCTTCATTTGCTTTGAATTTCATTAAAAAAGAGAATAGTGTTTGATAACAATGATTGGACTTCTTTAAAAAAATCTCTATCAAAACAATAATAATGCTTGGAGACAACCAACTGTTAACGGTTCGGCAAGCGCACCGAATTGTCCAAGTAATAAAGATCCGGTAAAACCAAATGTTGATTTCCTCAGGGACTTTGCTTGTATTCGGGACTAATGCATGTTTGTTTTTAAGTAATTAATGAATAGATTTAATTGGTATTGATTGGCATAAGAGTAAACTATACTAACATGTAAAATAAAAGTGTAATAACTACAAGGAGAGGGACACAAACACTCGGAATGTTGTGAACGGAGGAAATATGATGCGATTAGTGTTGGGAGTTCGTTAACTGGAACTAACTTTGATGCGATATAAAAGGTTTTTCTCTATTCGATATTAAATGCGATCACCTTCATCTGCTAATATAATCTAACCTTGATTCCCCAAGTGCTAGACCTAAACCACTTAATTTTACCCTTAATCCCTCAAGAGTTACGTTACCGATTTGCATTACGATTAGAGATGACAACATAACCTAGGCTAAACAAAACCATTCTATCCCTAGACATGATATTATTTAGGAGCATTTCTCAGTTCTTAAAGCAATAACCATTTTCCAATGTGTTAAAACCTAAAACAATGCATACAAATGGGTGATCAAACCACAGGCACGAATAAAGCTCGGAGAAACAACAATAATGCGCAAATAACATTAAATAGATAGTTAGAACTTTACATCAAAGCGTTCGGTTGGTGAACTCCCAACAATGGAGGTTTTAGCTCCCCATTTTCATGAGAAGCTTACAACAATGGAGGTTAGGGTAATGGAGTAAGATGGAATGGAAGCGAAGGGGGTGAAGAGGAAGCCCAATGGTGTAGGAGGATGTCTCCCCTTGACCTAGCAAAGCTTCCAAGCTTTCCAAGAGTGTGTTTCTTTTCCTTAATGAATCAATTGTCTTTTTTCCTCCTGTTTTTGCCTTAAACGCTATCCTGTATCGTGGTGCTCGCTGAGAGCGTCCTTTTCGCGCTCAACGAGCCTAAAAATGTCCAGTTGGATAAATGACCACGCGCTGAGCGGGCCTCGCGTTGGACGAGCCTGGTTGTGTTGAGCGAGTCACTACTTCCGCACTAAGCGAGCTTGTGGCGCGCTGAGCGAGCAGCTCCAGACTTGAATTCCATCTTCCATTCCCTTGCAGTGAATTCTACAAAAAAATGCAACCAACACTTCATAAATCAACTAGTTTAAGCATCCACTGGATAAAAGCTCAGAAGAAGCTAATTCCTATATTTTAATCACAAAAAGAAGCATTAAAAGAGGAAAAGAATAGATAATTACTGAGTAATTTACATGTAACTTTACGTATGCTTAGCAATTATCACCAACTCAATACTAGCCCATCAGCTTGAAAGTAATTAAAGACTGAATTGGATATTGCATAGAAAATAGTACAGCTATTTTGTAGCAGGAACACTGAAACATCAATTATTGATTTCAGTTGTCAGTTCGGTTGTTTAGGCTTTTGGTTCTTAATTTAGAATTTTACTTGTTGAGCAGAGCAGATATGCAGTCCATGTGGAGTTCATGCTTTTCTGTCTTTTGCAAGGCAATGCTGAGGATGCATACCAGCTTGCGCTATGGTATGTAATTTAATTTTTAATGTGTTGCATCATGATGCCATGGAATGAATTGTTTCATAACTTGTCATAACTATATAATGTCATGAGCTGGTTGTCTGTCATTATTATTATATTTTTATTGTGGGTTGTATATTTTTCAATAAAACTTAAAAATTGCTTATAATGGTTGATATTATTGGTATAAGGTTTTATTGTTGTTGCTGGTGCTTATAATGGTTGATATTGGTATTTATTTCCTCCAGGTATTTAGGAATAATACCTTAGTTCCTAAGTATGGACTATGATACTTGGCTACTTGTTATTAAAATCAGACTAATTATGATTCTTAATATTGCCATTGTATATATTCATGGGATAAAACACTAGCGTTTAGAGTAGACAAGTTTTTACGACAAAAAAAATGCACAAACATAATTTAATAAATTCAATATTCCAAATGATTGAGTGACACTGCCCCAATGCTGAAGAGGATGAACTTGGATAGGTCACACACCCTGGAAATTTGGGGATAAATTAGTACTCACGGTGACTTTAAAGATACTGGCAATTGTCTGCTGCCCAATATTCCCAATGTTTGTGTTCTCACCAGTTAAAAATTTAACCCAAGCAATACATGGAAGGATCACAGTTTCAATACTCTGATGATCACAAATGTGGTTATTTCATTCATTATCTACCATAACCATCAATATATATAGGTTTGCAAGTAACCACCCTACTGGTATATAGTTAAGTGCTAGCTAAATGCTCTCAAATAAATGCAACTTGACTCAAATATGACTGAAATACCATTTATGTTTTTTTTTTACCTTGTGTGTAAATAAAATGGCTTCAACTATGAACTTTCCATTGATTAAAGTATTCTTTTTCCTCTATTAATGTTTGATTTTCACTTCAAAATTAGTAAAATACATGTCATTGTTTGAGAAATAATGTTATTAAGGGGGTTACGAGTCTCTAATTTCTTTCTCCTTCATATTACCTTGCTCTTTCTATCCTTTTTCATTTTTGTCTTTTGGTTTCTACTATAGCCTTGGGCAAGAAAAAGGTGATATTGGTCCTATGTCAAAGATGATGATGGGTTTGACATTCTATGAGTTGTGGTATTCTTCTATCCCCAAAGAATTCCAGTGGAGAAATTCAGACCACTTTGACTCGCAAGAGAACTCAGATATGGAGGGAACCTCATTCAACAATGAAACTGTACAGTCAGAGAGGTATAATTCAGTTGAATCCCACATGGCTGACTCCCAGTCCCAACGTTATTCAGATGCTTCTGTCATAAATGATATGAAGATATATGGGGACGTTGTCTTCAATGAAGACATGGAGGTTGATGCTAATAAAAGAGAAAAACCATATCAGAACTTTCAGCCAGAAAGTTTTTACTTAAATTCTGAAGAGCATAAAGGATTTGGAGATCCTTTTTCTAACAATGGAGGTCTTACACAGGATATCTTGTATGGTCTTGGTAAGTTATTTATTTGCTGAATAGGAGAAAAATCTATTTTTTTTGGATTCACACCTGTATGAGAATGTCTATGCACATATATAATTGTATATGGATTTTCCTACTCAATATTTTTTTTTCTCAAACTGAAAATATTGATTATGTCTTTCTTACTACTCTGATAAGGCTAGATTTTAGTTTTTCTCTTGCCTATGATTACTGGTTTGTAGCAACCTCTGATTGATTTTGATAGAGCGCCCACACCCCCCCCCCCCCAAAAACAATTACTGTAAACGGTCTCTTGGTTTTCCTATTTTATCATTCTTCCTTTATATTCTGATACCTGTTTTATCAAACTGATATCAGACCTTATTACTCATCATTTCTAGGTTTAAATAGTGATTACTCTCTGGTTCACTTGTAACTTTAACACTGTCTTTTTGTGCATTTACTTAGGGGGACTTGATTTATGGTTGCTGCCCTTGCGTTTTTCTGATGACCACAGTTTTGAGGAGTTCATGTATTTGCAAGGAAATCAGCCTAATGACTATTACAAAAATCCAGTGAAATATTTGCAACTGGCTCTTGACTCAGAACCTTCTGCTTCAGCAGCATTACTTCCATTGATACAGGTATGGATCATACATTTCAATAAACTTTGTTTGGAACAACTAAACTTCATTTTGTATTTCATTTAAGGAGTTGTTTGGTAAACTAAAAATCAGGTTCAGAACTGTAGTTGAATTTGTTACATAACCTCCTAAAAAGTTTAACTTTGATCTGCTGTTAATGTAAATCACTCTATCATCGGACATCCAATCATCTGTCATCAAATGATTAAAAAAATTAAACACTGTTTTGGTTTATGTGAATCAAGATAAATTTGAAGTCATTTCAAAATAATTAACTTTGTATTATCTGTAGTTTTGAACTAATGGCGTATCAATTATGATCCAGTAATCCATTTTTTAAATTTCAAATAATTTTGAAAGTGGAAAGGAGAGAAATAAGGAAATTTTTGGTTCAAATTAAAACTTATTGGATAAAAACCAACTGTTTACAGGACTTTGTATGAACTTAAAATCGGATTAGATTAAAGAATTAAACTTTCAATTTTCTAGGGATTATCACACAACAAGCTTAATTAAGAACTAATTCTGCTCTATGTCTGTACCTAATTGTCCGGTTTTTGGAGTATGGTAAAATTCCTAGCAGTTGCCCAAAATATGAAACTCTTATTAGTTTTGGTCAGTGCAATGCATTCATTTATTATCATTGCATAGTTCTTGAAAATTATATGGACTGGCACTGTAATAAACCCATGTTGTCAACAACCATTGTGCATGCTATTACTAATTGGCCCTTACTTCTTCAGTTCTTCCACATGCTTATTGTATTTATAGTTTTACACACATATGGAAATATCAGTAGCTCTGATATATGAAATCAATTATCCATCTTTACTTGCCCAAAGCAACTGACTATGTTCTGCATTCTCACAGCATGTTTCTGTTTCTTTCTGGATGCACATGCACATCTATATTTTGCATCTGCTATAGACATTATATTATATGAAAATTGTTGTCTGCATAGCATAATGCTTGAGATATCCACAATGGCTTCACTTTATTTTTTGTTGCCAGCTGTTGCTGATTGGAGGTCAAGTTGATGAGGCTCTAAATATGCTTGAGAAGCAATGCTGTAATTCAGCCTCTGTACTCCCAATAAGGTATATATCCCCCCCCCCTTTTTTTTATTACCAGCGATGCACTTATTAAACCAACAATTTCTGAGATAAGTAAGCTGCTATATTTTACTTAATGCTTTTTTGTTATGTTTAGTAAATTTACTAATTTACACACTTGCAGAGTAAGGGCTACTCTCTTGGAGCGTTTTGATCGAAACAACTCTCCCCTGCTTCTTAGCTGTTTCGAGTATATATTGAAGAAGGATCCAACATGTAGTGACGCCTTAGCAAAACTTATCAAGATGCACCAAAATGGTACTTCCATTCTGAAATGTCTATTACATGATTTGAATAATTTATAGCTATTCTTCTGCTACAGCAAAGCAAAACCTTTATATGCTTCTATGTCGTTGTCATTAATTGGTTTCTTCTGATATTTTGCAGGAGACTGTAGTCTTGAATCTCTGCTGGAAATGATTGCTTTACATTTAGATGATACACATGCAGAGTACAATACGTGGAAGGTGTTCTCTTCATGTTTCTTGAGACTGTTTTCCTACGAAGAAGACTGCATGTCTTCATGCCCCGTTCAAAATGAAGATGGACATAAGCAACATTTTTCCCTTAACAAAACCCCTAAAATATTTACGGATGGTGTTCTGTTTTTTATGAACAGAGATGTCCAATAAGGTTTGCTATGTCGTTTATACAAGCATAGTGATCTTTTTCCCTGAGGTATTCAATCTTCATAAATAGCTTTAGAGAAAGAGAGAGTTTGATCTAACATAAATTTTCCAACAAACCTTGCTGGACATCTCTGTTCATAAAAAACAGAACAGATGGTATATCAGGAAAATCTTGGAGGCTTCGCTGTAGGTGGTGGCTAACAAGACATTTCAGCAATAGCAAGCTTGAATCAGAGATTGAAGCTGGTATATATTTTTTTAGTGTTTAATTTGATCTATTATAAATGTAAAATTTATTAGTATTATCCAATCATGAAAAGTTTATGGCAACACTTATCTAGGACTCACTATTATATCTTGGAGGTTAAACTCTTTTAATGATGTGGCTAACATGATTTATATCAACGTTACTAGAAATATTGCAACATGCTCACTCACTATTATTGTTTTATTTTTAGTCATGCTAATTTGTTTTCCTAAATTATATATGGCTCAGGTGATTTGCAGTTACTCACATACAAAGCGGCATGTGCATCGTACATGTATGGACGAGAATTCAGCTATGTTGCGAAGGCTTATTCTCATTTAGAACAAGAAAATGATAAGGAGTTGCTATTGTTCTTGGATGAGAGCATAGGGGAAATTCATTTGGATTTTATCAAAAATTTCAAAAGAAATTTACACACATAACATAATAATGATATTTATTGCTTAGATAGGAATCACTAATCTTTATGTGCTTACATTCTTGATATTAATTTGGACGACTTCTATGGTTTCAACTTTATTCACTGTGTTATTTGTAAGAATTCATATGCTCATTGCTGGGCAAATTATCAACTTTATAAAAAGGAAGAATTTAGCTTTAAAAAGGGAAGAATGGATATAAATTTTAATGACAAACCATAATAAGTATATAAAATTGAAAAAGGTGGATAGATAAATAACGCTTGAATTGAAAACGGGTTAATTTCTAAGTAGTCTTAAATCTTTATCCGCCCCTAATATTAGGTCTGTGTCCTGTTCAACTCTGTAGTACCACCTACATTGTTTAATAGCACTTTCATCTAATTAATATCATCTATGTCATCAAGATTGAGCTTCAGTATGTTCATTACCCGTAAAAACTTATCATGTATTATCTCTGTCTGATTTTGTTTCGTGTTTAAAGATTTTGTACAACAATTAAGAAATGTAATTATATTCTTTATCTTTTATATTAATTATGCTACTCTTTTTTACTCATGCGATGTATGAACTTTTTATGTTGAGTGTAAATTTAGTAAAAAGTTTATTGGAAGTGTCCTTAATTAGATCTTGATTTTCCCCCTTACAAAATGGCTATATAATAAAGAAAAAAGAAAAATGCGATGAAGTTTTTTCCTTTTGTTATTACAAAAAAAATTATGAAATTTTCTCTCCAATGAAAGTCACGATCCTCTCGTCCATATTCATTCTCTATCTCTCTCTTCACCTTCTGTGTGTTTTCTCTCTCCTTCCTCCTCCCTTTTTTCAATCTTTCAATCACCAATTCTAATCACTCGTAGATCCTCTCTGTTTCTCATTCTGGTAATTCAATTTTCTTAAAATAAAATTTTCAATTTTTGCACCCCATGTTTATGCCTTTTTCCTGATATCTAGAGTTACATGTTATCATTTTTATTCTCTGGTGAAAGAAATGAACTTGCATTTTGGGTTGTGATAACATTCACCCGATTTTATTTCTCATCTTTTCCATTTTTTATTTTTTTTAAGAAAAATTAAAAATATATTTTTGTGAATTTTCAACACGGATGATTTTGGAGTGTTCTTCATAAGTTATATTGATCTCCAAAACTAAGAAGCTGCAAGCTCTTGTTTTGATGATAATAAGGCACAATTTGTTATTGTTGTTGTCCGGGAGGTGGTGAATTTTGGAGAATGACATGGGTTAACTATTTTATTATTTGGTTGTGACCCATTTTAAAATGGTTAAAGAATTTTTTTGCTTTTTTGGTCTAATGATTTTCTATTTGTTTATGTATGTATTTTATGATTCTTATAATTCACAGGGCCTGAAATTCATTACTCTGAACTTCATATATTTGATTATAGGGTTTCTAAACTTCAAATATTTTAATTAATTTATATGGTCATTTAACACGCCAGAAAGAATTCTACTCGGTGGGACTCGTTTTTAACTAAGAAGAATATTTTTGTTGGTATTTTGTGTTTGGACTTGCAATGTTTATATACCTATTTGATATCTCTTAAAAGATGAGGTTGTATCTTAAATGTGCATGTAAATTTTTATTAATTCATTCACATATTTCAAAGGGATTCATTAGATATAAATAGTATCTTTAGTATCATATAGAGTTCAAGATTTTCAATAAATCTTCTAATAAAAGAGTTAAATAAATGTCTACTATGACGAATGAGTTCTTGCATAAGTATCTTGAAAATTTACACAATACCAAATTTTTTTTAATGAGATTTATGGGATCCATGTGAAACCTATTAAAAATTATCTAAGATTTCAAATGAGATATACTATTAAAGGAAAAATTATAAAGATTTTGAAAGATCTTTAATCTTAAGTTACATTGCAAGATCTATAAAAAAATAATTTAAGATCTCAATTTAACATCTATCACTAAAATGCTCTAACAAATTTTGAAATAAATTTTAGCACTTACCTAATACATATATGATCTAACGATTTTTGAAATAAATTTTGGTCCTTACCTAATACATATACATATTTGTTGCGATGAGTGGGGTGTTTGTTTTTGCGTCATTCTTGTATGTTACATAAGCAACAATATACAACTTTTGTGAAATTGAGGAAACTTGTCATGCTTATATTAACATACATGGTTATCAAAAGTGTGTCCAAACACACACTAACTTTATTTGATAGGTAATTTTTTCTTATTAAGAAAATTAAATTAGAAAAAAAAAAAACATATAAAAGTGAGTATTCTGCATTAAAGGAAGAAATATGTAACACAAAATGTTGAAAACATTTCCCCAATGTTGATATGAAATATTAGAATTTGAAATTTGTAAGTTTTATCTTGTGCATAATATTTGCTTTATTACTAATAAAATTGGTTTAATCTTTTATTCTCTTATGTGTCTGAACTGTTTTTATTCTATTTGCTTGGAATACTAGGATTAATTTGCATTGACAAATCTCTACATTATGGATTAAATGGTGGATTCAGAAATGGGTCAACAGAGAGAAAATTATCAACATTCTGAACCCGATATCCTTTCGAGAGGAACCACTAGCATCTCGCAGCCTAATAATAACCATGCAATGGTGGGAGAATCTGAGAACACAACTTATGTTGATTCTCACTTTCTGCCAGATGCTTATGACAATGCTAGGGTATATGGGTTTCCACAATATAATGGTATTCATCCCCCACATAATCTTGATATGGGTGTACCAGTTGCAACTAACTTATATTATTCTAGCATTAATCCTCCTTTCAGTACTGGAGTTTTTCATCCGCCTCAAAGTCATAGAGCCTTTGAACAATTTCCGGGTTCAAACACATTTGAAGTTGCTGGAGGTTCTTCAAATAATTTTGGAAGAAGTTCTAGTTTCATGAATGATGCTAGAGGTCCATACAAAAGGAAAATTCCGAAAGGAATAAGAGGAAATTCACAAGATTTTAATGCTTCATCTAGCTCTTCAACTGCTCCCCCTAATGCAAGACATGCCAATGATGTTGCTATAATAGATAATACACAATTTCATATCCGTTCACTTGTGGAGGTAGGACCACATGATAGTGCATGGAGCAGGCCAAATGAGTCTATTATGGTGCATGATCATAATCATTTGGTCCATGGAAATTATTTAGGGCAACACTTTCCGCCAATAGCTCCTCCATGGTTGTTCCAACAGTTGAATAGTAACAATAATGATGGCCATGCTACACCCTGGAATCAATCTCTTCCAATGCCTTGTGTGCAAGGTAATTTTTTCCTCTTTACATGTTTTGTAATTCTTCTATAAGAGATTTATTATCATTATTTCATTACTTGGATGTTTTGTTAGTGATAATTTGTGATAACATATAAGAAACTCTTTTAGTTTTTCTCAAGAAAATTGTTATGTGGTTTTTTCAACCAAGCAATAAATTTATGAGAAGTCTTGATTTAATAACACTCAGTTTGCATATAGGATTAGATTAAATGCATTGGTATTTTTTCTATGTATGATTTGCCTCTTATATTGATAATTAAGTGTCTGACAAAGTGCTCAATTTTTTCTTTAAATTTGTTTGTTGGTTATGAGTTTAGTTTGTCTGACTATCTCTTCATATGCTTTTCCAGCACCCGCTATAAATGGAAGTTCATTAGAGAGTGTAAGTATGGAATTGCAGAGATATCATGATCCAGTTGGAAATCGAAATGCCCTTAGGTTTCCTTATCATCTTCCTGTCTACCAACAACACCATAGTTATCATCACTCAACACTGCCTCTGCAAGGAGTAAGAGATCATAATCTCAACTTCCACCGTACAGTAACTACAAATTCATTTAGAGTTCCAACAAATCCTTTGCATAATGTTGCAATCCCAACACAAGCCAGTTTTGAGATGGGTGCTAGACATGTTGGCCCTGCACCATCATCTAGCCTCCGAATTTACCGACCTCATAGAGGGGTTGTGCCTGAGACAACTCTCAGACATCGAAGTCTTCCTCCCATGGGCTTCCTTCGAGTTGATGTAATGTTTCACCCTCAATAATAATTATTTTATTTCTAATGTTGTTCTTGTGTAGAAAGAATAATACTTGATTTATATTATAAATATATTAATTTTCTTATCAATTAATATTTGTGTAGGATGTTGCTTTAATTGATGAAGTGGGAAATTTGGTTGACAATCACAGAGATATGCGCTTGGACATAGAGGATATGTCGTATGAGGTAATTACACAAAGATTGATATTGTATGTTCCTTCCAATGCAAACACTTGTGAAGTGCAGGATACCTAAGTTAATGGACTGTAGAAAATGTAATTAATTTACACTTGAAATTCACTACAGGATCTCATTGCTTTGTGTGAGAGGATTGGCAATGTAAACACTGGTTTATCAGAGGAAACAATTATCACTCAATTGAATACAAAAACTTATTTAACGCGTGCTACTAGTATTAATATGGAGGAGGAAGTTTATGATGATCAGGGAACATATTCTTGTATAATATGTCAGGTATGAAGTATTAGCAACAAATTTCATTCAAAACTTAAGTTATTTTAACATTTATGTTGCGTGGTCTAACTTTGTGCTCTAGTTCATGTACTAACTAATTGCTCAAATTAATTCGACTATTTATATTTGATTCCACAGGATGAATTCAAGAACCAAGAGAAGATTGGAGTTCTTCAATGTGAGCATGAATATCATGCAGATTGCTTAAGAAAATGGTTGGTGGTAAAAAATGTTTGCCCCATATGCAAATCAGAAGCTTTGAAATCAACTTCTGTTTCTCCTCCTACCTAATTTATTTATGAACAAAATTCATATTTTGTTATGAATTTTGTACATGTACTTGCAGATATATAGACGTCATACTACCCAACTCATTTGTTGTTGGCACCATAACTTTGTATCTATAAACCTGCACAGACTTTGTTATGTTTGATGAAATAATTGAATGTAGTTCCTAAATTATCTTTTAATTAAATAATTGAATGCTTGAAGTTGATTCTTCTACAAAATCAAATTGAAATAAATTATACTGTCTCCCATTTCCTTTTAACTATCCCGCTTTTCGAAAAATATATATTTGTTTCATGCATCATTTCAAAACTTAAAATCGTAATATTAAGTAGCACAACATCCGTGCTCGAGTGCTTTTGCAGGTCTTATACGCAAGTAAATAATATAGTATATATTTAATTTATTAAAGTTACTGTTGTTAAGAAAATCAATATTTTAAATAATTGATATATATGTGGTGAATATATTATTTATAAATTCATTTTTTTCTAATAAGTAAGAAAATATCGATAAGATGAAAATCTTTGAATAAAAACATATATCATGCGAATTTGTATATTAAAAAACATGACACCTTGCTAAATATGAGTAGATGAAGTTCAAATTTAATATTTTATAAACAACAATAAAAATACAAGCATGATAAACTGTTATAGAATGTATCAAAATATTTTTTAATTTAGAAAATAATTAAAAAATAATTAAAATATTAAAATATATTTTAATTTTGTCTAAATATTTAATTATTTAAAACAAGAAATTGTATAAGTGATGATGAAGTATGAATTATAAGAATAAAGTTGGAAGTAATTGTAAGTATAATAATCACATTAAAAAGGTTTCGTGTAAAAGTTAAATTAAAATGATTTTGTTATTATCAAATGTAAAAACTAATCTTAGAGCGATGAATATGAAAAATAAAAAAATATTTTTAAATATTTTAAACACCATTTTATTTTTATTTCCTGAACATCGCCAAAAATATCGAATTAAAAATAAAAGTAAGTTATTGAAGATAAATACATTGATTTTATATTTTATTATTTTTCAAAACTCCTTCTAAGTTCTAACAAGAAGCAACGACGTCGTTGTGTGCTCTTCTTTTCAACAAGAAACTTGGAACACTGGAACCCTGATTGTGAAGAAGCGCGCAGAATACACACACTTGCGGCGAACACATGAAGAAACCGAAGCAAACTCTGTTGAGCCCCAATTGGGTTCAACTTCAAGAAGTGCCTTCTCTATTATTCTTCTTCTTCCTTGTTTTCCAAACCTCATGTTTCTACATCTACTTATTTGTGTTTGGTATTGTGCAGAAGCTGAAGCCGAATGGCTCCAAGGCTTCAAGGACCTTCAAAAATTCAGATGAAGACACCCCAGAATCAATATTGGGTAAAAAAAATTGATTTTTTTCTTCTGGGGGTGCGTTGTTTTGTGTGGTGGATGTAAGTTGTGAAGCCTTGAAAATAATGCAGCTGTGTGTGACCTTTTTTTTCTTTTTTTTTGACAGGGAATCGTAAAGAGAGACCAGATGATGAACCCAATGATTGTCAGATTAATCCTCTTGCTCCTGTAAATGACGATTCAAGGTGGCTTCAGTGATTTTTTTTGTGTTATTCTGTACTTTAGGGATGAAGGCTTGTCTTATACTATTGTTTTGTGTTGTGTGAATTTGAACTGCATCTATATGAATAACTGAATAAGAGTTTACACTGCTATTGCTGGCTTAATACTTTAATATCGTTTTGAGCTAGAACATGTTTTTTCTTGGATTTTATGTATTCATTTTATCTAGGAATGTTATGTTATTATGAAGCTTTCTATTTTTTTTGTAGTTCACTATCCTTTAACTTATTAACCATTTGGCAGTTTGACAGATGCAGTGGCCATGGATTGTCATTATGTTATTATGAAGCTTTCTATTTTTTTTGTAGTTCACTATCCTTTAACTTATTAACCATTTGGCAGTTTGACAGATGCAGTGGCCATGGATTGTGAAATGGTTGGCGTAGGTCAAGGGAACAAAAGTGCTCTTGGAAGAGTAACACTGGTATTAATTTGATCCTCTCCATCTTGTGATTATTATCTTTAGAAACTTTTTTCCCCATGTTACTACATTGATGAGTTCATATCACTACAAAAAATATCTGATTGGCAGATATTAACTGATCATTTACACTCCTTTTCCTTCTCGTCCTAATCCCGTTTAATTTTTATTGCCTGTGACCTGGAATAGTATTGCATTTCACTTCTTCAGTCCCAATATACTTCATCAGTTGATTGTGTGTTGTTTAATCATGAGGTGTTCCTGAATTGGTGTATGCTTCAAATGAGTGGACTTCACCTGCAGTGCTAGATTTTGAAATCCCACTGGAAGTACCAAACAGTCAGGCTATGGTATCAGACTCTTAAGTGGATATTAATTCACACACCCAAAGGGTGTGGGGGCACCTTGTGAGAAACCCAAAAGAAAAAAAAAAAGATTAAATATTGTTTGGAGATAGACCATAAGAGCATGTTTAATAGGGGTTCTTGAGAGCTCATGAACCCCTATCCACCAGATCTACTACTATTCTTGTTCAAGAGTTCTCTATACAGGAGGTCCAGGGGAAGAACTCCACTTTTTTCTATGTTCTAGTCTTCCAGACGATCCTTTTTTAGTTCTTCATTTTTTCCCTCTTGCTTTCACCCCTCTTTTCTTTTATCTTATTTTCTTTTCTTTTGTCTTTTCTCCCTTTTTTCGTTCCTTTTTTTTTTTAACTTTCTCGTATTTATCATTGGGTTCATCTATCACCGACCCCAATTAACTTGAGTTAAAGGTGTTGTTGATGATTGATGATGATGAATGCCATTTGAGATAAAAAAAAAGAGGTTTTTTTTTTTTTTTTTTGCTGTGCAAATAAAACCCAATAACCCAAATTGGATTCTACCACTAGAGCAAAAATTGACAAAAAAAAAAAAAAAAATCTTGCATCCTATGTGGTATCATGAGATCCACAAAAAGTTATCCAAGAACCCAAAATGGGTTCTTCCACTAAAGATGCTCTAAGAACTTGTTTCTTGTATTTTATCACCTTATATGAACATGTTGTTTATGTGCAAGTGTTCGATAAGTGTTATTTGACTCCATGAAAGTGCACTATTAACAACTATGGTACTACCGTAAATTTATCCAAGCAATGCAGAACCCATGTTTGATAACATTATAAAAATCTTGGATTTTTTTGTGGGGCTATTTTTCCTACATCATAAATAAGCCCCTAGAACATCCTGTATATGTGCGAAGAAAATCAGTCCTAACTCTATTAGTGTAAGAAATCATAACTTTAAGACTCAAGTGGTCCTAGTTCTAAATAGTTGAATTATATTTCACATTGATTTCCAAATTTCTTTGGCATAAATAATTGTTATAATTATCATTAATATCTTCATCTCCTTGCCTTGTTAAATCTTTTATTTCTAATATTGGTTCAGTTGATGGCAGGTCAATAAGTGGGGGAATGTTATTTATGACGAGTTTGTCCGGCCAATTGAGCGAGTTGTTGACTTCCGCACTAAAATTAGCGGCATAAGACCTCGAGATCTTAGAAAAGGTTCTTTGATATTCTTTTTCTACAATTTTAAATTATAATTGAAAGCATTGGAACATAAAAATTCCAAAGATTAATTTTAGAATGAGTTATATCATATTTCAGCTTTTGTGTAGAAACATTATTTTCGTTGTATTCCTTGAAAGTTTAAATTTTCTAGCAGTCACAATTTATTGAACTCTTGCATGCATCATGGAGTATGAGAGAATGTTTTGGCTTTTATATTGTTAGTCAGGGGGGATTGTTAGCTATGAAATATAAATTGACTTCTATGGACAATTGTAGCTTTGAGTTTCAAATTTTTGTATGTCATCTTACTTTTACTGATTAGTTTGGACATTTCTCAAGAGCCTCATGATTTTTCTTTTTTCTTTATCTTTGATTGAAGTTCTTCAGTGGCTTTGCCAAAGCATGTGTTTAGTGTTTTACTTGGTTCTAATGATGCTGCTAGCACAAAACTTTCGAGAGTTGTCCTGTATACCTTAAACTAGTAGTGATCTAGCTTATCTGGTGAGATTTAGAGTGTGGAAAATGCTCCAGTCATAGAATTGAATAGTCCAGTATGCTCAATCTAAACATAATTCAAATATTTGATGTATAGTTTAATTTAATAAGCAGTTCAAAAGGAGTTATGTCTACGCTAGTATTGGTAGTTAAGGTTCAGGTGCTCAACTATTAGCATGTCTCAACTCTCAATGATTAAAAGCAGCCGTAATAGCTTATTATAACTATGAGGATCAGGATTTTTCCTTACCATTTCTATAATCACGAATTACCATTGTGATTCTTGTGCTAATAAACTAATACATTTCAACACGATGATAAAATTTGTAGCAAAGGATTTTTGGGCTGCTCAGAAGAAAGTGGCAGAGTTGATCAATGGAAGGATTCTTGTTGGTCATGCCTTGTCCAATGATCTTAAGGTCTGCATTTGAGTGGTTGTTTTCTTTCATTTGCTTGATCTGTGTGTATATTTTTCTTATCAGCCTCTGGTGTTTAAAACTAAGAATTAGACTGTACTTTTGCAGGCATTATTATTAAGTCATCCCAGAAAGGATATACGGGATACCTCCGAGTACCAACCATTTCTAAAGTGCTGTCACCTTACTGCTTCTACCTATTTGTTTTTAAATTTTACATTCCAAATGTTCCTGTAATTCGTTCTAATAAATTTGCCTTTGGGTTTAAGCAGGTCAAGTAGCAGAAGAGCACTGCGGCATCTTGCTGCCGAACATCTTGGTGTTAACATCCAAACAGGAGAGCACTGTCCAGTTAGTCTATCTACCTTTTTGGTCTCCCTCGTTTTCTTTTATTTGATCACTTGACTAATAAAACTATTAGTGTGTTGGGTAAATGGCAATTGTCTTTGTAGTCTAAAAAATGCACTAGCTTGAAGAACTTAAAGTTGCCATTCGTATAGCTGAATTTGTAAAACATGGTATCAGAAGTCTAACATCTCCATATTGTTTCAGGTAGAAGATGCTCGTGCTGCCATGGTGCTTTACCAAAGAAATAGAAAAGAATGGGAGAAGAGCATAAAAGATCAATTTCGGTTGAAACAGAAGCAAAGGAAATCAAAGCAAAAAAAGAAGCAGAAGAATGAAGACGCATCAAATGCCAACCATGTTGAAATTTGATCAGGGAACCTCTCCTACAATGGTTATTGCATTGCTTAAATTTGAATTCGAATGCAGTTAAAAGAAACAGTTTTTCCATAGTCATAAGATCAATATTTTTGCGGTAGCTCACACACACTTGTTCTGGTTTGCTCTTTCTCTCCAAGAAGGATTTTCAGTTTTAGTGAGTAAAGGTTATGCACTTCAAATTAACTGAAGAGTGTATGTATCATTATTTCTTGTTTTAGAGAACAGATTCGCGGTTAGAGAAGTTTTTCTCGTGACTGATAATTTATTTACTATTGAGATGCTTCTATCCAATCGATTAAGTTAGGATTTTCGTTGGATTATCTAAAATAACTTGGAAATATCAGGCAATGTGATTTTTGGTACAAATAAAACATGTTTGGTTTAATGTTATGGAATTGATTCTAAATTTAAAACTGATTGAATGCATGTTTGATTTGATATAAAATGTCATTTAATTTAGGTCAACTAGAAGCCACAAAATAGAGCTGCGTTTTTCATACATTTTATGTGAAAATTTCATTTAAAACACATCTTGGCACCGAGTTAAAAAGCATATTTAGAATTAGGTAACTTCATTGAATTTGATTATTAACCTGATTTCAGAATAAAAATATCTAAACATCACTTAACTTTAAAATTGAATTAAAATTAATTGCTTTCAAAATCAATTTTACAAATGTCTACTCAAACTAATGCTGTAGTTGCATTTAATTGGCCTTACTGCAAAAATTTTATAAGTTCCTTCAGATTTTCAAAGGTCTCACAGGCACCTTTTTGGCAAATCTCAAAACAAAGTTTATATAGTTTACAACTAACCAACTGTTTATTAAGCATATAGAAGAGTAGACACTTCTAAAATGTTTTGTAAACGACTACCCAAACATCATTGGCGTTAGATACTTGAAAATTGAAATGGTACTTTCATTCTCAACTCGGATAAAGGTATTTAATTTAATATGATCCTCCCATTTTATGTTCCATTGTATAAAATACTTATCATTTGCTCCCAACAAAGTAAGATTAGGTCAACCATGGATGATGGAACATCATGGTATGAGGGTCACTACCAGTCTACTACACCGAATTACAAAAGGAGCAGAATGCATACTTTTCCCTTTTCACGTCAGAAGCTTGTACATAAATTAAATTCTGCCCGTTTACACTAGAAAAATACTACTTGATGATGAATTTCTGCTCTCGAAGAACTTCTATGAATTGAACGAGGAATGCCAATTTTTTTTCATACTTTGCTTGGTTTCTATATTTGAAAAATTTTGTAGTTTAATTCTAAGGCTAATGCGTTTGTTACGAATTTTTCAAGGATACATTTTTTTTTTATACTTTAGATTCTTTTAACAATAAGATACAATAGCCACTAATGCGTAGTTAGAGAAAATTATTATAAATCTTCTAATATTTGTTTTCTTTATTCTTACCGATAAAAAAATAATGAGTATTTAGAGAGAGTTAAAAATAAATCGAACAAGCCATTAAACTATAACTAACTTGATTTTTTTTTACAAGATATAACTAACTTGATTAATTATTAAACCTACCAAAACAGTAATAACTGAAATGAATAGAGGTGAAATAATTGTCTTTTTTTTTTTTTTTTTTTTTTGCAAAAGAGTGAAATAATTGTCTTAACAGTTTAGTTAATTTATTTATTTATTTATTTTTTAACTATGCTTGAACGTTATTGCAACAAATTATTTCTCCAAGTATTTAGCGTGGCAACGAACAACGGTGCCATTAACAGCAACGTCGTCTAAACGCAACGAAACGCAACCATCACCTCTTCTCTCTCTGCGGACCAAAACACAGACACGTTCCACTTCCCCCTTCTTTCACATGCAAGCACACTCGTCAAATTCCACTCTCCAACAAACCCTAAACCCTAATGCTCTGAAAATCACATTCGCATTCACATTCACCTAAAGTTGAAAAAATATGAGAATCCCAAGTAATCGCGACTACACACGAATCACGCCCTCTGCTTTCACTTACCACCGTCTCAAATCATACGTGTCCGAATGCAGAGCCGTGCTTCTCCCCTCTTTCGGCGGACCCCACAACCTCCAGCTTCGCTCGCACGTGCCAGTCCCTCCGCTCAAGCCGCATGATGTCCTCGTTCGTGCGCGCGCCGTCTCCGTCAACCCCTTGGACACCCGAGTAAGTTAGTTGTTTTTAAAATTTTCTTGAACTGTTGCATTGCTTTTCTTGAACCGTTTCGATAATTCCTTGACCTCTTTTGAAAATTTCGTGAACTGTTTCGAGAATTCGGTTAACCGTTTCGAATTTTTCTTGTACTGTTTTTGGAGATTTTCTTGAGCTGATTGTTTGTTTGTTTCAGATGCGTGCTGGCTACGGACGTTCCATTTTCGAGCGGTTGTTGCCTATCATTTTGGGGCGTGACGTCAGCGGCGAGGTTGCGGCGGTCGGAGATAAGGTGAGGTTGGTGAGTGTGGGAGAGCAGGTTTTCGGGGCTCTGCATCCCACTGCCGTGAGAGGCACTTACGCGGATTACGTGATTCTCTCCGAAGAGGAGGTTACTCCGAAACCAGATTCACTTACTCATGTGGTATGTTGTTGTTTCGTGGTTACTCATTAATTAGGTCTATCGAATTTCATATTTGTTTCTCTGATGATCCTTGGTGTATGCGTAACTTTGAGTGCGTGATTGCATGTAGTAGACTTGTTAAAATTGCACACAAGGCTTGATTCAAATTTTATTATATGTTTGCATTGCGCATTTTGAAAATAGAACAGAACTAGACATGGTGATATACAAAGTAGTATATGTTGGTTCTAATTAAAAGGGTGGAACCATGGAGAGCAGAATGGAACATGATGTTTCTGTTCCATTTCAGTTCTGTGTGTGCTCTATATTTCCTTTATCCTTTTTAGGCCAGCTGTTTCTAACTTCTTAATTTGATGAATAAATCTGTTGTCAGGATTAATCTAAGTAAATGACACCAAACCATGAAAGTGTGTTTTGAATGAGTTGCGGTGTAGGATCTTGCTCTCTTTGTGATGATTGTATATGTACCTTTCCTTTGCCATTATCTTGGGACTGGGTAGACTAGGGAAATGAAACTCTCATTGATTAAAGAAGAGCAACCAATGGTTAATACAGAAGTGAAACTCTCTTTGTTGCAGTCAATATGATGCACAGGTTCTGCAATAGTGAAGGATTTAATTTACTGTGATTAATTCATATCAGTAATTAGATTTTCATTATGTATCTGCCAGTACTTGGAGGAACATCATTATTTTGAGATCTGTTGCTAGAAGGAAATGTTTAGACGTGTGCATTAGGTGGGATGAACCTTACTATAGATCATGCAATATTTTGGATTACTACATATACTCATTTCACATTGGCTATTCTTATTCTTTCTTTCCCTGATCAAATTATGTGAGAAATTATTTAGGTATAACAATAATCTTTGTCTGTTTATGCCCAATACATTCATTGGTTTTACCATTACACTTATAATTTACTTGTTTCGAAATAATTAGTGGTTTCTACATCTACAATTGACCATATTTTTTCCCCTTGTTTACCTATTTGAGCCATGCTTTTAACTTCTTTTTTCTTTTTTCCTTTTAATCTTGTAGGAAGCAAGTGCCATTCCTTTTGCTGCATTGACAGCTTGGCGTGCTCTAAAAAGTACAGCTAGAATAAGCGAGGGGTATGTTTATACTGATGAGATTATGATTTCTATTGGTGAAAATTGATTTTTGCATATATATTTTCTGTTCATTTAGAATTTTCATTTTTTGTATTTTTGTCTCCCACTATATGTTCAGCTTGCTAAAAGCTTTCGTTCCACTCACTTATATACTTTAGCTTATCTCAAACAGACAAAGGATATTAGTAGTAGGAGGTGGAGGAGCAGTAGGGTTGTCTGCAGTTCAGCTTGCAGCAGCTGCTGGTTGCTCTGTTGTAACTACTTGTGGAAGTCAAAGCGTAGACAGATTGTTAGCAGCTGGTGCAGAGCAGGCTGTTGATTATATTGCTGAGGTGGTGTGGAATCTTCTGTGTCACTTTTCCTGTCAATTGTTCAGATATTTCAATTATGATGAACATTGCTATTGAAGTTTTTTTGTTTTGAAATAAAATTTCCTGAAAGGGAAAACAACTATACATAACATACTGGTTAGCCTTTGATAAAAAAAACAGAAAATAAGATGCTAGAATGGAAGATAAAACAGACATTTTAAAAGAGTTGATAGTTGGCCTTTCATGAATGTGGCAAATTTGTGTTCATTGGTAAAAATGAATTATTGTTCTTAAAATAAAATTTATAGTAATTGGGAAGATAATGAAAATAATTATAATATGCAGATAAGTGAGGACATGGGAATGGCAATTGGGGTTTAATAATCTAAATAAATTTATCTATTTAGTTTTAATTGTTCAATTACATTTATATAGAACAGCAATAACAACTAAGCCATTATCCTAATTTAACTTAGTCTCCAAGAAATGAAAATAAATCCTAATCCCATAAGGATTGAGATTCCCTAATACGACCAATAAGTAAAATTTTTAAGGATTAAAATATGAGCCAATAAGACCTAATTAACATAAACCCCAAGCCCACAGGCAACCCAAGACCTGGATATACGAAAATTAGTGGAATACTTCTAACTCAATATAAAATTAGAAATAATATAATACCAAAGCTAATAACCCTATATTATAATCATCCAGTAAGTTGATGGAATAGTACAATCAGCCCCTGAATAAAAATTTACTGAAATTCAAAGACAATTGGTCTTTAAGCTTATGCTTTATTCTAGTGCATCTTGCATAAGATCTGACCTGTCTTATAACTTCATTCTGGATTGACAGGATGTTCAATTGGCTATAAAGGGAAAGTTTGATGCTGTTTTGGACACTATTGGTGTGCCAGAGACAGAAAGGGTGGGCATTAATTTTCTAAAACGGGGTGGACACTACATGACACTTCAAGTATGATATGAAAATTTATCAGCTTTTTCATCTTTATCACACTTGCAGATGTACTCAGTTCATTGCCAGAATGACCTTTTAGATGTTTTTCTTTAAAAACAATATCTTTGCTTCAATCTTCTATTTTTTCTATTTCATTAAAGGGTGAGGCAGCATCATTGTCTGATAGATATGGACTGATTGTTGGGCTTCCAGCAGCTACAGCTGTTTTATTGAAAAAGCAGCTTCTATACCAATTCTCTCATGGAATAGGTATAAATTTCCAGACTATCACAAGTTGTTTTTCTTTGATACCTTCAAGTATGTCACTTAATTCCTTTGTAAATTCTATCTTCTGTTTGACATTGATAGAACTGGTATTGTAACAGTTAGAAATAATGGGTTCTGCTGATTGACATAATGCTTGTGTTTAATCTAAGAAAGTGTCAGAGGAAATTTGCACCTGCCCCCTATCTCACCTTGGAGGAAAAGTTTTGAAGTAGAACTCTAAATTTCGAAAGCATGGACAAAATTTGGAGCTGAACCCAACTGAATGAAAGAATTAGAAAAATTGTGAAAATGGGTTCTGCTGTGATTTCTTCATACTCTGATTCTAGTATTCCGGTTTAGGCATAAGCCTATGCTACGCAAGCTGCAATAATCTTCAGTGTTGTACAATTACACGTCTTAGAATTAAAGTTTCAGCAAAGAACCAAGATCGGTAACTGATAGACATAACCTAACTAAGCCTTAAAGATGCATCTGAATTACTCCAACTGTGTATCATACAACTTAAAGATGCATCTGAATTATAATGTATATGGGATAACCAGATCAAGCCTTTGTGAAACCTTTTAGCTTCAGGTGTTTCCTGATATCAGATATTCATAAATGATATCTTTGCATTTTTTTGGGAAAAATAGGGATCTATGAGAAGATAGTCAATTGTGGCATGTGAGATTGATATCAAGCTTTCTTGCTGCTTTTAATTAAATGGAGCAAGATTGAAGATATGCTGAAATCAAATCCTGTGTCGCATCTCCAGCTTCCTTGTAGAAAAAGTTAAAAGTGCATTTATTTGATGATTTAACAGTTGCTCACCCAATCTTTCTTTCTAATTACTTCTGTGCATGGCATTCCCTGTTGATCATAATTATAATTTTGTACATTGGTTCCTTCATAAGTTAGAAACCAAGGGTGGTGTTTACTTGCTTCTTGTTTTAACCCATAGTGGCAAATGCCCTGTGAAAGTTTTTAAAAGAATGTGAAGCCAAATCCCCTTCGTTTCTTGTGATACAGAATATTCATGGACATACATGAGGGCTGACTTAGAGGGTTTAACTGAGATTCGAAAACTATGTGAAGCTGGGAAGATGAAGATACCTGTAGATAAAACGTTTCCCATAGCACAAGTAAAAGAAGCTCATGAGGCAAAAGACAAGAAGCTCATTCCAGGTAAAGTAGTACTGGAAATTGATTGACGCTTGAAGCTGATCACATAGTGGGTTAAACTAGTTTTTATTTTTATTTTTATTTTTATTCTTGGGTTCTTTTTGCAATGGATTGTTCCACATTTTACGTAGAGATTGATAGGTGCTTTCTCTGGGTTTTCACTCTATAGAAAGTGGAACTTGTTGTAAATCTTGATGCAGAATAAGAACATCCGGTCATAAAAATCTGTAAATTGATTGAGAAGTTTGGGTGACACACGTCCTTTCTTTACCTTTACAACTGTTCTAGTTTTAGTCATGTTCACTTGTGTAGTGGAAGGTGTTGATATTGACGTTATACCTTCATAACCCCCATGTGTCAATTGTACTCGCTATCAATAGCCAATCCATGTTCTCTTGAATTGTGACATCGAAAGAGAACATTGCTGAATTATTAGCAGAAAGCTTGTTCATTGTATTAACCTATTGTGCTACTTGGGAGCGGAGAGGTAGGCATCATTTGTTGTTGAAATGGCCAGATCTTCGGAACATTATCGGGCACCATTTGTCTGCTTACTTTTTAATTATTTGGACTGTTAGGAAAACACTATCTTTCGTTCTTGATCACGTGCGGCATACGTGATTCATATTTAATAAATTAAAACTTGTAACCCCACTTGGATACAACTATTCAATTATTTACGATCTGGTGGGACACAATCTAACATGGACTGCATAGACACTTTGACAAGCCCTAGCAGTAGTCACCAAACCAGCTGGATGGAAAGAAAAGGATGGAAGGAAAAACAATTATTTTGTAATTTGTAGCACTAAATTAGATCTCCATCCCTTTTCTTGGTTTTCTAGTATTGTATTCCACTAATCAACTCAGTAATTATCATCGTTTAGGAAAAAAATGTAAAGGTGCCTTAAAAAGCCTCATTGGTCACTTTACGGCATTGGCTTTACCTCAAAACAGGGCCTCATGCAGAAAAACCCAAAATGCCAGACAAAGTTAAAGTGCTCAACAATGTAAGTCCATAAAAATATACTTATTATTGCACTATCTGCTTTTCATAGACGCCTTTCCATAATGCGTTCTTAGTATTATCAGTTTTGTCAAGATGTGTAAATGTGTGGTCAAACCCCTTCTTTTGAAGTAACCTTGACCCACTTATTAATTTGGTTATCATTCAACTTTGAAGTTAGGATCATACGAAGTGTGTTGTGCGTGCTTCTCTCTTTGAGTGGGTTTCCATGTAGCTGGACCACACCTCTAAACCTATTCGTATTAACTACTTTCTCTTATTGCATGTGACGTGAGTTGAGATTTTTAAAGGGTGTTCAGCAATCTGACTTCACACTAAAAATCAAGGGTCCAACTAATGAATGTCATAACAGTATCGATTAAAAAATAATAATTACTACTATCAAAGTATAACGTATGATGTTTTAATGTTAAAATATGGTTTTCTTCTTTATAAATATAAAATGTTTAAAATCCTTTATTTTAAAATTTTTGATACATTTTGTATTTTCATAAAATTGAAATGTTATTTTTTAGCTTGAAGTTTTCAACATCTAAACTTATGTTTATGTTTTTTTTACATAAATTACATACATGTAAAATATATCATATTTTATATCGATTATATACACAATTGATATAAAAAATACATATTGATTATATATATGTATATATATATATATTAATTTATTGTCTTAAGTTTAGATTTATTTGAATCTATATTTGAATAAAAAAATTATATATTTTAATTTTTTGAAAATGAAAAATGTATTATAAAATAAAATTTAAAATTTTAATATTTATGAGGACAAAAAATATATTTTAGTTATTTTTTAAAATCTTATAAAAATTACTGTATTTTTTAACATTTCTCATTTTCAAATTAACTTGGGTCAAGTTGTGCTAGTTTGTGTGTATTATGCGGTAAGCAAATGATTAACATAATTCTATTAGCTTTGTGATACCTTACCGCACCTGTTTAAGATTTCTTTTTTACTTTGTGTTATAATAATGTGAAATAAAACATTTCATATATTTTAAAATATTCTTAATCATTAAAAAATTCTAAATGGTTTTAAGATATATATTTTTTGAAACAAAATGGTTTTAAGATATTTAATACTACTATAAAAACATTTTATATCAAATTTTTTTAGTAAATCAAATAACCTAAGACTAGTTTTGATATCATTTTTTGACAACGGCAATCAATCCTTTTCTCTGCCACGCGTCACATGTGCGCAGATTTCTATGATATCCGTGGGAAGCATAGTAAACGGCACAGTCCTTCGCAAATGGGTCCCTATGCTTGTTTTAGAATCTTGCTTCTACTCTCCTTTTCATGCGCGTGCGCCTGCACACTTCTCATTCTCATGCGTTTATATCTTATTTTTTTTCTTGGCCAATTATACCTTTAAATTCTTAGGTCAATATTTTTTTATTCCAATCAAAACATAGTGATGTTCAAATTATTTTGTTCAATGAATATTTTGAAAGGAATAATTTTTTATTGATTTAAATTAATTAATTGTAATGTATGATAAAATTTTTGATTTTTAAATTAATTAATTTAAAAATAATATATAATGTGATTTTTCATCGATTGATGATAATAAATCTATTAATGTTAACAACTTCTTTGTAATTACTATCCTCAACCCCCACCCCATCCCATGCAAAACATTTGAAATTTGTGACTGATTCATTCATCCTTTTTATTATGGTGCTAATCACGTCTTCTATTCTCATAAACAATTTGGTAAAAGTTATTGTTCAAAATTCAGAGAGAAATTGAAAAATTAAAAAGCAACAGGAGAATTCAATTTGATATGTATTTCTTTATTTCTTATCTCGTTAGTGTCTCTAAAAAAATGCCATATTAGTTTAGGGAGAGTCACGATCATAAAAATGAGGATTATATTTGGATATAAATCATAATTATTTTTTGTACAAAATTTGAGATATTTAATTAAATTACATTAATCTCCCGTCAGTCAGTGTGTTGAATGGTAAAATTAGAAGATATACATTAACATGAAAAAATTATATTTTTTTATCCGTAAAAGTTAGAAACATTCAGATAAGTATTTTGGTCGCTCAATCAAACTATATCCCATAGGTATAACATGAAAGAATTGTAGATTTATATTTTGTAGCAGTAAATTAGTATAGTAAGGCGCGTGTCGTGAAAGGAAAGTAATGTTGAGTATGATTGGGTAGCAACCACGATGATTGGAGGCATGAAATTGCAAAGCTTTGAGAGTGTAGTCACGTGCGCTGCACCTTCTTCCTTGTTCTTTTCGAACCTCGTCCCTATCCTATTCCTCTCTTCCCCCTTACCTCCCATGTGATGTCTTTCACAACCACCCTTCTTTTCCCTTTTATTTCCTAACTGCCACTCCCAACCTATCATTTTTTTTTTTTTAATTTCAAAACTATTTTTAGCATGTTCTGTTCTTGGATCGCCTAAATAACTTACTCTCTTTTTTTACCATCACTTTGTAAAACATCATCATCATCATCATAATTAACAACAAAGTTAATAATAGCTGAAATATAATACCATTTCATATACATTTTACCATTTTTAGACGATTGTGGATTGGTTTCAAATATAGTTTTATGTACTATTATTCATTAAGTATTAGATAAGGATCCCAAGTAATTTTTTTATAGTGAAAATTTGATTATCCATGACACTACCAAGAGCATGTCTGAATTGTGATAGCACAAAATCCTGATGCACCTCTACCGCAGAAATAACCAAGGACATGTTTTTTAAAAGAGAGTTTGAAGTTGCTAAAGCAACAATCCAAACATGCATAAGATCTTGTTTAGTAACTCTTCTTGAAGAAGAAATACTTTGACGCAAAGGAACAACTGAGTAATTGTAACAAGATAAAATTATTTGCAATTTTGATTTATGCAAAAATCTTTTGAATATGTTATAAACATTCAGTTTGATAATGTAAGGGCATTTGTTTTCCTATCATTTCATTAAAAGAAAAAGGTTTTATGTAATACTATATTCATTAGATATATTTCATCAGCCAAGAAAAGAACAAAGAATAATAATGGCGTGTGGTGAGAAGTACTGTGAAAACTGAGAGCAGAGAGGTGGGTGGGGAAAGCCAAAAAAGCAAGCATTTGTTACAGACAAGCACTGTAGTACACACTACACGGTGCGTACACCGTTGGTTATTATTATTATTATTATTATTATTATTATTATTATATTTTACACTTAAAATGTTACAAATAGTAATACTGCACTTCTCAGTTCACACCACACGGATGGACACATGAATTCTGTGAAAGTAGCATGAGCCTTTGATATTCCCAGGACCATATATATGACTTGTCCCTCATTTTCCCTTCTTCTAGCTATGATCTGGCCACGTTCCTGCACACACACTATATATTTTACTGCCTGCTACCTATTAGAATACATCTTTTTCTGATTTTTACATCTCAAATTGGATCACATATGCATATTATATGTGTCTATGTATATGTTCATCTTGGTGTTGTCCTTGATTCCAACCATTTCCCATGAGGCCACCTCAACATTATATATGATTATCTAGAATTAGAATAAAGTCCATCATTGTAGAATACACACTACATGAGAAATAAGATTGCATGTTAAGCACTTGGTACTCAATAGTTTTTTATCCAAGAAAAAAAACCATAGAAAATAGAATAATACTTTTTAGACACCCCATTAGGGTGTTTGTGCAATTGGCACTTTTTTTTTTATCAAATTATATTTTTTTATAGTGGTGTTTTTTTTCTTTTCTCTCAGAACATTTTCCCAAATAATATTCAATTATTTTACTCTATCCCTCATCACATTTTTAGTCTGTAAGCATTAATTGCGAATTAAGAATACAAGCAACAAGCTAATCAAATTATTTGAGAGATTTCCATCAAATTCAATGTGGCTAAGAATGCTGCTGATCTTGACAAATATAGTACCGTTAGGTGGCCTTTTTTTCCCCTCTTAAATAGCCGGTGGGTAGGTTTTGTTTTGCAAGTTTAATTAGTTGTTGTGGTTGCTAGTTGTTGGTTAAGATTTTCGTACCATTCTTTGGTAGTCTACTATTATTTTAGATAATGATAGTTGCAATTTCTAAAATTATATAGTTTTTGCCTTAATAAAAATCTCTGATTTTACTGAATTGTCTAATGGTTTTCAATTCAATATTTACGATATACGCCCAAAATCACCTTTATCGGTGTCTTTCAAGAATACAACACCTTATTTTATTTTTTTTCCTATCAAATTTCTTTTCCATTCACACCACCTTTCTTTTTCTATTATTTCTCCACTACTTTCTGTCTTTACCAAAAAGTTGTTGATCTGCCAAAAGTCTCGTGTACGCAGATGATTTTTTCCCTCTTTTCTGCTGAACACGGAGATGAACCTTGAGACTTGAGTACTTCACTAATAACAAGTATCATCCAAGATTCAGCCCCCAACCCCGCTTGACCAAATACCATGATTCATACCACACTATCTCAATTATCCAATATCAAGTGCTCCTAAGATTCTTCTCATTGAAAGAAAGATATTATTGTCATCTAAGAAAAAATCACTAGAAAACCAATGAGGAAGGACTTATGATGTGCTTGAAATGACTTCGTAGTGATAAAAAAAATTATTTCATAATAAAAAAAGTAAAGAAACAAATAATCATTTTTACTTTTTTTTTTATGATAGAATTAATATTATGTGTTATCCAAACACATTATCAGTGTTCCACAATATGCCTTAGGTTTAGTTCGGTGATAATGTTACAACATTTGTATTAAAAAAATGAAAGTAATAATTAGTCTTGATAATTTTTTACATGACAAATTTTAATATTATTAATTCTTTGTTATAATTTGAATATTTAGACAAGTTATTTCAAAACTTAAAATGTATAAATTAATTTATAGTAATAATCAGTAACACTGAGTGTTTATAAAAATCATTTATCAATAAGATGTTGACATTAGCCGTTGGATTAGTATTTATTACGTAAAATTGTGTTTTTTTAGAAGATATATATACGTGAGAAATAAAAAATAAAGAAAAAAGCACGAGTTGGCAACAAGAGCCTATCCTACAGTTCAGCCACAGTGGGTTACATTTTGATAATGACAAACAGCATTTCGTCATCTTCCATTAAACCCTTTATTTCTCATAATCTCTCTCTCACACACATATAGTAGCCACCTTGCACTCTGTAGCAGAGGATAATATAGTTCACCCCACCTCACAACCAAGCAAAGCTAGTAAGTACATATACTATCAGCTTAGTTCTTTCATTTATTGACTGTGCTTTACTTAGAACAACAACTATCATCCCAAAAAAAATCCCTCGTGTCACTCAATGGACATGCCATGACTTGGCAGCAACTCTCATTCTGAAACATAAAAAAATTAATTTTTTTTCTTCAAAAAATGGAAACAGATAGAGAGAGACCCCATCGCAGCACAAGTAACAATAGCAGCACAAGCGAGTTGTTTGTTTGCTTCACTTCCCGTTTGTCCTCTTCATCCATGAAGCTCTCATCCAAGTCTATTCTCAGCCCAAGCCGCAGCAGAGACCCTCCGCAGATTTCCCTCTCTTCCTCCCTCAGCAGGAGGCTCAAGAACAATGGCAGCATCAAGGGTGGTGGAGGTGGTCAAGCCTCTCCAATGTTCCCAACCGGTGGTGGTGGCAAGAGAAGAGGGTGTGGCTTTGAGAATCCTGAACCTTCTTCTCCCAAAGTCACTTGCATTGGCCAGGTGAGGGTGAAGACCAAAAAGCAAGGGAAGAAGATGAGGGCAAGGTCCAAGAGAAGAGGTGAAGCTAGCTTCAGGAAGGGTGAACAACAACAAGTTGGTGTTAATGCTAATGCTAATAATGCTAGTGCAATTCTGAATCCAGATCTCACTAGACAAAGCAGCCAAGGGTTTCAGCATCACCAGAACTGTTTGAAGCATAGGAATAACCAGAGATGGGTGCATCTTCCTTTGACTATATGTGAGGCTTTGAGGGAGTTTAGTTGTTTTTTTCCTTGTAGGTCTTCTTGCATGTCAAGTGAAAAGGAGAAGGAGAAAGGTGGTGCAGTGGAAGGAGGAGGACATGGGATGATGATGAGAGAGGGGTCATGTGGGAATAATAATAATAATAATATTAATAATAATAATGTTGGAAGGTGGCTGGTGGCTTTGCAAGATGGGGATGGGAAGGGGAGGGGGATTGAGCTTGTGATGGAGGAGGAGATGGAGGGGAGTGGGAGTGAGAGGAGTCATAGTCAGAGGAGGCATGTGTTTGAGGACATTGATGTTAATTTGGTGGTGGGAGAGGAGCAAGAGAAGAAGCATGAGGAGTTGGTTGGAGAGGAGGTAGAGAAAGCTAGAGTTAGCATATGTATTCCTCCCAAAAATGCTCTTTTGTTGATGAGGTGCAGATCTGATCCGGTCAAAATGGCTGCTTTGGCTAACCGGTTTTGGGAATCTCCTGTTCACAAAGACAAATGTCAAGAAGAAGAACAACAACAAGATGATGAAGAAGAAAGTGGAGATGAAGAGGAAGAGCAAGAGGATGACAAAGAGCAACACCACAAAATGAAAGATGAACAACAACAAGAAGCACTAGAGCAAGTTGAAAGAGAAGCCATAGAAGATAGCATTTGTGAAAGAGAAACAGAAACTGCTGTTGTAGCCACTGAAAATGATGAAGAAGAACAAGATGGGAAAGAAAGCTATGAAATTGAAAGCAGAGAAAATCTAGAAAGCAAAGAATTTACTGAAGTAGTAAAGGAGGAAGAAAAGGTTGATGAAGAAGCAGCAAATGGAGGAAATGCCATTGAAGAAGGTGAAACTTTAACTCAGCCAGAAGCTCATTCAGATCTAGAGAACCTTAAAACCGAAGAAAAAGAGGCTAATCTCGAAGAGGGTAAAGAAGAGAGAGAAAACAACGAAAGCTCGGAACTTTCTTCCACCCCAGAAACCATCGCAGCTTCAGAACAAGAAAACGACGGAGCAGAGGCAGAAACAGAACCAGTAACGGTGGAAACTTCAGAAGGATCAACGGAGGAGGAAAAAGAGAAGGTGATCGAACCGAAGGAACAACCTCAGCAACCAGGCCCGACCCGAGAACCAAACTCGGATCCGGAGTCAAAGGAGCTAGAAAACGGGTCAAATCACGAAGAGAGAGACAGAGAAGCGTTGCCGGAGTGCTTGTTGCTGATGATGTGCGAGCCGAAGCTGTCGATGGAGGTGTCAAAGGAAACGTGGGTGTGCAGCACCGACTTCATACGGTGGCTGCCGGAGAGACCAGTCGCAGGCGGCGGCAAGAGGGTCGCCGGAGAAACGCTTGCAAAGTCCAAGCCGAAGCCGAAGCAGATGATGCAGCCACCGCGGTCGTCGTGCTCGTTCCCGGCGGCCAGAGGCGGCGCCGGGATGTCGATGGCGGCGATGATCGAGCAGAAGCTGGTGGGGTCCAATTCGGGTAACGGGTACGAGCCGTTTGTGCTCACGCGCTGCAAGTCGGAGCCGATGCAGTCCTCGGCTAAGCTCGCGCCGGAGGCTTGTTTCTGGAAGAACAGGAAGCTCGAGCCGCACCCACCCGCGACTCAGCTTGGAGTCGGCGCGCCGGCTGGTGTTGGGTTCTGATTTTGATTTTTTTTTTCCTTTTCTCGAAATCTCAAATTTTCCTTCTTTTTTTAATTAATTGACAGAATAATCAATTGTTGTTATGTATCATGTGTAGATTATTATCGCTAAACTTTGGGCAGCTTTGGTAAGTTAGGATTATTGAGTATATACTATTTTGCTGTTTTTAGAATGTAATCCTTTGTATAAATAGTTTTAGTGATGCTATTTGTTTTGGGCTCCATTATTACTCGTTAGTGAATTTATAATAAGAGTTTAATTTCTGCATTGTAAGCTGATTTGGTACTATGATTTTTACACCATTAGTGAATGTAGAGGTATTTACTCTTGTAATGGTGGGTATATTTCTTAGTTGGGGTCTATTAGGTAGGAGATAATGGAAGTCCCTACTTGCCGATTGGGTTGAATTCGTAGTGGTTGGAGGCTTGAAGTATATGCGTGATTTGAAGGGTATATAAATAAAAGTGAGTGGGGCATTTTGTTAAGGTTGTTGTGTCTGGTTGTCTGATGCCATAATTAGGTTGGAATTCTTGTGGACTTTGGTCAATGGGTCGTTCATCGTTTTAAATAACTGCTCTGTTATTGATTTGTGTTGTTGTCATTATCAAGTCTTCATGAGCCGTTACAGATTGGTGGTTAGAAGCCGGAGGATATGTGTAATGGCCAATGAGGAATTGAAATGTAGGTTGAGAATTGAAACTTAGGAAAACATTAAAAAACACTAGGTTGGACTACTTGTTGATAATAGTTGTATTTAATGGTTAAAAGGCAATGTGAACCACAATGGAAAATAGTGAGGGTTATGAATCATGTGGAAAATTTCTGATTCATACTAGGCTTGTGCTGGGATTTTTTTTTTTTTTTATTACTCTGTCGAACTGTCGGGGTAATTTTGTTCTGGATAAGATAGTTACGAGGAGTAGAAAAATTCTTCTGAATATTTAATATAATTATATATCCTAAATTAAATTTGAGATTTTTTTATTAAATCAAAATTATTTCAAATAAATTGTTATCCATATTTTGTGGATTTAGTGGTGAGGTTGGGTTATATGCATGAGGATTTAATATTGATTCTCATTATACTATATAAAAAATGTGAAAATTTTCAGAACAGCAATTTCTTTTAAGTAAAATTTTGGCGCAGATAACCTGCGTAAATCATTAAGACCTAATCTATCCGGTTGGAAAAAAAGTGAATAGTGTAGGTTTCATCTTACGGAATTTTATTATTTTATGCGTACTTCTTTAATCAATGGTTTTAGAATAGGACTCCTACTATGAATATATGCTAGTAAAGACAAACATTATTAATGGACTTTATAAAATGCTAGTAACGAGTCTTTTTGATCTTTTAGCAAAGCAAGCATTTGGTTTGTAAAAGTGTGTTACGTGTTTGATTTGTCCGCACTCATAATCTTGAATATTTTGAGATAATTATGTGTGATACAGCTTGAGCATGAAAGCAATTACAATGAGGATAAGCTGTAAAGTTAGCGTTTTGTCTTTCCCATTGCATTCCCATTCCGGCAATAGATTTTCAGAATTTCAAAGCGTTTCCTCAGTCAATTTAGACTTCGAAGCATAATCAATTCCCAAGACAGCAAAAACTATAGTATGATTATCTTGCAAGCTTCTCCCCTCTTTCTTTGCAATAGGTAAGGACAAAGCCAAAGACAAGAAAGAAAAGCCGAGAAGGAAACAAATCATGCTCATTCATTTAATTAATCCTTGGATTCACAGTCTTTGAGGCAGCGTCTCCTTCACCTCACTATGTTTTAGGTTTGAGAGTTGATATTCAATTTACTTGAAATACTAATGAAATAATGAAATTCATTTAAAGGATTAATCTCTCTTAAATTTTATTTCATAGAAATTGGTCTAAAATTTGAACTCCTGACCACATTTTTAATAGGCAATTTGCTCGGATTCTTAGTCATTGGATTAGAGTTTTTGATGTTATTCGTGCTTTTGTTCTTAATGTGGTTTTGGCTAATGTAATTGCTATCGCGTTCCCGCAGGATTTCTAGTGTTTTGTGGGTTTTTCCCACAGATTTACAAAAGAAAAATAGGCATGATGATCTGCCAAGTATTACACACCATGTTGGTTTCAAGATGTACTTTTCAACTTTGTTTTCACACACATAACTTCAGTAAATTGTGGAACCCCACAGCACCAAACAAATGTAAATTATCTAGCTACCTTTACTATTTATTTATTTTTATGCGTTAATATGAATGAGAAGTGTTCAGAAGTATGTTTAAATCCTTAATTGTGAAGATGGAGCATGAGGTGTAAAACCACGGTGAGGCATCGAAAACCAGATGTTTGCTTCTTGCTTAAGAAATTTCATGATCTTAGTTGCTTTATTATATGGAAAAAGGGTAGGGACTGATTAGGAATCTTGAGTTGAAAAAGGACGAACAGAGAAAAACACCATGGAAGCTGTTATCATAAAGTGTTTTTGCTGCAAACTTTTTGAACAGATTGGAAATAGTGTAGGGAATGGGAGAGATAGACATTCTGGCACCCACAAATTGATAGTTTGCACATGGATAGCAGAACCAATAATGAAGGGAGGCCTCGCGAAAGCCCGATTTGTAATATATGTTCGAAGAGAACTACAATTTTTTGAGAGTCAAAGATAGAAATGTTGAATATATAATCAGTTGTTTATTTCGTAGAAAAATGGCTACATTAAAAGTAAGTTATTTAATGATAACTTAATAATTTCAAAGGCACATAACTTGTATATTTTTCTTTAGGAAAATCTCGATACTTGTCTTGTACAAGAGTATTCAGAAGAAGAAAAAAAGTATATACAAGAGTACATCAAATGAGAATATAAGTTTGAGAAATAAATCTTGTCTATTAAATATTATATGAATAGTTAAAAAAAATTATTTTGGTTGAATATGATTTTGATTCTTTATATATGATTGAATATAATTAATATAAGCTCTTTGTGTACTCTTTATTACTTTTGGAGGAAGAGAGAATGAGTTTTTTGTCCCAATTTCCAATAGCGTCATTAATCTAAATAAAATCGATCACAAAAGTAAATAAGAAAAATTCTTCAATTTCTTGTTTCCACGTAGCTGTATGATGTTTATGTCCATGTGGGTTGAGCTACTAACATGCAGCAGAGTTGTGTATGAGAACATACCCAGCCCTAATTATTGCATGGAAAATTATGTACAATTTGTACGGATGATCTTATTTGATATGATCATATGAAATTATGAATAGTACTAATCACTGTCAAAAAAAAGAAAAGTACTAATCACAAACACTTGCGCTCTTCTATACTATTTCTCTATTTGTTTACACTTTACAGTAGATTTTACCTCCTTTAAGGTGATCTACACCAAACATTATTCATTTGACACTCCCCATTTGAAATCAAGTCATATGTATGATTGTGCAAAATTATGAATGTCACAAACACACAAGCATCTCTAACTAGATGTACTCAAAGCTGATCTTCCAGGTTCACTTCAAGCTGGTCTTAGTAGCCATTTACTAGAGGTTCAAGGTAGAGTTAGAGGTGATGGGGTTCTTAGTTTAATTAAGATATTACCATACAACTTGGGGGTCAAGACATACCTTAGATCCGAACACAATGGTCTGTCGCATGTATGCATTGCATGTTGAAAGTCCTATATCAACTAATGAATGATCAAAATAGAGTATACAATTGAGAAACACTCTCACCTTTTGAGTTAGTTTATAAGCGAGCTAGGCCCAAATCCAAGGATCTAAGACTGCAAAACTGCAGTACAGGGGATAGTTTTAAGGTTCCAATTTGAAGGATTTGTGTAACTTGAATTGGTGGTAAAGGAGAATCAGCAAAATGGCTAGAATGCACAGTGCGCCATTACACTTATAAGGCAAAATACCAGTAGTGGCAAAGGATAGACTAGGGTATGCACCTTGCTCTTCATCTCAAATAACCGATGATAATAAAATACAAGTTTTTCGTGAAGGCCACAAAAATGTAAATACAACAAGTGGAATTTGTAAACTTAATTGATGTTTCATTGAATGGATTGAGTAACTGCAAACAAGTCCTCAGCTTCTCCCTATCAAAACAAAACTGACAAAATTATGCCAAACGGAAAGGGTAAAATAGGGGACATGAGAATATAGCTTCCATAAACCTTTCAAAAACAACTCATTATTAAGACTAGTAACAGTATTGAACGTGCCACCTACATTACTCCCAAAAGATAAAGGATATATGTTTAATTTTACATGTGGATAAAATTTGCTGACCTCCATTTTAACTTCACTATACTTACACCTAGTAACTATTGTGCATCATTTGAACTTTGTTCTTCCTTCCTGCTGCTTAATTCAGTCTTATCTGTGGAACTCTCAATGGATGAATTTGATAAATTCGGCTGATAAGTGCTTTTACTTTCAGTTTCCTTTTCAGTTGAATCTCCCATGATGAATTTGAGGGCAAGCTGGCCAGAATAAAGGAATAAACCAAGGGAATTCAGGCCAAAAACAAATTTAGCAAGGTAGGTCAAGCCATTCACTATTGTCCTGTGAAAAATTGTCATATAGTTGTCAGGTCAGGTGCTTTGAAAAAAGAACAGCAAGGCCCGGATAGAAAAAAGAGATTGAAGCTACCTTATGGTAATGGTTATTTGGCGGACCTGAAAAGCATACAATTAGTAAGCATCAAGAACTTGAACATCTGTTCTGTTGTCATTTTCTCTACTAGATTCATACATATTTAGCACAATCTCTAGTTTCAACCTGGGAATGAATTGCCTTACTAACCTCCAATGATTAAACTTCAGTAAAATTGAATATTCCGATCACCACAGTTCAGTATTCAATATAACCATGATCTAATACAGAATAACTATGACTTAAGGTATATTCAGTAGGCTCATCAATTATACAGAATAACTATGAAGTAATACGAATAAACATTAAATATCCATGTAAGTTAAACAATGTTGCAAACTTCAATCAAACTGTGTCACTACACCAGGCAATAATGATTTAACATACACGTATTTTTCAACCAAAATACTAGAGGGTAAAACATAAGCAGTTTTAAGCTAATCATTTCAATCAAATATGTCCTGGGAAGAAATTTGAAGTGTTCTTAATCTTTGAAAGAAACACAACCCCTCATGTTTGAATACTTCTGCTTGAAGGAAATGACACCAATCAAAGTACATGCACATTCCTTGGACAGATGGATTCATGTTACCGAAGCTACTCTTTGGTTCTTCAACTGAAATGATTACTTTTCTATCTTTTTACAACAAGTGTTTTGGAGTCTCAATTTTAAAATTATAACTAAAGAAAGAATGATAAGCCACCCAAGGAAAAATTGTTCTATAATTAAGCCTAGTAACCGGGAAAAAAATATATTTAAGAGATGACACACACTTCCATTATAATTTTACCATCATCACAGTTAAGAAGATTAATTGACAAGATTCCCATTCCTAGCTGTCCGACCTACTAATGATATCAAATCAAGATTCAAATCGCAAATGACAAAGCTCATTTTTGAATCTTGAATCATAATTTGTATCGAATCACAAGATTCTAGGATAAGGAAAATCTAACTTCAAATATACAATATGAATGACTTAGTGTTCAAATTAATAACATGCCGTGCAACAAAAAATAATAAATACAGATTATAGAAGGACAGGAGACGAGACATACAGAGAAATTATCTGAAATTGTCTGTCGGTTTAGAGCTGCCTCAATGGTAGTGGCAAACTTATAGAGAATAAGAGCAATAACTCCAGCAGATATTCCCCCAAGCAATGCCTGACCAGGTGAAGCTGAATCCTCCTTAGCCTTCACTGAACCCGACCCCATTGCTTTCAAGCTATCCAATGCTTCTTCCTTTATCAACTTCTCTCCTGAAGATCTGAATTGCTAAAACTACAAAACCTATTTCAATGAATACACAGACTGCATCATAACAGCACAAATCAGTAACATCACTGCAAAACTTAATGTGAACAGCATAACAACAAAATCAACCCAATACATCCAATTTCATTTTTTAAAGCTAAAAATCCATTCTTCGAAATCATTTCTCACCAAAACATTTATAAAGAAAAGGGTAACTACACACATTCTCCTACAGACAAATTGAAAATGCAAAAGCAGAAGAACACAAATAGTGACAAATACACAATCAAATAACCTTTAATTTTTTTTCTAGTCTTAGAATTTGGGCTTGAGCCCAAATCAACTCAAAAAACTAACTCATGGAGTGAGGATTATCCCCCACTTATATACACTATTTTGGTCATATTAGTCAATGTGAGATTTTCAACACCTCTCTCACACCGAAGACTAAACATCTCTTGAATGTGAAATTTGTAAGATTGAACAACTGTAGGATGGTCCAATAATGGCCTGATAGCCCAACAACAACAATTAGGATAGACTCTGATACGACCCAAAAAATTAGGCTTTAACTCAACCCCAAAAGCTAACTTGTGAAGTTAGGATTGCCTCCCACCTATATAAACTATTTTGGCCATATGACTAGTCAATCTAAGATCCCCAACATCTAGAATTTAGTTGAAATGCACTTTACAATAGTATCATAGACTATGTGATAAGTTATTAATTTTCCCAGTAACTACTTTATAAGTCAAAATTGACATTTTTACAGTTTTTTTTTCTAAACGAAAATACATAGAAACTTAGCATGGCACATAATCCTAAGTCAAATTGAAACCCAAGTGGCAATTATGTTATGAATAACAAAACAACCTTAAAAAGGTTTCATTTTTTTCTTACAGATAATCTTGGAATGAAGAAGAAAAAAACAAGCGAGAAGAGGGTGGTTACTGATTGTTTGACACGTTGAGCCCTGCGGAGGAGGGAGCGGAAGAGGAAGACGGAGACGGCGCCAATGAGGAGAACACTGAAAGTGACTTGGATGGGAGAGGTTTTTTTACTATTAAGAGGCATTTTTTTCATTAATTACCAAATGGCGGCAATTTTCAAAAGATTATCAATTGGGGTAAGTGGTGTCTCGTGTCACCACTTTTATTTTTTTTTGAAAAATAAAAATCGGTCGCTAGTTCAGTCGATGATTCAGTCACTAATACTTTTGTGACAACATATCGTAAACATAAAAAAAAAAAAAAAAATTATTATCCTGCCGCAAAAATGTTTACTATTGAAATAACTATTGAAATTAGCCATCAATTTTTATTTTTTCAAAAAAAGTGATGACACCGGTACCACTTACTCCCAATTGGTAATTTTTTTTTAAAATTACCCCATTTATAATTAATGAAAAAAAATGCCCCTTAATTGTAAAAAAACCGATGGGAGAAGGGTCGTCGGTGGTGGCGAAAATGGAAGGAGTGGAAGTTCAACTGGGCCCTCTCCTTCTGTCTCAATGTCAATGTCTGCTGCTGCATCGGCGAGTTGTGCGAGTCAAGAAGGAATGGCTGAAGCCGAAACAGAGAGAAGAATGATGGATTTGTGATGAAGAAGAGGTGGAAGAATGGAGAGAGGGGTTTAACTTTGTGGTGTGTGAGTATGAGTGGGAAGAGAAGGTGGTGGTGGTGGTGGCACTGAGAGTGCAACATCTGATATATAGCATATGGCAGTGATTTGATTATTTTGAGGAGTGTTGTTCCCAACTTTGGGGATGATAGTGGTGCTTCTGTTGTTGCTGTTTATGCTACCACTAAAAAGACTAAGATATCTTCTCGAGTTTGTTTGGCTTTTGATGTCAAACAGTTATACGATTTTTTGTTTTCCCTTTTAGTGTAAAATGAAAAAAAAAAAAAATACCAGAATAAAAAAAAAACTTAAGCTATTATTATTTCGCATATTTTGTAATTTTTTCACATTTTTTATCACAATATTTTTAATTTTTGTATATTTTATTATTATTAATGTCCTATATTTTTTATGTTAGAAATAAAAAAAATATTGTTTCAAAATATAGTTTCAAAATAATATTATTTTTTTGGAACATATAAGTACTTTGCTATACATTTAAATGATCCATAAAATGCAAAAATTTAAAATATGTGATGACAAAGTACGAAAAAAAATAAAAGTTGGACAGTAAAATTTAAGAAATAATGATATTTGGGTGGAAAAATATGCAATTAAGAAAAAAAAAATCTTGAATTCTTAAAATAAATCTCATATTTCATCTCACTTGAGCATAGTAACACATCACATATTAAACCATGCATACATTATGTATCATCACATTCAGCTTAGTGTTTTCCCGAGTGTAAATAAACTAATGTCAAAACCTCAAATCTCAGAAGAATTCTACAGTTAGTTTGAAAACAGAATTTCCAGAATAATACAAAGTCTAGTAATGATATAGAAAATATATACACACAAGAATTTGTTTAATATGTATCTTAGTAGGCAAGAAACAAAAGGAGATCATTAAATTATGAAGTTCCTAACCAAGGAGCAAATAATAAAAACAAGGCAAACCACATTATATTTGGAGAGGGGTTTAGAGTTTATAGAAGTTTGCGTTGTATCTATCGAGTGGGATAAGGCTCTGCTGTTTATGTTGTTGACTTGTGTTGTATCCATCCATATACCCCCCATAGGTCATTTTTCGATGTGTGACCTGTAACATATCAATTTTGATTTTTCTTTCTACAGTATTGTTAACTAAATATTAACAAGCTAGTATGGTAATTTTTTATATAAAAATGAATCATTATTTTGAGTAACTAATAGTTATTTTATAGAAGGTAACCACTAACCAATGACATCTTACTCATTTTAGAAACTAAAAATAACAAGTTTTATTAATGTGGGTATAAACTGGTTAAGAAAAAAATAAGGAATTGAAGTATTGAACCAGTTGTGACATAACAATCAAAATGCTTATGTGACAAGAAAAGATTAGTTTAGTTGTGATTAGTTGTGAAAGTCATTACTCGAACTTCAGGATTTATATATTATAAATCGGTAGGTTGTTTTTGGTAATCAGTATATGCTCATACAGAGAGAGCATACATGGTTAATTAAATGACTTATATAGCAGAGCAAATACCAAGAGTTACTATGATTATCATTATTATTTTGTCTGTTCTTAGACAATTTTTACAAAGAATTGATCAGTAAAGTAAAGTGTGATTATGACACTTGAATACAATCAATGGCTTTTTCTCAGCATTCCTGGTGTACGTTTGAAGCCACTGCTCTAGCCCAAAACTTGATTTGCTCTTTCATGTCACCTGAAGACTTGTGAGAAGTCCAATTTGGAATAGGAGGAGCACAACTTTGCACCAACCATGCCTCTGATAAGTATGGTCTCCTTGCTGCCTTATCTTCCTCTGTCTCATCTCTTTTTTTCTCTTGCAAACCAGGTAGTATGCTAGCTAAACTTGGACTTAAGGTTTCTTTCTCAAATGAGAACCCCAAATCCTTGAACCCCTGAACTTCTTCAAATTCAAGATCACTTAGGCTTCTTCTCATTGTTTTCTGATTCAAGTACCTGCGCCGCATCTCCATAATACCCTCTTTGTTGAAGCTTTCAACCTCAGTCTTTCTGGCTGGTCTACATCTTGGAATGCTACAAGACTGTCATGAATAGCCAAAATAACACAAATGAAGAAAATGTGAGGACTGAGTAGTTAAGTTCAAAACATTCAAATCAATCTGAATTTGGAAGTATGTATATGTCTTAAAACTTTACTTTCTAAAGGGCTATTGACTTTTCTTAAAAAGTAGCATTGTAGCAGCAAATACTGCCTGTCCTTTTCTAATTATATGATTTCGCTTAGCCAAAAACTTTTGGCTTTTTTGCCATGCTTTAATTGGTGCTATTCTGGGTACTGGCCACAATAAAAGCAATCATAAACTCTTACAAGGGACAGAATCTTATGCATTTAAACTATAAATGAAACATGAGTCTATTACTTAAATATCTTACAAAATCAGATGATTAAAGTACCTTAGAGGTTTGCCTGGGGGGCAGAATGTCAATTTGTGTAGGTGTTGATGGTTGCTTGTGGAATCTGCCAGGTATAGTATCATTTACTTGGAACTTTTCATCTCTCCCTATGGATAGAGGCAAAGATGGTGTTCTAAGAAGTTTGCTTTTCCTTCTAATGCAATCACTGTTATGATGTCCTTTCATCTGTGCACAATGAGGTTTACTTGCTGCATGAGACACAACAGGATCTGTTGGTTGGTGCACCAATTTGCTTCTTGTAGAACTGCTTCCTTTTTGGTCTTCTTCTTCGCTCAATCTCAATGGTGGCATGGATGGTGCTCTCTGGATCTTCTTAAGATGAACAATAGCACCATTGTTTGGTGGTTTACTTGGTGATGATGAGTTTGAGTTTGAGTCCTTCACCAAAAAATCTGGGGAGCTGCTTAGGCCAGTGGAAGAAGGGTAAGGATCAGAGTGACACCTTGTCATCCTTGATGTTATCTTTAATAAGTTATCAAAGAACCAGCACTCCTCCAGAAGAAGATCTGCAGCTTCCACTTTTTCATCTTTGCAAAAAGAAGACTCATAAGAGTTTCCAATAGGCTCCATGAGTTTACACTTTTCCAACTTTGTCACCCCTTCATGTGTTCTGAATTTATATGGAGGCTTTTGCATCTATTGTCATTGAATTCTGATTATAAATTAAATGAATGTTGTGCACACATAGGCCAAAGATTTGACTATTAAAAAAAATGCTCAAGCTGAGCTTTCTAGATAAGCCATGTGAGATATGACAGCATGTGCTTTAAGATGTCCTTATATTATTGTTTAGCCATAATGAGCTTACTGTCCAGAAAAACAATGTGTTATTTAATACAGAAATGGATTTTCCCTAAGTCATTTCATGCAGATGCAGTGAAAATAATACTTATGAGATGGATGAGTGCATAGAGGCCAAGTGGGGCCATGCGGCAATTATGCTTCACAACAAAAAAATAATAGGTAGGGACGATTTTTTTGGGATTGGCTTTGTCATGCCAGCACATTCCCATGTGATGCGGTTTTTGTTTATGCAGCCACTTCACATCACAAAACAAGTTAAATTAATCATTGTGTTTGGTAGTTTGTTTGACTATTACAACAAACAATTTGATTATATATGGTGTGAGAAGGTTTAATTATCATGTTATTTTCTTTCAGAATATATATTTTTTAAAATTATTATATGATCAAAATTGAATAATTATATTTATAGTAGTTCTTAGCATGCAGTTGCAGAATGCCTTCATTCCTTTCTCATGTGTTAGGGTTTTTATGACTTGCTGTGTTCAATACCACAATTCACACCACCAATGTTCTTAGCTGTCTAAATATTATCAGCGTTTAAAAAATTAAAGCAAACTGATGAAATTGAATTAAAGTATTGATTTAGTTCAGTTTGGTTAAGGAATGAAACCAATTATTTAATCGAATCTAGGTTGATGGTACAGTTAAGGAAGATGCCAAAAACTCCGAATTATTTTGTTGTAAATTTTTTTTTTTTGGTAGGCATTTTGTTGTAAATGTTGTTAACCTATCGAATAAGAACTCTAGAATCTCGACCAATTTTAGCTATATTTGTAAGTTTCTTCTGATTAGGTAAAAGTTACTTTTAAATTAATTGGCTAGTTTCAATTATTGAATTTGATTCGCAAATAAAATGATGAATAAGTTTTGGTTTATTTTTTGTAAATTCTTAAAAAATAAAGTAAAAATAATGTAATCTTTCTATAATGTGTGTATGGAGTGGGAATGCATCAAGTGAAAATCCATTAAATTTCCGTGTCAAGTCTAAAGAATATTACTGCCATTTTTTTCCCATTTTGATGTGATTTTGGAGATTCACCACCAAACCAAACATGTTAATAGTAATTAGTGAAAATGTACTAATGAAAATGAAAGCAGCATACTAAAGCAAAAGCACCCTCTTGAAAAACTAAAAACTCTTTACTCCAAAAGATTTGTTGGTATTGTTTTTTTTTTTTTTGAAAGGCAAAATTTGTTGGTATTGTGATTTAAAAATTACTATAGATGCTAATGTAAGTTAATACCAAATACCAATCATTTTAGCTGGATGACTAGATTAACCTATAGAGGTCAATACTAATGTAAGTTAATACCAATCATTTTAAAAGATAATCCTCATTCATTTGCAGCAAAGAGGAGCATTACATTTTGGTCCCCGCAAATCTTTATACTACATGACATAACACCCAACTCGATCAGCCACTTGGACATTTCTAAACCAATCTAACCTTCTAACAGATTCAAGGGACACACATTTTCTCCACAGAAGAAAACCAGAACTACAAGCAATAGACACGTTGAACAAACATATAGGTGGACTTATTGGCTTAAATTGAAAAGATTATAAGCCTTTCATTCCATCAGGTCTACAACAATTTGTCGCATGTGTAAAGAAAAACGGCCATGCCTTACCAAGAAGATCAATTGCCAATGTCCATTAGAGAAAGGGGGAAATTAAAAAAAAAAAAAAATAGAAAACCAATTGCCAATGCTGAAGAGAATGACTGAATTGAAGTTTCATATTACTATGTATCGTCGAAAATGTTTTTAAAACAGGACCAGCAATTGAATTGGTAAAAATACTTGTTGAAGATTCAATAGCTTAACCGTGGTCGAATTAATTTTATATTGTTAATATTATATAATATTTTAAGTAATAAAATAATATATAGTTAAAAATTAGGATCTAAAATTATAAATTAGTATAAATAATTAAATTATGTTTCATAAGATAAAAATTAATAATAGTTGAGAAAATAATTGATACTTATATAAAATATTTAAGAAGACATTTTTATTTATCTTAAAAATATTTTAGATTAAATAATAAATTTTAAAAAAAATAAAAAGACCAGTTTAACTTTGATCCTCTATACCATTTCAACATTAATTTTGATCGATTTTATATCAGTTTGTCAATTCCTATCAATTCTAAGATGTTTCAATCTTTTAGAATTATCTAATCGATTCTCAGTTCAACTGGTCGGTCCTATCTATTTTTAAAAACCGTGATCATGGGTCACATGATTCATTTCCTCCCCTCTAACAACAATTTGTTAGCTTAATTAGCTGCAGAATTGTTTACATTTCAGAATCAGTTAAGTTAGTTAAGATCTGTTATTGGTAAGTTGGATTAATTACTGTATAAGTTATTTCAAAGTTATCATAATGTACAGCTACTTGCCTACTTCCCCTGTGAAGATATATTAAAAATGTTTAGTTTAGCAAAAAAATAAAAAGATATATTAAAGATGTTTAGTTTAGCAAAAAAATAAAAATTGAAAGGAAGAAATAAGAGTAGAAAGTAAAATGAAAGAGATAATTTCTTCTTTTGTTTTGTTTAATTTTTAGAAAGTAAAAATAAAAATAAAAATATGTATGTAAAATAAAATTGATATTCTAAATAAAAAAACGAGAAGTGATATAAACAAGAGTATTTATATCTTTTAACTATATAGAACTATCATTTTTTCCTTTTCTTTCCAATTTGGAAAGAAACACTTTTTGATGTAGGACCTACCGAAATTTTTCTTTTCCTTCATACTAAAATTCATCAAATGATAAAAAGATTCTAAAATGTAATAATTTATTTTCTTCTATATCCATTCTTCTTTGTTCCACCCATATAAAAATATGTTAATTGTCCATTCTAAAATAGGATGGATTGAGGTGGAGAAAACAGAGAGAAATGTATTAAGAGAAAAAAATATAGAAAGAGAAAGTGATAAATATAATAAGTGATTGATGAAAAAAATATGAGAAAAGAGATAAAATTAAAATGAGATAGAAAGAAAGTGAGTGCATGTTGATGTGTGCAAGTCTAATACTATCAATACATGCTCCACACTGTCAAAGTTCCTGACTTGGCATCAAAGGCTCCCACCCCATTTGATGTGGTAACCACCTCCTTGTCATGGCAGCAGAGAGTGCGATAAAACAAGACTTTGTGTTCTATAATAATGAACAGAAGCTGCTAGGAAGTCAGAGATCAATAACTGCTTTATGCCAACAACGTGGAGAAACTTAGCCAGCCACTTCCAGGTTACACAATTCTTGCAGCCCAGTAATCATTTTATTTTTTATTTGTTAAAAGCAGAAAAATACATTATCAATATGAATGCGTTTAGGATTTAATCTTTATATATGTCATTTCGTTAAACAACATCTCTGATCTCCCCAGTACCCACCTCTACCGTAAACTTTTGAATTGGAAAGAATGTTCTTTTAAAACATTTTGAAAGAATAAACACCATGAAATGAAATGGTATAGCATGCAGGATTGACATTTTAATTGATAAATGATAATTTAGTAATTGGTATTGGTATTTAATCTGCTTAGTGCATAGTAGAAATATTTGTTCATGTATAACTATAATTATAATTATAATTATAATAAATAAATAGATTTTAAATACATAAATTATATCATATTTTAAATTTATAATAAGAAGTTAAATTGATGTCAGATTATTTTTAAATTGAACTAAATAATAAGCATCTTAAAAAAATAAAGTATACAAATAAATTTTAAAGGGTGGTTTAATATAATTTAGAGACATTTTTTTTACTATTTTCTATAATATGTAAAATACACCTCTCAAAAAAAGAAAATATATATTAAAAGTATCTAATTAAGAAAATAAACAGTAAAAAATTGACTTCTAAATTAGAAATTCTAATTTACAATTTATAGTATAAAAAAAGTGAAGTTTTAAACAAGGCTCAAGGCCTACTACATACATGATAACATAAGTTCTAGTTATCAATGTCATTTAGAAAGAAAAAAAATACTGTCTCATTTCATTTTATTTGTATTTAAAGTAACGCAGAATTCATAAAAACAACAATTGATTATACTAATTCCTTGAAATATTTATATTTCACTAAAATATTCTTGCATAAATTATTAACTAGTGTACAGTTGCAATACAAATAGACATCTATTAATGCATTTATTTCTTGAGTATTACTAGAAGAAAATATTTAAAAATATATTTTGATGATGGAAGCACTTGAAACTTAAAACTTCGTAATTTCCTGGTCAAAACTATATTTCAATCTCAGAAAAAGTTATATACAAATGCCGCCTCAGCACCAAAAAATTGCTAAGCATCCAAGCTATGAAACAATATAGCCTAATCAAAAGGGCGCTTTTTCATTACTATCAACTCTCTTAAAGAACAAAGGCACAAGTTCTCAAATTTACAGTGAACTTTGACATCCTTATCTCGGTCCATATAAACTAGTACACCATCTCTGAAAACAAATTTAAGATCAAGCTTCGTTGATTCTTCATTCAGTGCCATATCTTCCATTGCAGCTGCATGTAGGCTCGCTGAGTGAGAAACACATTCAGCTGGCACAACATCCTTGCCTTGGTTTCCATTATTACACGTTCTCGGCTTCAAACAGTCGAGAGATGTTCCATGCTTTTCATTTCTTGAGGTTTTATTTGATGAATCAATGAAATCTTGAGGCATAGGGCATTTTCTAACTGCAGAAATAAGATCCACAGATAATGATGCCACAGCATCATGGACATCTTCTGCCGTCCACTGGTCACTGTTTAAACCCCATTTTTCAAAAAGTATTTTCTTTGTCAAGTGATGGAGACTGTGGAGGCATGCAGGGCAACATTGATACAAGCAAATAACCCCAGATTCAGCAGGGACACTGCCATTACTTGAAGAGACATTGTTATCTGTAGCATTCTCCTGTTTATCAGATTTACCATCACTTGATTTAGCAGTCTCTACTGCGGACAAGCTAAGAGGTTGATCAGAGAAGGTACTTAAGTAACCAATCTCGACATGCTGTGTCTCTGGATCACAAACAGTGTGAAGTCCATTTTCAAAAGGGACCACAGGGTGAGTCCTGGATTTCTTCAAGTCTTTTGAAATCTCTAGTTCTCCATCCATCTCTTCATTATTTCCAGCAGTTACAGATTCAGATTGTCCAAATAATGTCCCATTCTCCAGACTTGTGGATGGATAAAGTGGTTGGCTTGCAGCACTAGTGTTGATATTCTTATTATCTGGAAAGGAATGGTTCTGTAGAGATCCTTCAGAACTAGCATTTCCATCATCATAATCAATAATCTCTACATTATCATTTTTGTCATCAGAGGCAAGACATCCAGTTGTTTCAGAATGAATTTCCTTGTGACTTCCCTCCAATGTCTCCAAATCATTACCATCCACAGGAACAACCAAATGACAGTCCTCACCTTCAGTTTGATGATTTTCACGTGCGAGATGACTGTTTAATGGCCCACCACATTCTGGTATAACCTTTGTTTTATGCTCGGGGGAATCCTCCAGACTAAAATGGAAAGAATTACTGTTAGAGACCAATTCCACAAAAAAAAAAAAAAAAATATATATATATATATATATAGTAATTAAACAACCGTGCATAGTAAAGGAAAAGTGGTAATACCTTAGCAATGAGTAAGCCCAGTTGTTGACCATGTCTTCTAAATAAGCCACTTGTGACAAAATACGAAAATATTGATATCTATCTTTCCCCACTTGAATTTTGGTATTGATTTTCTCAATTAAGATCTCGAGAACCTTCCTTACATCAAGGGAAACTTCCCTAACTGATTTATAAACACCTCTGTAAGCTGATAAACCAACAGCAATCAAGCCTCTGACTAGACCAGATGCTTCTCTGCTTTTGGTGCCACCAGAACTACAAGATACTGCCACCTTGTCTTGTGAATTATTAGGATGAACTATACAAGAATTGAAAGGCCAGCCCCTCCAAGGTCCACTTACATCAGCACAAGGACCTTCATCGAGTTTTGAAGTGACCCAACAAAGTTCAGCAAAATGTGGGTATAAAAGAATTTGATTGCCAAATGTGGATATTGCTAACAACAGGGTCGACTTTCCCTTCAGTGACTTGCTGTTGGGTGTTGGAGGAACTTTTGTAAAGGATTCAAGTTGGATTTCACTCTTCTTATCATTAGCTGGTCCATCTTCTTTTCTTTGACATACCTTATCTTTAGAAACTTCAATTGATTCATAACTTCTGCCCTTTTGGGAACCCATATGAACATGAGATCTCTGATGAATCAATTGAACCAGCTGCTCAACTACATTTCTCAATAGCTCTAGTGCAGATAGATTGATCACCATGTCATGATCAAAATTCTCATCAATCTGCACAGAGAATCGAGGAATTGTCTGCTCCAAAGGAGTTGACCGGCCATCTTTAGATTGATAACTCTTAAAGAATTCCCTTACTTTGTGCGGAAGTGCTGTATAGGGAACTTCTGAAGTAGCCTACCACAGATGAAAAACAAATATGAGGATCTACTAACCAATATAAAATATTATTAAATGTCTAGCTACTACAATGAATGACCTATTCTTGCAAAAACCAAAGATAATTGAGAGATTAAAAAAAAAATTGACCAAGGAGTATCATTTTGCTTGACAATGTTGCTGCACAAACAACTATATCTTAATGTTAAAAGCCATTAGAATTACTCAATATGAATATGAAATTGTATTAATATATTCTAAAATGGCAATTAAGAAATTAGTGAAGTAACATAAATCAACATTCAACTTTTAAAAAAGGAGCAAAAACCTAGGAACCAATCATATATGGGCTTAATTATTAAAAGAAAAAAAGTATTCATACCACAATCATCAAGGAAGTGGATACATCAATGGATTCCACCTGCTCAATAAATGACATCCAGGCATAGGAAGCCTTTGTGTTGGCTTGGCCTTTGGTCATCTCAGTTGAGTTTTTCTCAGAACTAATCTCATCTTCCTTCTCAACAATTTGGTTTTGTGTGAAACTCGACTTGCCCATCATTAAACACGAATCAGTCCTTTCAGCAATTTGGAAATGTTTTTCCACAGCCCATAAATCAATTCTTGGCAAGAATACTATGCAAGATTGCCTGCTAGCACATTTCACTGCCACAAAGAAACTAACAGTGAGTATCGGATCTATATCTATAAGTTGCTACAATTATGAAAATAGTTGAGCATCAATATTTTGTATAGAGCAACAAATTCAACTCCTTTCTCACACTTGGCACCTTTTAGTGGCTAGGAAGAAAAAAAAGCATTATCTTTGCAAGCCTAAGTCATAAGTACAACCTCAGCAACAATGAACAAATGGTGACAGCTTATTTGATCTCCAGAGCTTTTGTTAATTAGCATATTTAGTTAACACAAAACACTGATTCCAAAAGTACAAAAATCAGCATTACCAGTCAAACACTAGAAAAGAGAGACATACTTAGTATCTGACCAATCCCTTGCACCACTTCTCCATGCCCTTCTTGTAAAATAGTTGCCATATCAATCTTCTGTATTTCAGTATTACCAATAAAGCAGTGAAGAAGGCAAGAAGCAAGATGCCTCGGGCCAGATCGTGAATTTCCAGATATTAATATCCGAAATCCTGATTTGTCGGTCAATGCAAATAAACCACTACGCATGCCAAGATGGTTCCTTGTGGAGGATTCTAACTTCAAGCTGTTATTATTAGCATCATCCCCAGTTTCACAAGAACCAGCATTACCGTCGTTAGCAGATAAAATGCCAGAACGAGTAAGCTTTCTCTTTAGCTCATAAACAATGTTTGTTTCTTGAAAAAAATCATCCATGTGCAACCACCAGCGATCAGAAGGCTTTTGCTTTTTGTCTAGAGCAGAAATCATGACATCCTTGATCACTGTTGCAGCTTTCAATATGGGAAGTGGTAACCATAATCGTTCATCAAGATAAAGAGATACAAGAAGAGTGCATAATGGCTGCAATAAACAAGGAATAAGTTGGATGGGAAGAGGGGAGCATACTACATCATTAGCAGCATTTCCAGCATCTCTCCGGGAGCAAGGTAGTGGGGAAGAAAAAAAAGCCTCCAACCAATCCCTCTCCTCCACTGCAAAGGATGGAAGAGGAATGTGCTTAGAACCAGAATGTTTTTCTTCAGCAGCTAAAGACAAGACTTCTTGCAAAGGGAAATTCCTCTTCAACGCATTCATCGCCGCTTGGGTACAAAGAGCCTGGAGATCAGCACCAGCAAAGCCAGGTGTTTTTGTTGCAATCCACTCAAGCAAGGATCCGGTAATTGGTTTTGGCCACTTCTGGGTGTGAAGTGAGAGAATGGAAGCTCTGTCCTCAATTGTTGGTAATGGAAAATAAATTTCTCGATCAAATCTACCGGGGCGCCTAAGTGCTGGGTCAACAGCTTCAGGACGGTTCGTTGCACCTATTACCACAACTGAACCCCTAGACTTCAAACCATCCATAAGAGCAAGCAATGTTGACACAACAGAACTATGTGTCTGATCTTGCTGCCTAGTGCGACGGGGTGCCAACCCATCTATTTCATCAAAGAATATTATAGAAGGTTGACATTTCTCAGCAACCTGAAATAATAGTCTTAGTTGACGCTCAGCATCACCAACATACTTTCCCAAGCAATCTGCACCTTTACGGGCAAAATATGCAATCCGCTTATCACCACGGGAACATGCACCCATCAATGCCCGGACCACCAAAGTTTTCCCCGTTCCAGGATGCCCATGCAAAAGAACACCTCTTGGAGGTGTAAGCCCTAAATTATCAAAGAGGTCAGGATATAGGAGAGGTAAAATAACAACTTCTTTCATACAACGGATGACATCTTTAAGCCCAGCAACAGATTCCCATCCCTGAAATGAATTTTCACTGGCAGATTCTGAACCCCCAATGTACACTGGGGCTATTCTCAATAAATCACGATGAAGCCTCTTGTTCTCACGTTTCAAAAATTCTTCATCCTCTCCACAATTTTCCAACCATCTCTCTTCATCTCCAATATCTTTTCTGCAAGCTTCATTTGATCGCTTCCTTATCTCCCACATCATTTTCCTAGCCTTCAACTTCTTTATCCGGGCTAAATATTTATTGCCACGAGGTTGGAAGAGATGCCGATGATCTGTGCAAGCTATAAGAAATTTGCGATGATCAAAGAAGCAACCACTTGCTCTTGCACAAGGCTGCAAAACCCAGATAGAGTGTTAGTTATGGTTATGGTTGGTATAAAAGAATGCTTTTCTTGCTTGTAGTAGCAACATAAAGGGAGTTCAAAATATTTGTAAATGTTATTCTTAACAAGAAAACTCATAACCAACCAAGTGATAAGTTCTTGGACAACGATCGACACGACAACCAGTGGTTGCCCCTCGCCTCCCACAGCGTGTACACTTCAATGCTCTTCCTCGGAAAAGTGCAGCCCTCACATTTTTTAAGCATCCATAGTTAGCAAAATAAACCTACAAAAAGTTTGTCACAAGAAATATTTACTTTAACATAAAATTTGACAAAGCTACAAATAGAAAGACAATTTGAGTGTCAACTCTAAGCAACAAAACTATTAAGTTAATAAAATTTAACAAAGAGCCCAGGGGGGAACACAACCATTTTGGTTCAGGAGTTGGCAATGTCTGCTGATTACTATGGACAATATAAATTAAACAGCATGCATATTTTACTAAAAAGGCTTAACATAGCATCTGTATTTTCAGGTCCAAAAAAAGGTCTATATGTTTATTTGGAATTTGGGACAGATGACAAAAATTGAAATGGTGCACACAGAATTAAAGAAAAGAAGTTTATAAACAGTTTAAGTTTAAAGAAACAATGGATCTTCAGTGTGTTTGTTTCCAACAAGCCCCTTCCTTCTGAGTTTGTGCATTGGAAAGTGGGAAGTCTCCACTCAACTGAGTTGTAACAGGTTTTCAAACACATCAAAGCATCTTACCTTGCATCTAGTGTTTAATCTACATCCAAGGTCAAGAACTGTAAAAGCAAATGGTTGTCTTTTATCCCTTATGTAAGTTTTTGCTGATCAAAAAAAAAAAAATCCCTTATGTAAGTTATATTCCAAAGGAAAAAAAAGGGGAACGTTTAGGAACTTAAGATGTATTAGTTATTAGCAGTTTAGAACTTATTCTGCTTCATTAACAATTACCAGAGCAAGACTTTTACTATCAAACAGAGCTTTTAGAGGTATTAAAATTAAAATGCCATTGTGATCAACAAGTCTGCAACGTTATTCTCTAAAGTCTTACATAAACCTCAAGCTCACAATATGCAGAGTTTCATGATGCAAACCATGTTTCAGAAACTACTAAATTAAAACCGCACCTCTGGACTCCATACAGCACAGTGCAGATGAACCCATATTCTAGCAATACCGCAGTGATCATTAATAGGACCCAAGAGACGCCCAAGCCAACCAGGTTCATCATCAAAACCATCCCAGATATCATAATTAGTCTCCTCTGAAGATGACGACCCACTATAAGCTTCATTCTCACTTTCACCATTATCCTGCGCTAACCTTTTTGGAGGCTTACCATCGTTCCCTCCACCACACAAACCACACCGCCTTCCCTCTTTGATACGCTGGTGACCACCTTTGTCAATTGAAGCATGTTTCAACTCATCCGACCTCCCAACATTTGCACCTTTCAGGACACCTTCATCAGCACCGTCCTCCTTACCATTATTTGCATCTTTCAAGACATTTTCATAGACGTCAACCTCCTTATCAACACATCCTTCATTATCTACCTGTTCAGCTACATCACCTGCACTTTTGTTTTCCTTCACACTCTCTAACTGATCATCCACTTTAACTACATGTTCCACAGGAGAAGATTCAGCGTTGCCATCACATTCATCTATTTGCAAATCGTTGGATAAGTTCTTCTCGTTCCCTATCATCAGAGGGTCATTTCCATCAAAATCATCCATCTGATCCCCCTCCTCTTTCCCTATCATAGGAGCGACATTTCCATCTGAATCATCCATGCAATCCCCTCCAGACGATTTTGTTTCCGGATCAGAATCACTCTCCTCACCACTGCTCAGTATAATCTCCACTTCCTGACTCGTACTCTCCTCCAAACTCCCATCAGACACATCATCTTCATGCCCTTCCTCATGCTTTGTGGCTTTAATCCTGCCCGGTCTCTTCGACTTAACCACTTTCGGCATCAAACCTCCCAACTCCTCTTTCCCACCAACCTCCTCAACACCCCTCCTTCCAACCACACCCTCAAAAAGCTTCCTCTTCCCACGCGGCGATTCCCTCTCCTCCTTCACCCTAACACCTACATAGCCAACTCTTGATCTCAACCTAGAACTCCAAGCCCCACCAGAACCTTTATTTTCCCGCCCTAATCTCCTAGCACCCTCCACACTACGACCAATTTCACCCTTCCCCACCTTCCTTCTTTTCTTCGGCGGAGCTGGAGAAGCGTCGAGCAGCACTGGGGCACGGCGAACCCGGGAGCTTCGACGAACCCCGGCGTCAGGGTTCAAATCCCCATTATCCTCATTCAACTCATTATCCTCATTCAACTCACCATGGTTTCGACTGTACTCTTCCTCACATATTGCATCCAACCTCTTGTGCTTCTTCCGAAGCCGCGAACCCGATCGAGACGACGAACCCAATGAAGACGGCGATGATCGCATGACCAGAAAGCGGAAGAATCACCACACGGCAAAAATAGAGAGAGAGAGAGAGAGAGAGAGAGAGAGAGAAATATATGAAAATGCACAAAAATTGAAAATGAAAAAATGAAAAACTTTTTTGGCCCTCTCAAAAACTAGCAAATGGGCACTCTCCGATTGTCTTCTCCATCCAATTGGGTGTTCGAATGTGCTCCGATTCGGAAGGAAAGCGTCGCCGTTGCGGCGCTGCCCTGGTTGGTCCAAGGAGGGAAAGAAACCGAAACCCTAGAAATCGAATTGGTGGCGCATCTTCTTCGATTCGGTTTTGGTTCGATTAAAGGGTATTTTCCATTTTTCAGTGAAGATTGGGTTTCTGGGTTTTGGGGTTCCCTGAGACCCTTCGTTTTTCAGTGCTTTTCGCTCTGAAATTTGATTTCTGTGCAGAGACTATACTATACTAGGGCGTGTGAGAGTGAAAAATAAGAGGGGTTTTGCTCTGATATTTGTATCGTTATGTCCACGCGTGAGTGGATTGCGTGATATTCACGTGATGATTGGTGCAGATGAAAGAAACTAAAACCGTTGATTTGTGTCGAAGTGAATGAAGGTTTGATACACGCGCTTGATGAAGGAGTTGGAATGGGTGCCAATGGTGTATTTTGGCCAAATTTTCTAATAATTTCTTTTTTCTCCCACACAATGTTGCCGCCAATATCAAAGTTTGCATGACCCAAATATAAGAGCAAATTGGGAGGGTATCGGGGGGTTATGCATGTTGCATGAAATGCTGAGATTTTGAAAGGACAACGGCTCTTTAAAAATTTAAATATTTGGGTATTGGATGCTTTAAGTGGGGACTACTGTGCTCTGGTGAGTAGTATTTCTCTATTTTTTTATTTTTTGTGTTATTCATCGTAATTTTTTGTTTTTAGATTATAATTGTCAATAGTAAAACATTGATATCAATTTCAAATTATAAGTAATTAAGGGTGGTGGGTTTGGTATGCACTTAGCACTATAGAGGGTGAGAAATTAAAAGGCAAAACTTTCTTCATAGAACTCTTATTTATCACTGGATAGACCTAAAATTGATGAAAAGGAGTTAGAACACCGGCCTCTAACAAATGACAGTTTGGCAATTGAGATTGGGAAGTGATGCTATCTATTCTTGCAAAATAAGTTAAACTTAGAACCAACATGTTTCTATACTCGAGATTTTACAGTTGAGTGTGTGATGTTTGGATAATTTTTATCTTGAAAATAATTTTATTTTCTTATTTATTCCTTTTTTATGAATAATAGATAATATTCTTTATTTTTATTTCTATTTTTAAAATTTATTAAATTATATATGCATAATTTTATAATTTAATAATATTTTTATTAAAAAATTAATTTATATTTTTAAGATATTATTTAAAGTTAAAATTGCTCAATAATATACAAAATTTGTTTATAACTGGAATATTTTCAATATCAATTTCGACTATAAATTAATGTTTTATATTTTTTTCATTAATGACGTTTTTTAGTCTTTGAAAAAAAAAATTGACTTTTCAAATTAACAGATTTTGCAGTTGTTTGGAAATATTCTAAATTTAGTTCCAAAAACTAACACTTTTTCTTTTATTAGAGACCAAAATTTGAGTAATTAAAAAATGTAGGAATCAAAATCAAGTCAGAAACAAAGTCAAAGTTTAAAAAAAATTTAAATTTAAAACATTATTAATCCATTTTTTTTTCATACGTACACGAAAGGAATCAAATCTTCATTATTGTAATTAAGGGGTTTATATAGTTGTTGTCTCATGGAAAAATTTAGCTAAATGGCCAGCTAATTGTTCTCGATGACTTTCAAATGAATCAAGAAATTGACTCTAAAAAGAGTCTCTTTTTTTTTAGTTGTAGGTTCCTAAATTATTTCGAAGAGTGCTTAGTATTGAAGGTTGAACAAAAGTAAATTTACAAAGATAAAAGACAATAGAGATAATTAAAAGTGATAAAAAAAATGCAAGGTAAATATAAATGATATATTGATTGGTTATGGATTTTTGAAAAATGTGTGTGAATCTTTTTTATACAACTAAGTACTAAAAAATATTGAATACACCATCGTTATCCACTAGTCCTAGTATCGTTGTTGTTGGGTGATATTTAATGTTATTTTGTTGTTGAATGATATTAAATGTTATTTTGTTGTTGATGTTGATGATGATGAGACTCTAGAGAGCAATTGAGGCCCAACTAGAGACCAAACCCACTCATGTGCTACCAAATGTAAGTTACATAGATGGGGAGAAAATGAGTTGTTTTTGGAGTCATGAGCTAAGGAGTGAAAGAGATTATGAAATTGTTGATGTTGCTCACATCCCTTATCATGGAAAGCTTATTTTGAGGAAAGGATGACTGAGAATTTTTGCTAGTGGGTATGACATTGGTCATTGGCATATGGGTTGACCCTAGACCCCAAATTAGTTTATTTTTACGTTTGATGTTGTTGGACATGTTGTGAATACCTCAAAGTATTTGATTTTTTTAGATGATAAATTGATAGTTTGGTTGTTCTTATGATTTGCCCTTTTTGGGGTTCTTGCGATTGAAAGGTATTATTTGACTAAGTATGTTGTACATTAATTATTTGATATGTTCTTGATAATAGGCAAGGAATTAGTGAGTTAAATCAATTGTAGAATTAGAATGTTTTGGCCCAACACTGTAAAGCATGTGTCTACATCACGAAGCAAATGCATGCATCATTAAGAACATTTATGCTCAACCTAAGCATGATCATGCATAATGAATTTGTGTAGTGCACCTTTAGGAAGAATGATCCTGCTTTACATAGGCACGACTATGCATAAAAGAATTTGATTAATAAATATTCAAGAAGCATAAGAAAAATTGGAATAATATTTTAGACAAAGTTATGTACAATCATGTTTCAAAACAAGAACAATATTTCAAAAATGAAGTACAATTGTGCTTTGTATTGCACAACTGTGCATACCCCATGGAATGCGAACAAACCTTAGATATTGTCATAAAAAATATAACCCTAGGTGTTAACTAACCAATGGTTTTGGTCTCACCTAAAAATAAGATCCATAGCACGAGATATTATCATTTTAGTGAGCAAATAATATCTTGTTGTCAAAGATTATGTGATTAATTCATGTTCTTGTTTATTTTAAGCATAATTAGTGATCGAACTAGATTTTGAGATAATTATAAAAGTTGTATATAATCACTAACAAAGCTAATATTAAAGACTAAAGTAACTAGCAAAATTCAATTTCAAAAAATTTATAACTTGAAGCTAACATTACTAAAGTAACTAACAAATTTCAACTTCAAGAATTTATTTGACATTTTTCTAAATTGAGGCACTACTATAATTTCAATTTCAAGAATTTATTTCAACAATTTCACAATAGTTCACTCAATAAATTACTATTGAAGTCATTGTTTAATTAGAGGTATAAGTAAAATTAATTACTCCCTCAATCATTTATGTAAAAAATAAATGGTTGTGTATTTTATATTATCACTTATTTCTTATGAAAAGCACTGGAAGGAATAATTAATAATATTGAATTTATAAAAACATTAAAGTTTTCGAGAGAAAAAAAGTCAAAACATCAATATATATAAAAGAAAAATACTCTCCACATCCCATAATAAGTGTCTCTTAGATTTTTTTATACACATAAAAAAAATATAAATAAAAGAAAATAATAATAATAATAATTTTATAAAACTAACTTTATTGTTAATATTATATTAAAAACTAAAATAACAATTATTAAGACTCATTTTTTTTCTTATACGACATTTATCATGAGACGGAAGAAGTAATAATTACTATGTATTTTGTAGCATTAAATTAGGACAAGCTTTAGCAAAATGGCAAGGTTGCTTTGAAGTTACAAATTGAATTCTTAACCCCCACTATTGACAGCCTTGTGCACTGGGTCACCCCTTTTTTAACAAAGTATCAGATAGGAAGTAGGAACACAATAATATACAAAAGATAACAGGCAAAGCACGGAGCATCAGGCTGCAAGATTGAGCAAAGAGATAAATTATGGAACATGCATCCATCATAGAAACTTCACTGATATATGCAAATGTCGCAAATTTGCAAATTAAAACCATTTTAACCAACCAGTCTGGCACGCCTAATAGGATATTACAATTGTCCTGAAATCAAACGCAGACAGCCAAAAATATTGACACGAGTAATGTAACAGAAGAAACTACTCGAATTTACAGATAAAATCCTATGAGCAGTTGGTTTGAACAATTACTAATCTTCATTAAGCATGGTATAATCTTCTACGTCAGTTTCTCTATTCATTTTGCGCATTTCCTCAATCTCAATCATTAACAACGGATCTTGCACCAGCTTATCTGCCTGCAATATCTTTGGGCAACCTGACACCAAGATTTGGTTAAAGAGAAACGCAATGGTGGCATAGGATTAATGCAAAGGTTGTCAGACAACAATGATCTACCTGAAATTGGGCATTGGTGTTGTTTTGACTTCAAATATTGCATTATTACTTTCTTTTCATAAATGTGCCTGCACTCCATGCTGCATCAATAAAAGAGAAACATGAGTAACATACATAATATATCAATACTTGAATCCACTCACAAGATCTTCCAAAGAACATGCATTTTAGTGCAAATACATAACTCTTACTGTAAAGAACTAGTTTTCTATGTGTGCAGACAAGGAAGGGAGGCTGGAAGAGATGGAAAAGAAAAATAGAAAATTGAGAAGAATGGGTAGTTTTGAGTGGGACAGGTGTGAGGATCCAACAGCAAGGTATGCAACTTGACTACTTGAGTCTCACATTGGATGTATAGGATTTAATGTGGAGTTTATAAGGTCTAAGACTCTTAGTCTCTCCAACTACAATAACTAGCTTTTGTGGTGTAGACTGTGTAGTTCTCCCAAGGTTCTTATCAATTGATATCATAGTTTTTTACCATGGCTCTCAACTGTAAATAAGCAATGCAGGTGGTGATGATAGAACACCAATTGATATATTGGATAAAAGTAATACTAAATCACACAAAATACAACAGAATTTTCTGTCCCATAGTCATAGGCTCAACTCCTACAGAGATGAATTCTCTGTACAAATTACTAGAAAACAATACACACATATCCCTCTATTCCCCTATTACATATATTTAATAATATGTAACTGCTAACTTTCAGTCCTAAAACTGTCAACATGACAGTTACTATTCAACATATTCTAAATTCTAACAATACATAATTTTCTTTTCCTACCTCAAATTTTCTCTGACGTATTCTTTTTTTGTTTATTAATTTAGTAATTAGTTGTGTTCTGGTGACTTGTTAGTCATGGGTTCGAATTCGAAAACAGCCTCTTTGCATATGCAAGGATAAGGCTGCGTACAATATCTCTCCCCCTTACATGTGAGCCTCTGGGTAACGGGGTACATAGTTTTTTTAGTTGTTTTTTTAATTTAGCAATTAGTTAAGTACATATCTTTATGCTAGAAGTTGAAGAGAGTAAAAAAACTCTTTGAAAAGTAGCGTTACATAAATAGTAGATAGTAATAAATCAATAAGATAACAATTTACTAAGTAATAACAATAATAAACTATTATTATTATCATACATACATTTTCTCATTTAAAATGACAATTTTTTGTATAGAATATACACATAGACAAACACGAGTTGTTTGTGAGCTTTTATCAAACATAAAAGGCCTGAGCTTATCTCATTTGAATAACTGAGTTTAGATTTAAGCTCAAACTTGTTTGTTTAGTCAATCAAACAAATTTGGTTGAGCATTTAACAAGTCAAGGTCAAATGATTTACAAGTACCTCTACTCATTTAGACCCACTATTGTTTACTGACCAATTGACCCAAGTTCAGTGCATGTATCAGTGAGAGAAGTTGCATATGGTCCATTGATGCAGGTTATTCAGGCATGGATATAGATGCATGCATTTCATCCATTTACATGAGTAAACTACACCCAGACAAATATAAAATAAACAATGATAAATTATTGTTTTTCTTTTTATATAAATAATTTATTTTGGCTCAGGCCACAGCTGAGAAAAACACAGCCAAATGGATTACAAGACCGATACAGGCATCTTTCTCATTGATTTGCATGTGTCTTCAGCCTTCAAACTGAAGCCAAACCCATTTACATCCCTGCTATCAGAGAAGGGAGGTGAAGGACCTTAAAATATCATGCTGTGTCTTATCTCCTGGATAAATCAGAAGCACAGACTCTAGTAACACTAACACCCCATAGTCCACCAGAAAGTTGGCTTGGAATGCTTGAATTTATTCCAGCAAGCATTTTCTGATAAATTGGTGCTAAACAAAATAACAAATACATATTAAATCTAGAATTACCAAATATAATACTTATTGCAATCAATTTTTTCACCCCATACCTAGGATTGTTTTTTCCATTTACCTATTCTGCATAGCAAGTGAATGACTACACACGCTGACATGCATACGTTGCAAATTTACATATATGCCAAGAAGTAAAGTTGGGAAGGAAAAATAATTCAATCAAACAAAGTATGCAAATTTTAATTAAAAAATAAAACAGAAAAGGTATAACTCAAACTACTAAAATAAAAAGAGTGGTTAATGTTACCTGCGAACTGGTTCCGCAAGCTCAGTAACAGGTTTTCCACTCAATGGACAGGTAATATTCAAAATGTTGGACTGGATACTGGTCATTACAATATCCTCCTGCTCTTCGCCTGGCATTGGCTGCCCTGAATGATGAACATTCTAAGGGCCCAGATAAACAGCAAACACATTAGATTGGTTACAGGAATCCAGTTAACAACAGTCTTGCAGAAGGAACTTATAAAAATATCGGTACACATTAGAATGATATTATCACAGAAGTTACATAAAAAAACTGTTCTTTTAAACAGGATCATGAAAGCATCATATTACAAAGTGGCATGCATACTGCTAGACAGTGCAAAGCGCAAACCAGTGTCTACTTGAAAAGTCAATTACCACTACCCTTAGTTTCAACAAGACATTTGACAAGAAACGATCGTACACTATAAAAAATAGGGAAGTTCACTGAATACTAACCAAAAATAAGAAAATAAACACAATAGATAATTTCATCAACATAGTAAAATCAAGCAACATACCCAGACAGCTTCCTTAAATTGGCGTACTAAAGGATTTTTAGGAACATCTGAAGATTGGTTGGCCTTAAACCTGGAAAGCTCATCCTCAAACAGCTTGTTAAAATTAGTGAACTGCAATTGGAACATGAACAAGATAGTTAGTTTTCAAATGATAACATAAAATACAAGTAAGGTTTAATACATCAGCAGGTCTCAGAACTATTTGGGAATTTTTAATTAGATCATTAAACTAAAAGCATTGTAATTGGGTCCTGGATCTTCTACATTTTTTGTAATTTGATTCCTGGAGTCAGTAAAGCCACTGCAAAATATTATTTTGCTAGCAATTTCAAGCCTCGATAAACTAAGTCTAGGAATACAATTACAAAACATATAGAAGATCAAGAACCCAATTATAAGATTTTGGCAAATGCTAAGCAGTGCCTTTAGGGCATTGGTTAAAGAACTAAAAGGAGAAAGTTTTTTACTGAGATGCGCTGCACATGACTTATTCTCATGTGATTTCCACAATAAATATTTTCTCTTTTTAACTCCATAACCAATGCATGCCCTAAGGACACTGGTTAGTAAGACCCTAAGATTTTTTTAGATTAAAAATCACAAAATGTTCAGGAGCTACTGATGTATTAAACCTACAAATTAAAAAGGGTGTTAGCATTGCAGAACCTCTTCCTTAGGCTGGTATGCGTTGGCAAAAGCTTGAACCGCTGATGAAAATTGCACACTGAGCTCAGATAGCCCTACTAACTCAATAACCGCATCTTCCAGTTCCTTCGCCTGAAACGATATTCATCTTCTCTTTTCACTCTAATTCATTTTGATATCATCAAACACAAAGAAATTTAATGATAACCTTGTCAGGGAGGTTGTCCTTCTCCAATTGAACTGCGATGTCCTTCATCATAAGCACGGTTTTTCGGATATCCTAAAAGAAAACCTAGAAAATGAGTGATGAGCAATGATAAGCAGTGAAGAAAAGGGAAAGGGTGAAAAATTAGTTACAGCAATGAGAGGCTGTGAGTCGGAGCAGAAGGTGGAAGCTGCGTTCCTCAGTCGTGAGGCGGCGCTGCCGCTGCCACCGCGGCTTTGTGAAGAAGACGCCATTCTCCGACGTAAATGAGGTAATTTTTTTGGAGGGAGAAAGCCACACAAGCCAATAAATTCAAGTTCGCCAAACACATAATTTTGTCCTTTGAGGTTATGTGTTATGACCATTACATGTTTTTTCTATTTTTCTTTTTAAAAGATTCTACCTTTTTTTTTCAGTGTGATAAAATGACTTATAAAATATGTAATATTTTATTATAAAATAAGGATTAGTTTTATACTTTTTCATAGATTCAAGAATTGAATATGATAAATATTAAATTAATATTAAACAAATCTCTTAATGATCAAATTAATAGTTTAGTTTAAAAAGTTAAACATATTGAAGCTTAATTTATAAAATGCAATACAGCAATACAAGTTTCCTAACATGCATTAGTTTTCGTTAAAAGCGTTTGTACATTGGTTTATACTTTATAGCTTAGAAAGTCGATCGAACGCGTGTCTAACATCCTGGACTAGTAGAGCATGTAGCTAAATTGGCTGAACTGATATCTTGAGTGAAGCCTTAGATGTCAAAGTGATCTATGTCATGTCATATTGTATGTAGTTTCCATATTAATTGCACAATTAAAAATATTTTATTTATAACAAAGAGTTCAATCGCAAAATTAGAGTAGAGTGGATGAAATAATGGAATGTATTGAAATTTTTGTGTGACTGCAAAATTTTCCTTAAGTTAAAAGGAAAATTCTACAGAGCAACTGTAAGACCGATAATGTTATATGGAACAGAATGTTGGTCAACAAATAAGTAACATGAGCACGAAATAAAGGTAGCAGAAATGAAGATGTTAAGGTAGATATATGTTTATACGAAGATGAATAAGATAAGAAATGAGCATATTCAACGAAAGGTATTAATGATACTGATATGTGAAAAGGTAAGGAAGCATAGATTGAGGTGGTTTAGACTAGTTATGAGACGACTACTTGATATTCCTGTAAGAACAATAATGTGTTACCAAAAGCTCAACATAAAGAGAGATAGAGGTCGATCGAAACTTACATGAGGAAAGGTAGTTAAACAAGACCTAATAGAATAAAATATAAATTGACGAACGAAATGTCTTAGGACGGAGTTGAGAAAAACTATAAACTTTTAAGAGATAATTAAACTCATTAGTAGTTCTATGTTCTAGTCGTTCGCTTGTTTTTGTTCTCTTCCTCTTCATTTTTCCCCTCTTCCTTTCACCTTCTTTTATTTTAATTTTTTTTTCTCTCTTTTGTCTTATTTGGACCTTTTTCTTCTCCTCTCCTTTTCTCTTTCTTTGTCTTATTTCCGATCTATCATTAGATTTATCTACCACCGACCCCAAATAACTTGAATTAAAGATGATGTTGAAGTTGAAAGAGCTCGACCAATCACTTCAAGGATTTCACCTGTGATAGAGAAGCAATATAGCAATTACTAGTGAAATTTGAAAGTTAATCTGTTGCATTTACTTATACATATGCATATCAGTAACATTAGTTTCTGCCGGAGTGAGTGTTTTTACTCATTTCCATCACCATACTTCCTTCCAAAAGCTCAACAAGTCTGAAATCTTTGCACTACTGCCAATTGGCATTCCACTAGAGATTCTAAACCTGCCTCTCACCATTCTACAAAACTTGATATAATGGCTTTGGTTCAAGGCTTTACAACCAAGGTGAACATACTTCTAAATTGATTAAAACCAAACCGAACTACAAAGCCTAAGGACACATTGTCCAAAACATTCCAATTGGACCAAATTCCAAGACCTCAAGGCTCAAAGACTAGTTGTCCCCCCTTCAACATCTTCCTGTTTTTCTGTCCTCCCCTTCAACTGAATGTTCATGGAACTTACTAGCTTCTCCGTCCTTGGCTCTGGCACCATTCCCTTAGATATCATCTCCTCTAAATAACGCACGGCATCCTTTACTCTCCCTTTCTCAAAGTGTTCATGAATCATGATGGTATATGATCTCCTATCTGGTCCCCATCCATTCCTCTCCATTTCTTCCCATGTTTTTCTCACTCCATCCCCATCATCCCATTTCATGTACAACCTCAACACCATGTTATAAACATCATCATTCATGCCACATCCATTTCTCTCCATTCTCTCCAAAACCCTACAAACTTCCCCCGGCTCCTTCAAGCTCTTGAGCAAGTAACAATAAGTAACAGCATTAGGCAAGCAACTCCCCTTCTTCCTCTCCATCTCATCCACCAGCTCATAAACCTTCTCCATCCGCTGTATCTTGCACATGTACTTAATAAGCGAATTGTAAGTAGCAACATTTGGTTCACAACCTCGCTCACTCATGTCACAGAAAATCTCCAACGCCTCAGGAATCCTCTTCTTGAAACAAAGAGCATCAATGATGCAGTTGCATATCACAACATCCAGTTTACCACCCTTGTCCCACATGGCACGGAACAACTTCAGTGCCGTCCCAAGTTTCCCTTTCTTGGTCAATGCCTTGATGAAGGTGGCATAGGTAAATATATCAGGCTTGCATGGAGCAGCCACTATGTCTCTCCACACCCTCTTTGCCTCATGCGAGTTCCCCAAAACACACCAACCATTCAGGATCACGTTCCACATCTTTATATCAGCCCTACAAGAACCATTAAATTTAGTGATAAAACAATTTATACATAATTTTATAAAAAATCATTAGTAAATTTTTTGTCACCTCAATATTAGTAAGAAGATTTAATTAATCATCCGGTCCTTATATCTGTGCCAACTTTTCAGTTTAGTCCCTATATCTAAAAACTCTACATTTTAGACCTGTACGAGCAAATTTTTTTGTGTTAGTTTTCTGGCGGTGTAAAACTCACAAAATAGAGGTAGAAGGATTAAATAAAACATAAAATGTTGCTTGTATGGAGGCTAAAAGATTGAGTTTTTAAATACAGGATTAAAATGAAAAGTTGACACAAGCACAGGGACCAAATGATTAATTAAACCCAGTAAGAAAAAGCAACTTTTATCACTAAATTTAATCACTAATACATTAATTTTTTGTAGTGCAGGATTAAACCTCAAACCCTTCTTCACCGCATTGTGAAACAAAGCTTCTGCGTCTTCCACGTGCTTGTACCTGCACAGCCACATCAAAAGAGTGCGAAAAGCCTCCGAATTTAACTCCAACCCGAACTCCTTCCTTCTGTAGAATAACTGAATTGCTTCATCCACTTTATGAGCACCCACGAACCTACGAACCAGGGTGGCGAACACGGCTTCATCGACGAGTTCCTCTCTCTTAGACATTTCGTCGAGCACTTGGTACAGTTCCTGAAAGCGCTGCATTTTGCCAAGGATGTCAAGGATCTCGTTGCAGACATCGGAACTGGGCAGGTACCCGGTGGTGGTCTTGGAGGCCCAGTTGAAGAACACGTGCGCGGGTCGCCAATCGGAACGGTGTCGTCGCAGCACGTCGAGAACGAGGTCGTGGTTGAGGTCGAACCCGCACTGGTCGAGAGCTCGATACAATTGTTCTGTGGGTTTGTCTCTTCGGAACTTGAGAAGGTTCTGGATGAACGTGGCTGGACACGAATGCACGAACCGTGGGGTTGAGGTTTTAACGTTGTTGGAGAAGGTTTGGAAGATTCCTTGGTGCAGCCTCGTACTCGCTCTAATGTTGCATGCCATACTATGCTTGAATGATAATGATTTGATTTGTGTTGCAAATGTCGTAAAATTTCAACTTCTTGTTAGTTTAGCTCCTTCACTCGATTGTAGTTCAAAACTAATGTGTCTGAATTTAAGTAATCATATATAAACACTCATATATCCTAAATACGAACACTTTTTTTTTTTGTTGTTCTCCTCTTTATCAAATCATATTTGTGTTTATATTTTTTCTTTTCTCTTTATTCTCTTTCAAGATGCCTAATAACATGGATGTCCATTCATCTTTATTCCTAAAATAATACTTACATAAATATAAATGTTTATTATTCTATCAGTTAGAAATATTGTGTCAAATTAATATCTAAGTAAAGTAAAAGACGAGAGTGCACTAGAAACAAATTTTAATTGTATAATTTAAATATGTAATTAAGATTGATAATATTGATAATTTATGCATGATTTTTTATAACTAAAATGAACTCTTTTCACGCTTTAACAATAAAATATATAAAATATTTGATTTTAAATATCAAAGAAGCTAAAATAGCATTAAAGAAGATTTCATTAAAGATATAACTAACCAGATTTTTTTAGTAAAAATTAATAATCAGTAAAACAGACAATATTTTTTGCATCAATATTGTTATGGTAAAAAGAAAAAATCTAAGTAATATAATATTTTTTTAACTACTAAGATCAACCAAGTAGTAGGGATTGAGTAGTATCGTGTATAAAGTCATATATTTTAATCTTAATATAACCCTTCAAAAAAAATTAATACAACCATTGTACACAATTTTTTTTTTTTTTCAAATTTGGAAATTTCAAACTTCATTGATGATAATACAAAAAAAGTGTTCACATGATACATCAATTTTAAAACTTGGAAATCCAGTAGCAGTTGATCAGCAAGGTATCTGATGAGTAAACCACCGAATGACTTTCACTGGAAGTTTCACAAGGCCAACGGCGCAATTGGCAAGCCCTGAGAAACAGATGCAACAAGGGCACAAGCAGCTCAACATAGACCTGTCAACATGTCAATTTAATACTTATTATTAACAGTTCAACAGGTGCTAAGGCCGAACCCTCTTTTAACAACTGCATGCTAGAAAGTTAAGTGCAACAAAAATGTAGGGCTTAAATAACTTCAAATATAATGAAGGGGCTAATTTAACTTACCCAATGATCCAAATAACAGCACCTACCACAGATAACACCAAGGAAAGAACAGCAAAGGGTAGCCCTATCAAGAATCCAAGTGGCCTACACTTACCTTCTCCCGTGGTGATTTAATTGCTGACTCTACTCTCTAATGAGTTATGTCTTGTATGAAATTTGCAGCTTCATTCAGTAAAGCAGAGCCTAGGAGTTATATGTAGTAGACAATAATTATGTGATTAAGTTTTCTATAGCTCCTCAAGAATGAATTCCCAGAAGTTGAAGATGGCTTTTCTATTGAATTTAAAGGGAGATTAGCACTATCAAAGAATAATGATGACAGCTACATGATAGTTGTTGGTTGCACTATCAAAGAATAATTATGACTCATTGACTCGTGAGAATAAAGGTAAACACCAAAGAATATATCCACCATTGTCAGTCCCTCAATGGGGTCAAAAATGTAAGATGCGATGATGTTTGGAAGTATAATGGAAGTTTCGATTGAACAGGTGGATATTACAAATTGTGGTAATTCTTCACCAACCATAACTTGTATTTATTGTTGAGATGAAGCATGCTATTTAGTATTATAGCTTTTCCTGTTGGTCTTGAATCCAATCACATCAAAATTACTATTTATTTTTTTTAAAATGGTACAGGTAACATTGTCATTATTTATAGGTTTTTCTACATGCAAGTATATTACTGCTGTGCTATTGTCATTATTTATAGGTTGTTCCAGCTTATGTTCATGATTAAGTTGTGTGCAAGCTTTGGTCGACTTTGTGTCATGAAAATGCTTTCGAATGTGAACACGTTCCAGCTCAAAATATCCATTTATTTTTTTCTAGGGTGTTGATGTTGTCTTGGTAGATTTTTTTTTTTTTCCTGAATCAAATTCCACATAAGTTTTTTAATTCATTGAGTTAAAGATTAATCTCGTTCATCAAAGATAGACCCAACATAAGAAGTAAGGGGGACCAACATATACCTTAGATGGTTTTGTAATAAAAATAAATAAACAAACTATTTCTTTTCTCTTTTTAGATTAAAGAGTTCATCATACGTGGAATTTAATTCCTCTAAGGTAAATAAGAATAAAGTAAATAAATTTAATAATTAATGAACAAAATCAATTATTGATATTTAATATATGCTTGATTTACTATGCCGGTAAATGTAACATTATTATATGAAAGTAAGAACCTCTCAATGGGCACTACCGAATGGCGCCTAACCCATTAGGAACCATTTAAAACACAAGCTCAATTATAATTGCATCAACTCACGGATGTTCTGTGATTAAATTAATAGTTTCCGTAAGTAATAATGTTAATTTACAAATAAATAATTCAACCTTTTTACATTGCCCAATCTTCTGTACCAAAGTCCAGTCACTTATATTCTACAGTGTAAGCATCATGAATTAAGATTCAAATTGTGTGCTGAGCAACAAAGA
>PYAF01000400.1:723308-744296 GCA_007407185.1 Glycine tomentella
AAAAAAAAAAAAAAAAAAAAAAAAAAAAAAAAAAAAAAAAAAAAAAAAAAAAAAAAAAAAAAAAAAAAAAAAAAAAAAAAAAAAAAAAAAAAAAAAAAAAAAAAAAAAAAAAAAAAAAAAAAAAAAAAAAAAAAAAAAAAAACTCTCAAAGAGCACTGCATGATGGTGCCTAACCCAATATGAGTCACCCAAAACAAAAACTCAATTACAATTGCATCAACTAGTCAAGTGCTATGAAAATTTTAATAATCTCAATAATTGATATATGTAACAATTCAAAGAATTTATTATAAACAATTGATCAATGTTAATCCACAAGTATATAATCCACCCTTTGGTACATTGCTCAATCTTCTGTACCAAAGTCCTGTCCCTTAAACTCTACATTGTAACCACAGTAATCTTCTATAAGAAAGGCCCTTGAATCACCGAAGTAAGATGTGCCTGATAAAGGCAAGTTCACTACAGTTTCATTGATTAGTCAACTACCTACCTCTGCTCACTGAAGGTTGCTTTACAGAGGTCAACTTTCGAAATCCAGCATGAAGTATCATTCCTACATAGAATTTTTAAACCTAAGAACCCGCCGTTGAAGCGAACAATAAGGTAAGAATAAGAGTACATAAGTAGAAAGACTTACCTACATAGCTGACGCATATGGCACAAAAGAGAGCCATTTGAACATTGGAAAAGATTAGAATAACCGCAGTTGCTGCAAAAGAAGAGATTGAGAAACAAAAGTTCCAATTAACCTTATGAACGTCAAATAAAGAGATGTTTTTCCAGCATCCATAAGCAATGTGCTATAAAAGAACAAGACATCCCCTACCACATCAGCTAAGTAGAAGACATCTCTCGGTAAAATTATGCAGCCAAATACATAATAGATTTAAAAATTTGCATTCGTGTCCAGGAAGAAGGTGAGTGAATTTCTTCTTTTTTAATTGGCGGGGTGAAAGATTATGCATTCAGTAAATCCACAGCTTAAGCAGAGTCCGGGCAACACATGCATGTGGGATGTTATAAATACCCAACAAAACTATAGCAAAATCAACAATAACCATTTTGTTTTTTAAGTAAATCTAATAAAAAGGATAAAACTTATATGCAGTTTTTTAAGTGTTTATGGTGATGTTTTTCAATCAAAATTGGAGTTTTACCTCAATAGCCTATATTGATCTTTAATGCAAACCTATTTATGAAGTTTTCCTAGGTGAAACTTCAATTCTAATTGAAAAATAACACCAAAAGCATTTGTCCTAATAAAAAACCAGTTGATATCTAAGTATTTAAAAACAAAGAAAAACGAAGAGCCTGGTTGATTTCCTTCTCCTTTCTCACTTAGGAAACTACATATAACTGATATAAGTTCAATCTCAATAAAAAACCTATATTATGTAGATTACCTAGGTAAAACTTTAAATTTGATTACAAAACGGAACCAAAAATAATCAAGAACTTCAATTCAGATTGAAAAACAACACCAGAAACATTTAAGAAACCACATGTAACTTATGTAACTTTTGTCCCAATAAAAAGACAATTGATGGTCTAAGTACTAAAGAGAAAGAAAAACAAAATATATCCTAAAGGAAACGATTGCTCACCACATTGCACAACACGAATCAAAATCTGGCGAGTCAAGGGATACTGCTCCAATCCCCATCTGTGGCTGCAAAACTTGAAGAAATCCCACAATGCCAAACACAATATCAACCCAACAAGAGCAACCGGCATCTTATACCTGCAATCATAATAACCAAAACACAGTTACACCAAAGCACGATTATTCCTTATAAATTCATTAAGCAAGAACCACATCAAGACTATGTGTGGATAAACTTCTCTCTAAACACTTACAAAAGAAGAAAATAAGAAGGGTAAAATATAATGAACTCCCATGGGATAAAATTGGCTTATGCATATTTCTAGAGAAATTTGTATCCGTAGGAATCAAAGACAGTACCAGGGGATTTACAATCCTCACGCACCCTGCTCAACCAACTGAGCTAAACACCCTTGGTTGTAGAGAAATTTATTCAAACACAACAAATTCACAAATAGAAGAGTCTTATTTCACTAAACACATTATAGATTCTCCAATTCAACCAAAACAATAATCTTCTCCGATAAGCCAAAACTAGCTTATGCATAAGCTAATGTTCAGAAGTTCTCTCATATTAGTTTCTTCAAAAGAATATTTTAACTTATACATAAGCTAATTTGAGCTTATCAAAGAAGTTTATTTCATTTTTTATTTTCTTCTCCTATGAGTTTATAAAGAAGTTCATTCAAACAGAACAAAAATGAAAGTCAAGTGTATAACCTAAATTTAACTCAGGGAGACAATCAACTCATTCTACCTTCTATAACTATTTACAGAGAAGTTTATCCAAACACGATGAAAATTCCCAAATTAAAGAGCCTTATTTGACTAAAACACAGCATAGATTCCCGAATTCAACCGAAACACCTTCAAATCAACAAAGAATAGAGAGGCAATAGCGAGGGCGTACAGAGTGCAGGCGAAGAAAACAATGAACAAATAGGCGTAGTTGCGGGCGTAGCGTTTCACGTTTTCCTGAACTCTCAATCGCGCCTGTGAGGGGGAGGAAGGGAAGGAGTAGGAATCGGAGAAGGCGAAGAAGGAGCGGGACCAGGAGGGGGTGTCGGCGGCGAAGTCATCGGCGGCGAGCTTGGCGAAGGCGTTGAGGGTGAAGAGGGAGAGGAAGGTCAGGAGGCGGGAGAAGAGGGTGGAGGCGGCGGAGGAAGGAGCGGGGGAGGCGGCTTCGGCGGAGGAGGAGGTGCGGTGGTCGAGGAGTTCGAGGTAGCCGGTGTCGCGGAGCCATGACTCGAAGGCGGGTTCGGGGACGCTCAGGGATAAGGGGTTCGAAGAGAACACCATAGTCCTGTTCCCTAAAACAGACACACACGCCGCTTTAACTAACTAACTACACGCCGTGTCTGTTAAATTTGTTTGCTCACTGTGTTTCTCTTCTTCGGCTTCCGCTTAGGTTTCTTCCTTGTCTGCGCCAACCAACTGATCCACACTCAAACCACGTTTTCTTCCTAACTTCCTATCCCATGCTCTCGGTCATTATTTTTTTTATTTTTTTATTTATAGAAATATATAATGATTTTTTAATTATCAAATAAATATTATAAATACATTTTAAGGATTTTTTTATTATTAATTAATAGAATAAAAACTAAAAAGGACATTGTTAATGGTTAAGAAAATATAAAAAAAATATTGTGAAAATGAAAACCTAAAAAAGTCATGAATAATTTTTTATGCATTCCAATAAAAATATTTTTCATTCTATTTCCTTGACCAATACCATAAAACCCTTTTTAGTATTTGTCAAACTAAAAAATATGTTTGGATTTTCTGTGCAAATTATTTGAGATTGCTGTTAAATGAGAAATTATTATTGCTGAAAATAGTCAATGCTAGAATATTGCAAACAAACTTTTAAAATTTGTTCATCTATCCATTTTAGGAAATTATTGATGCATGCACTTTCAGTTACTAGGGTCCATGGGCTATTAGTTATGCCCAAATGAGGTTTGGAAATTCCAAGTCAGTCTCGTACCATATTTGGAGGAAAATTATTGTTTATGCTTTACAAGTTCCAAAACATAAGTGATTATTTCCTCCAAATAAACTGATTTCAAAAGTTCTAAAAAAGAAGTGATTATTTTCCTCAAATAGAATGATTAAAAACGCACAATATATCATCTGACAGAGCAAACTTAGGTAAGGTCTTTCATTTTCCATCAAAAAGAAATAATAAAGGTCGTCTTCATGTTGCAATGGCGGCATTAATATTATTGTGACAGACCACATTCCAATAATCTACGAATACAATGTCACCTAAAAATAAAATATAGCTAATAGAAAAATTAATGCAGTTCTTAAAGTTCAACCAATAATCTCTCTTCATCTTTTTGTACTTTCTTTCACATGTCTCGACCATTTTCATGAGTCAAACAAAGATGAACAAAACGTCAAAAAATGCCTTTCTTCACCAGAAGAGCAGATAGAAGATCATCGCTTAAGTTGCCTTCTAGCCAAAGCAGGGACTTTATTAGGGATATAGACCTTGTAGCTAACCTGCACATTAACAAAATACTGGTAATAAAAAAAGGACAATTAAAGGAAAGGATTACATACCATATTTTAGGGCCACCATATGTCAAAATATTATTCAGAATATTGAAAAGTTTACCACACTCACCTGTACCATTTCACCACCCCGCATGACATTCATTGTTTTCTTCTCAAACTGGGAGCCCTGGTTGGATTCATCTTGCAATTTGCCAGTTTTATTCTCTACTGATGAAACATCAACATCTTTGACACTGTTATTAACACTCTGGATTGCAGCATGAGGAGTCTTAGCTGCATTGCTTTCTACATCACCCTCAGTCACCGGTAACTTTGCATTAGTGGCTTCGTGTGATGTAGATGTTTGAAGTGAATCACCGCGAGATTTTTGTGTTTGTTTGGTCAATTCTAAATTGGTAGTATTGTTGTAATTAGTGGATTCAGTAATCGTTCTGCTAGGATTGTATGAATCAATCGCCTTCTCTGGTGCACTGGCCGGATGACACTCAGCAGAACCATATACATCTTTATCCATGTTTAAAATCCTTTCATTGTTTCTTGGACAAGCAATTAAATTTCTCCTCCCAACAGGCAAATTAGTTTCTTCTCCAGGGGTTCGCTTATCAATTTTTGTTCCTACAGCTGCATCATTGACAACAGACTTACCTTGAACCAGTTCATGTTTATCTGTAATTGGTTGCTTCACCTGGCTAACAATTTGATTTTTCTGATCAGAAGCTTTTGCACTAGATTGAATTTCACGAAACTTTCTTAGATTTTCCAATGCTCTTTGTCTTAGAATTGACTCCAGGTCATCATCATTCACATTAGCACCAGAAGTCTCACTTGTTTCCTTCATAGATTCAGTTGTCTCACCGCTATAAGCTTTGGGGTTACTGCTGGTGTTGTAGCTCCTGTCTCTGAATTTGGGCTCTGTGAAGTTAAGATCAGCGTTCATATCTCCCACCTCTTCCTCAATTCCCAAATTCTCTTCTGATGCAAGTGTATGATGATCCAACTCTGTCTCTGTGCCCCCATCATTACTGTCACTACTTCTACAAGGGTAATCATGACCATCATCAATCTCGTCCTTGTTTTCATTTCTACACAATTCCCCATATTCTTCTGCCTCTTTTGTAACAGTAATAACTGATCGTAACCATCTGGAATTGTTCTCACCTACATATTTCTCCTCAGTCACTTCATAACTATTATCAATAATGCATGGAGAACAACTTCTCGCCCTGTATCTACTACTCTTTTTACTTCCACTTCTTCCTCTCAACATTCTTCTGTCTTTCTCTTTTCTTTCCGATCTTCCCCTGCGGCTCTTATATTGACAGTCATCACTGCTAGCACTCCCATCCTGACATGTTGAGCAGCTACGCGATGTGCTGCTCATCATCAAATCAACACTTGCATCTCTCTTGATCTTTTTCTTCTGGGAGGATTTCTTCCTCACCTGATCACGCTCATTTTTCCTCTTCGCCTTTTTTCTCTTCCTAGCATAATGCGAGTCCTCACTGCCGTAAGATCGTTCCCGAGCCTTCCTCTTAAGACCTTTCACATCTTTTCTTGTGCGAGACCTATCCCTTTTTCTTCTGTAGCTATCTTCAGAACTAGAGGAAGCCAATGTGTCCAATTTTTTTGAATCCTCATAGTCAGAACTCGAAAGAGAGACCTCGCGGCGGCGAACCTTCTTGGATTTACTTTTCCTACTCTTCTTAATTTTACTGCTTGCCTTGACCTAAACCATCAAATTAGACATAAAATCAAGATGAATTTACATTAGTGATGACAAAATCAGGAAAATGCAAACTCAGTTAAATCAATCAACTCAACAAACTACATACGCTCAGGTTGGAAAGCTCAAAAACCCAAATCGTATATAAATAATCAACACATTTACAATGAAAAAGGAAAAAGAACCTAGGACCCCACAAAATAAAAACATCCTAGTCAGTTTAGGTACATGATTCACACACAGAAAATGGCAAATTTCAGTTCACAAACACAAGCAATAACCAAAACATAACATTCGTTTATTTTTCCTAAAATCAAAACTAATGAGATTGCCTTAGAACAAATCTGAAACTAAAAATTAAATACCCTAAAATTCAAATAATAATAAGAAGAAGAAAGATGAGAATACCTTCGATAATTTCTTAGAACGTTTCTTCTTGAGCGAAGAGGAGGATTTCTCCATGGAAGCGACCTGCAAAACGAAACCTTCAAAGAAAAAGAGAAAAAAACGGAGTAGAAATTGAGGAGGAAGAAAGAGTGGGAGAGAAAAGAGAGGTGTGAGTAGTAGAAGACGAATTTACGAAAGGGAAATGTAGAAAAAGCAAAAGGTGTGAGAAAAATGGATGCTTTTCTGTAACGAACAAACCCAATTGGCCAATCTCTCTTTTTATCAATGGCAACAACACTGCCAATTTACGCCCCTTTGAGGTTAACCAACTCTTGCGCCAAATAGGTTTTTCTCGCTTTATGTGGGAAGATTCATCTTCATCGTTATTTTTCTTTTTTTTTTTTTTATGGGAATCTTCATCGTTATATATATATATATATTATTTTTTTTTGTAAATGGTGTAAAAGTTAAGGAAATTGAGTAATTTTTTTTAGTTTAGAGATGTCCCAGTACGCTTGTAGTGCGTAGGCTGTCGTTAGATTAAAAAAAAATTATACACTTATAGGAATTTAATACGATTTTTTTAAAAATAAATTATTTTTATTTATGTGAATACAGTTAAACTTTATATCACTGTGTCAATTTTTATTTTAAGAAAATTGAGTATTGAGTAGTATTGTCAAGCAACAACGACTTTAATGATAAAAAATATCAACGACTTGGCAGTTTTTAAAAAATTTACAAATATTGCGGGGCTTAGCTTTGGATAGGATTAATTTCCATATTTAATTTAATTAAGTTTTGAGTTTCACGTACATCTTAAGCTTAAATTTTTTAGGTGAAGTTATTGTTTTTATTTATTAAGGTAAAGTTAAATTCATGTGGCCGCAATAAACCTAAATTTTAGCATATAATAATTGCCACACATAAATTTTTCATGACTACTTCTCATACAATTCATGTTATGACAGTTTCGTTATTATTTTATTAAAAAAAGAAAAAAGAAAAAACTAGAACAGTACATGTGCATAGCACAAGCGTGAGAAAGAATAATAGAGGAAAAAATAGTGGACCCATATTGTATAAATGTTGACACCTATTAATGTTAAAATGGTGGTCAGATAATATTTATATTAGTTTAGAAAACAAGCATTGGTCCCCAAGCAAATGCACACGATTTTTGAAGGGGGGAACAGAGAAAAAAGAAGTAATTCAATGAATAAAAAAATTGAAAAATTGCTCGGCCGACACGTATCAATGACAGGATAGATTTTGTATGACTGTTGACTAGAACATTACTTGTGCTAAGTGCAAAGCACAAACAAGAGAGAGAGAGAGAGAGAACAGTGAGTTCATGTTGTATAAAATGTTAACGTCTATCAATGTTAAAATGGTAGTTTGATAGTTTTTATATAACTATAGTTGACATCTTTCATTTGGAATTATTTTCTTCTTCTTTTTTTATTTTCTTCATACATAGACCTAGTTAGGAGTAAACATTTGATTGAACTTGTGAACTTGATCAATTATTCAATTCAAATTAATATTATAACAAGTTGTTTCACACAAATTCTTTGATGTCGAGCAAGTGGACGCTGGTATAAGAGCTTACTTGCAGTCAGGTGATAGTGAAAATGTTTAAAATTAAGCATGAACAATGATTATCAACTTTACAAGCACTTTGACGCCCTAGTAAATGGCTCAATAGAGTTATAATGTATATATGAGAGAACAAACGTGTAGAGTTCTTTTCAAGTATATGTAAGCATGGGTGGTGAGGATTAGGTGGAAAAGCTACATGAGACAACTATTAATGTCTCTGTCTGTCTCTTAAACCCTACCTAAAATTATTCATGTCTATTTTGGGAGGAAGAAGGGTGTGGATAAACCTAACATGATTAGATTATCTTAGGCCTCTTACAAACGTCCTTTTAACTCAAAGCAACAAGAGACGTTTTTCTTTTTAAATGCATTGAAAGTTGTGTTAACTCTAAATCAAAAAAATACTTAATAAGTACTCTGTCCATTGGGAGTAACAAATGTTGAGATTTGAATGACATTGATTCTTATTAACTTGGATGAGATAGACTTATGGACCTCAATTACTATTGAGTAATTATGAAATTGAATACAAATTAGACACTCATATTTGATCACTGTTTCATCTAAGCTATTTGCACCATAACATTTGTCTTTTTAATTGAAAGAGAGTTTTAAATGATTTAGTTATAGAGATTTTTAATACATTTGAAAATTTAAGAGTTTTAAATAAAGAAAAAAAAATGAGGAAAGGATTTGATTGCAACAATAAAAAAAAGGACATAAATTTTAATAAATATTATTCAAAGACCAAAATTGTAAGTTATCTATAATATAAGTACTAAAATTGTAATTAAATTTTTGTTATTACCATCAAGAAAAAATGCTAGCAAATATAATTTTTAATACATTTTTTAAAATGTTATCAATCTTTTAACTTAATCAAACACTAAAGCTATTGAAGAGTTCAAGAAATATTTCTGTTTCAATAACAAAATCACTACTAGATTATTCAAAAAGTGTTTTAAGCTTTTAAGTTACAATCTAGCAATTACAATTGAAAAGTGACTCCCATGACTCATCAACTCCCATGTCTTCATGGAAGAGATGCAAAACATAAAAGGTTATATATAGATTATTTTTATAAAAAAAAAATCATATATGAATTGTGGGCATCTTATTTCTAAAACATATCTTTTGTGTTTCTCTTTTACTTTCATCCTTCTAAGATTTAATAGGGTGAAATATAAATTAAAGAACGGTGTGTCCTAGAATAGAATGAAAAAAAAAAACTATAAACTTTGTGAAGGATTAGACCCATTATTATCTTTATGTTCTAAATGATCAATTTTTAATCATTTTCACCTTCATCTCTCATCTCCTTTTTTCTCCCTTCTTTTCTTTTATCTTATTTTCCTTTTCCCTTCCCCTTCCCCTTCACTTTTTTTTTTCTTTCAACCTTATCGTTTTTATCATTGACTTCATTTACCACCGACACCAATTAGTTTAGATTAAAAGTGTTGATATGTTTCATCCCTCTTTTATTTTTTCTTGTTTTACTTCTAATCCAAGCACAAGATAAGGTGTTCTAAACGTTCAAACATGATTGCTGCCTCCAGCGTTGAAGAGATCCTATATAGACAATTAGACACCAAGTTAACAGCCAAGTTTTTTCCATATGTTTTGCAGCAAATCTGAAACTACAGTTTCATCTCTATCTTTCCCCATAATATACACAGTATTGGCAACTCTTATTTTCATATACCACATATATATATATATATATATATATGTATGATACTAATATAATACAAAACCAAAACCAAAATAAACTATTAATTCTGAACATTTTCACGGGGTCACCATTATTATTGTTCGTATACAGAAGCAGTACATTCTTTCTCATGATCCAACAAGGCCAGCCAGCATGTTTTAAGGTTCTTCAGAATCACTCATGCTGGCATGACTATCGATGTAGAACTCAGTGGAGAAATCAACCTCATCAACAATCCTTCCTCTATTGTATTGACACAAAGGATAGGCATAATTAGTATAAAGGAAAAAATGCAACTAAATTTCCTTAACCAATATACAATAGCCAATAGGAAAATACACAATACCTTTCAAGAACAAACTTCCCTTCTTTATACTTTTGACTCTTCTCGTGTGCAGATTCCTGAGAAAGAATAGTAAATATCCAAAATTTGTATGGAAAGTTAACTAACTTGAACTAAAGAATGAGGGTTGATACAGAATACATATTTTAAACAATTCTGGATCATTAATCCAGCATAAAACAAGCTAAGAGATTTCATCTGTAACATGGATTCCTGATTACATGAAATCCAGAGAGGGTAAGAGAGAAGGCTAACATATTTCCAGCCAATTATTTGACCGCAGCAACAGCAAAAAATATCTGTGACAGTATGTAATCCTGAAAGCATCATCCTTTCTTCTGGTGTTCCAATTGTGAAGTTCACGCTGGATCACAGGCACACAACAGTATAGATTATTCAGGTCTAGTGATATTTTCGACTAATAATGACAAACCAAACAATTCCCTAACTTTTATTTACTTAATGTGCAAACAACAAGAAGGTTTATAAATGTCAAAGCATAAGTTTAATGATGGGGGAAATCATAGAGGGGATGCCGGGATGGCTATGGCCAGAAGGAAAAATATGCATTAGGCCTTAGTGTCTATTTTTTTCTTGCTCCTCTTCTCACTTTGTCAGTTTTCTCCATTCCTCTGTGACTGGTTTCAGCACATTTTGGGGTCATCTATTGTTTCTACTGTTGATTTCAGAGAAATTCTCTCTTCTATAAGAAGCTGAGCTCCATTTCTTATAGTCAAATACTATCCTGATTTTTAGTTTCTGCCAAAAATCCTCAATATTAAATTGCTATGCAAAGATGCAAAAGCATTCCACTTTAATTCAGCTAATGCTATGAAAAGATGAAGGATTTCTTTTTGTAAAAAAAAAAAAAGACTACAAAAACAATTCAGAGCTCTTGGTGTATAACAGAAGGCAATTTTCATAGAGGTTTTACTGTTGCAGAACATGATCATCATATTTTCCAGTTTGTTGGTAGTAGCAAAATATGTTACATCCAATTTTCATCTAGAAACATGAATACATTAAAAACATGAGCCTCAGGTATGCATCTCATCATACATGATACAACATTATCATGAACTTTAATTTCTTAGTCACTAATGGACTATCAAAAAAAATAGAAATGTACTCACGCATTATTGAATAGGTATGCTTTCCCCCTCCGGCAATGAAAGGCCTAGAAGAAGGGTAATAGAAGATTAATATGAGAAGTAATTTAACAGTCCGGAAGAGCAGTAGGAGACTTGGAGCATTGTATTGGCAAAAGGCAAGCAAAATCAATATACAGACATTATGCCAATATTTAGAAGTAATAAATCTTTCCTTTCATCTTTAGCCCACCTCATGCACTATATGTCAGCTATATATTTACTCTATTGAAATATGAAGTTATGAATGTCATGGAAAGACACCACCACAGAATAAGATGGATACAAGGTATTAAAAGCAATCATGCAAGAAAGCAGTCAAGAGGCAAAAAGACATGTTGTAAGTTCATACTGAAACTTTTAACATGAACCTCTAGCATATATTCCTTTGGTTTTAGTTTGTTGCAGCATACTAGCTGAAGGATAATGAATTTTTAAACACATCACGCGGACAGAGTAGGCCCCCTTACTTAAGACTACTTTACAAAGTACACCACTGATGGAAGAACTACATATGCATTATCACAGTCCAATTATTTTTCCATTACAAAATTTGATCCCCAATATCGCTGAATTGGATTGAAGTGAATAATATCAAGGACTGATGCAACCAACCACATATTCCATTAAGATTTGTTGTCAATGTAACCAATGGAAATTCTTTTATAGTAAGAATAGATAAGCAAGTATGCTATCCCAACTCAATCCAAAGGCTTTCTTATTTATCAGATGAGCTAGTATAAGTTTGACATTTTTTTTCAATTCTTCGGTGGACGTACGGGATGCAAATGGGAATACTTACATGGTGGAAAGAGAATAGCAAAGAGTGCTCATAAAGGATAACTAAGATCCAAAATTACTGTAGAGCTACTAGAAATCCTGAGTTCTGAAAGTTGTACACACTTAGCAGGCAGGCCGAGTAAGAAACACAATAGAATAAGGAAATTACACAATACATAAAAAATTCAAATAAGGAAATAACCATCCAACAACTCCAAAGTCCAAATACATTGTTGCCATTGATAGGTTTCAAAATTGCATCAGTTCTCTAATTTAACTAACAAAACTACCAACACAAATTTGTCATATTAACAACTTAAACTCAATTCAGATCCTTGGTTCCATCTTTAGCCAAGGCACAACCTATGGTTACCGTTGAATGTAGCAAGTGGTGTTCAACTGTTCATATTTCAACCTATGAAAATGTCCTTAAAATGATAAATTGTTGTCTCAAAACATAAAACTAATGTCCTAAAGAGTCTTATTCTCCATTCACAAACATTTCCTCCAACAACAATGTACTAAAACAAAAAAGCCTTGACAGAACAAAAGCATGCATAAGTAAGGTACCTACCCTGGAGATGAGGTCATCTGCAAGGGCCAAGGGAGTTCTGCAGAACTTGCATCTATAAGACCTGCCCTCAAGCTCCACCACAAAGATTCTCCCCATTTTCTTTCTTCTTTCTTTGCTTTGCTTTGGGGTTGTTTTGATGTAACCACTGTCTCTTTGTTGAGTTGCTCATAGCGGTAGATGGAAAGAGAAACAACAATAGCAATGGCACTGTCAATGGACACTAGCTGTTCAAACAGACACGTGTTGGTGTTCCTGCTCCCAGAAATTCTTATTTTAACAAAAATATATAATATTAATTCATGGTAATAAATTAAATAATAGGTCATAATTTATTTTTTGGTGTGCAAGGTTGCACTCGGATTTCTTAACAGTGTGTTTGATGACATGTTATATATATGAGTTTATGAAAAATTGTCTCAATTTTTTGGATTTACACATAGCTTCCACCGTGATGGGTGTTAGTCAAAATCGAACCAAAACCATATTAACAGAAATTTGATCGTTGAGAGAGAGTAAAACATACTATGGTATTTTTATACTTGGAAAGAAATTAACTATATCTTTGTTACAAACCAAAAATAACATATTATCTCATTCATATAATCCAATGATACTGCTAGATTTAGTTAGAATTGTCTCAAAACAAAGGTATTTAAGTAAAAAATAAAATAATAGTCATAATTTTTTATGATTATAATTAGTGTTAATAATTATTTTGGTCAGGACACTCGTCTTACGTCTATTAACTTCGAACCAGTGTTTTACTAACGATGATGATATATTTGTTTATTGGAAGTAGCCGATGACTCGTTAATTCTTTGAATTGAAGCAAATGGATAAACGGATAAGGTTTATTGGTCATCGATTGAGGTGTATCGTGTTTGCATCCATGTTTTTGAATTTCTCTTTTTTCTGATAAATAAAATATATTGAAAATTAGCAATTGTTAAGATTGTAATAGTTGTAATAGTCAATTATAAAATTATTGAAATTCATTTTATTAGTATTAAATTAACAATTGTTATTTTCTATCCATAGTATCAACAATTTTTTTTGTATAAATTCAAAGATGAAAAAGAATTAAATTTGAACAAAAAGTAGTAGTATATAATAAATTGTGTAGTTATTGTCTCATCAAAATCTTTAGGTTGACAATAATTTGAAACAATCAAATTAAAAATATGGTGCAGGTTAGATCAGATTAAACACTTGTTCATGAAGTTTCAAAATTCGTCAGATGTCATATATTATATGAAAATTTTATAAATATATGTTAAATATTTAACTGAAAATTTTAAAATACCGAATATTAAAATATAATTATGCGAAATTTTTAATTCAAAAAAATATTATAAATGTTTTACTTTTTAAATTTTATTTTAATGATATTTATAATTGTTCAATTATATTTCAAGTTAAAGAAATTTAAAAAATGGACAGACAATTATAAAAATATTAGTATGATTTAATACAGAAATTTAAAAACATTACGTAAAAGGGATAATAAATATGAAAAAATAATTATAAAAAATTAAATGCATTTTTGTTGTGTATATTGTACAACAGATATGTAGTTCAATCGGCAAAAACTAGGTGGAAATAGCAAAGATTGTTTAAGGGCAAGAAAGGTGTTGTTGGTTGGGTAGTGGTCCAGTAGACCTGGTTTCTCTTAGGCTCAAAAACTTGAAAAACTTTTTTTTATACCTAAAATGACTTGTATCTTGAACTAACTGAAACTTTCCAATTTGGCAGTTTTTATCTTGTTCTAATTTCTGATTAGTTTTTCTTTAAAAAAATATTAATTTTGATTTTTTGTTTACTTTGATTCGTCAAAGACGTAAGTAATAGCTCGTTTATAGGTACTAAATTTGTATTTTTTTATTTACCCAAATAAAATATAAAAATTGACATTTTAGTTTTGAAAAAAAGTTTAAAAAACTGGTGATGACGGGAACGAAAATTATAACATGTTGATAAGTTGAAGAATATAAAATTCATAAAATAAATTAGAAATTAAAAACAATGATAACAAAAAATACATGTTTGTTTTTTGTTCTAAATATTTAGTATATATTTTATATATAAAAAAAAAAAGATAAAGAATAACCACCTAAGTATGTTTTAATTAAAAATAAGAATTTTAAAAACAATAATTAATTATGCCCTGCGCCTATAGAATCCATATTCTTTTTCTTCTTTTACGTTCGACTACTATATTCCCTTTGTTTATTCAATATCGCAGTATCCAGCAGCCACGCTTGCTCTTGTATAGTTTTACTATATATAAAGTTATGATTCAATAATCATAAAATCTTATATCACCTAAAAATTAAAGTTAAAAATTATTTATAAATATTTTTTCACCTCAATCCACCTAAATATTGTTTATTAAAGACAAAATATGACAAATTACGAAACACCTAAACCAATAATATTTCAAATTTATATTTCAATTCACTCCATTTTACACTACAAAATACTTTTAAGTTTTCGTAAAGTTTTAAATTATTGTGCCAGAGTTTGTTCCCAGCTGGTACAGTCGGCGCCCACAAACTCCAAAAACATCTTACTATGTCTGAACAAATCCATCAATTAACACTTTCTTGCATTGCGTGCTTATTATTCTCTTCCCTAAACCTTAACCTCAATCTACTACACAGCACGTGAAAAAGATAGCTCAACGTTGCTTCTGTCTTCTACTAATCACAATACTTATGGCATATATGACGATGCCCACTATAAATTAAATTCTGTCTCGTGAGTTGTTACTAGTGGTATGGTACACTTGAAAATTTAATCGTAGCTTTACAAGAAAGGCGTGTTCCAAAGAAAATGAACCAAACTTGTGAAAGTGATGGCATAGCAATAGCATCCATCTTGGTCCCTCCCTAACTTGTCCCGTTGGGTGATGCTTCCCAAGCTTTTTTTGTGTTCCTCAATATGAATTTGACTACCCATTAGCTAGAACCTTCTACTTTTTCTACCTCCACATTGCATATCAATTAAACCGTGTCTACATCATTCCTACATAACTATAACTATTTTATACACTCAAACATATCTTAAATCGATATTATATTATTATATACACCACAATTTTCACCTCCCCAACAAGAAAAATTGTACTTTAAACTAAAAGAAAATTTAAAACACTAATTAACATTCTCCTTATATTATTATGAAGACATAATAAGCTTGAGTTGATGATAGGGGTGGATCCCGGTGGAGTAAGAATTATTGGGTTTAACTTCATTTTGATCGAGTTAAGAAGAGGATCGCAAAGCACACAGTGGTGAGACATGAGTGATGAGTATAATAAAACAGCCGCCCAAACCCTAACAACCTCTTAATCTAGATGGATTTATCCGACACCACGTGCCATGCCATGCCACCGTTCTCTTTGTCGTAGTCAACCACGTCACCACCGCACTCCTCACGTCTTCCCACGTGATTCCCCTCCACGCGTCTCCTAATCATTCGCCCTTGTCCTTCTCATTCTAAAATACCGACAAATATTTTTAATACAATCATAAAAATGCTCGCAATCTATAGGAAAAAGTTAAATATAGAAGTATATAGGTAAAAGGAAAATAAACGTCAATAGAATGAAAGGAAATTAATCAATATAGTAACTTGAAAATATATGCAATTAATAGAAAACAGGGTTTTGGATTTTTAAATACTTTTTGAGAAAAATACTATAATATATCTACTTATTTATATGAAAGAGAAAAAAAAAAGGAGAAAACATAAATATTTTTCTTTTCATCAAATTGAAATTTCAAATTTATTAATAGTTATAATAAATTATCATTTTCATCGAATGTTGTCAGGTGGTCGTGATTAGATACAGGAATCTCTGGGACCCACAACTACAGCGGCCGCCGCGCCTCCATCCACCAGACCGTTTCCCACGTGACACCTGACCTCTCCTTTTTCAATTCTTTCTTTCTTTGTTTGTTTCTTTCTTTCACAAACCCCGACAAAACCTTTTATTTCAATATTAATTACATAAATTTACTTTAGTTATGGTGGACTGATGATGGGGCAGGATTGGCCCTTCTTCGCCTCTTCCAGATCTTTTTCTATTTTTTTCTTTCTTTCTTTTTACCGTTTAATTTTTAAAACAAATATTAATAACTTTAATTGAAGGATTAAGATCTAAACACCAAAAAGTAATAGTAAAATCACTATAGAAAATTCATTTTCTCTCATTAAGGATCAGTTTGGTTTGATTCAAAACAGATTCAACGAATGTGAGTGTAATAATCAAAATCTCCCATTAAATCATAGACTTGGCATGGTTTTATGCTTTTACGATGTTTGGGTGAGTTTGAATGGGCTTATAGAATCGAAATCAGTTGTATTTTTTAAACATTCGGTGATTAAATTTAACTTATTTTTATCTTTTAATGATTAATTTGTCATCGTCTTAGGAATCAAAATGAATATTAATCTTGATTTTTTTTTAAAGACAAGTAAAATGAATTTATGTAACAATCCAACCCACGTAACTTCAATTAATTTAAGTTACACTATTGAATGCATCAGCAACCTAATTAATCTAATAAATATTCCTGTTACTGTTTACTCACTTTAGACTTGTGTGTTTTTTCCTCTTTATAATCTTCATCTCATTCGTATAAATGTTTTTATATATACATCTGACAATTTATTTAAACATGTTTAGATTCGAAGAATTTGGGATTTGTTCTGTAACAAGTATACTACTAGTTATTGCTTTAGGCGGCGTGAATATGCCGGCTGCATAGGATGCCATATAATACTAAAGTAATCTAATAATACCCAATTTTTCTGATTATATTTTTGAAAGGTCACCCATGTGGTTCAAATTTTTAAATAGCCTCTGCTGCGTTTAAGTGCAAATAATAATATTGTAAAACTTTATTTCATTTTATTTTTTGTATAGTTTGAAATGCTAATTGGCAGATTAAGAAGTGGGCAATAGGTTATTCGGGGAACAATAAGGTTTTATCTTTATGGGGGGAGATAAATATTTAACTATGGTGAACCATTGAATACATTTTGTCCTGTATATACAGCATATTTGTTTGAAAGGACACTTCATGGCTAACTTATTTTGAATTAAAAATTGTTATATATTGGCATACTTTGCTTTCCATTGCAAAAAGAATTTTTTTGATGAGTTGCTTATATTTAACTACATAGTTAAATTAAACGAGTATTTTATGCAATTGATTTGAAGAATCAAACTTGTTGCATTTCACAAGAACAAAAATTACTCTCTTTAATAGTTTTTTTTTTATGTAGAGAAAAAAGAAAAGACACAGTAGAAAGAGAAAATTAAATTCTAATGAGTCACACTTATTTTGTTCGTCTAGAAAAGAGTTCTGATTGTGGTGGGTAAACATTCCAAACAAAGAAAGAGTCTTCATGCATTGCATCATATTTAGCAAGCTAAGGGGGTGTCTGAAGATGACAATCTAATACAGAGAAAGAAGAAGCTGGAGAATATTCCGAATGACAAGAAGATGAGGATGAAACTCATTGACGGGTTGTTGAATGATTTGCAACGCTAGAGTTGATTCTGATTCGCTAGTAAGATGATGAATATCATCGTCCTAGGATTTGCGCAAACCATAAAAGATTGCAAACAACTCCGTCTTGAGGCTGGTAGTGACGCCACACGGACCAGACTATGCTGAGATGAAGTTGCCTCGATGATTTCTGATGATGACTCTTTAATAGTATAAAATGTTTTAACAACAACAATACATTTAAGTTTTAAGCCTTTAAGTAATAAATAATATGTTTATTAATAGTAGTTTTACACACTATCATTCAATATTAAATCATGTATGGACCAACATGTTGGTATAAGTGGAGCTAGACACTAATTTTTTAAGGTTTTATATTCAGATTTTGTAGATAAAAGAAATGTTTTAGACTCTTATTTGGTAGCACGAGTAAAATAGAGTGATTGTATTGGAGTACAAATGTAAGGTAAAATCACATATCGTATATGAATAAAAATGTTAAGTATCATATAAGTGATAGTAAGACTCGAAGGGAAGTAAGACTCGAAGGGAAAATTATTATGTAAATGATACTCACTTTAAAAGAAGATTGTTGGAATACAAGTGTGAGGTGAAATTTCACATCATATAAAAATGAGAATGTTGAATAAAATATAAATGAAGATAAAACTCATCAAATCGAGCCTTAATATTGCAGATTAAAGTATGATGTCAAATTTATTTATATGATTATTCATGATCTATTGATGTAAACATTTTTAATGTTTATTCCCCCTCCTCGGTTGTAAATAAAATGAATGAGTGAAAACAAGTAAGAGATAAAGAAGATATAAAGAAAGAGTGTGTGAGATTGACAGATAAGTGAAACTTCTTATATTTAGTCCATTCAATTTCAAAATTATTTTTCTTGGAGCATAGAATCATTGCAAATTAAATAGAGATTTAATGACTATATAGAGCATAAAAAAATATTTATGTATAGACTAAAATAAAAAAATTAGATATGAAGTCTTAAATTCAAAGTGTAAATAAGTATAGGAAAAATAATTAATGGAACTTAAAATAAATAATTAATTGAATATTATTTAAAATTGTGTTCAGGTAAATATGCTTCAGTCTAATTATAGATTCGAGCATAAGTGTGTGCACAATTTTGAATCGCTTGTACGACTGATATTATTTGTTTAACTGATACATGAAATGGGTTAAGGACACGGCACAATTTAATTATATAGTCTAATTAATTAATTACATCTCAAAGGTTAAGCCGTTAAGAACACAACACGAGTTACATTGTCATTATATTCTTAAAAATGGGTCCTCTAAAACGATTAGCGATAAATGGATATAAATTATATACCTGTTCAACAATGTCAAAGGATCTAATAGTCTCTTTATCTTGTTAATTTATGCAAAAAGAGAGGATATGTTTCATCCTTTTATCAGTTCTTTATTTTAAAATGAAATTGTTTTATACAAAATTTTATACTATTCAGCAATCAAATTTTTATTTAAAATCTATTAATTTAATTTTTCTTTATGTAGGCTTACACCACTGTCAACCAGTTGCTAATTGTATTTTTTAAAAATAAAAACATTTTTTGAAAATAAAAACCAAACATATATTCAGTAAGATTAGTTTTGGTATTTATTTTTTGTGCTGCTTATTTAATTAAAATTGAAATTTTACTTTAAGAACTTATATTAATTTTTAAACTTGACTTTCATTATACAAGTTTCTGCAACTAAATTTTTAATTTTAATAAAAAGAACACTTAAAATATTGTACCTATATTTTGTGACAATTAATTAAATAAAAATGCAATGATAACCGATATCCGTTCAATCATACTTTGATTAGTTGAATAGCATATGCTCTTTTTTAAATTCTGACAATTTCATTAAATCGACTTTTATTGACAACCAAGTAGTTAAGATACCCAGTAACATATGGACAACAATGCTTCTATCGCTTTCATTTTATATATATTGGAAGCATATTTTATCATTTACGCACAAACAAAATTTCCCAAGAATATTGGGAAGAGATTATGAGACTCCATTTGAAAAGGTTAGCCTCAAAAAACAATTTCAATATTTATTTGTTCTTTTATGTCATTCAATTCCATGCCCACATTCTTTTCAATAATTTAAATTCACTTATATGTCATTCAATTCAGTCATATATTCTCATGTATGATTCCCTCTTGTAAAAAAAATCATGATAAGTTTTGTTGATTTTTGTAATAATTGTTTTAAAATACATATTTAATATATTTTATATTCTGTATATGATTTTTGTCAATGATTGTCATGAAATAAGAATAAGATCCACCTCCTTTACCGTCTATTTAGTTTAAGAGAAATGTTGTTCAGTATAAAAACAATTTTCGTCATTTTTACCCGAATGATGATTTTATTCAGATTATATTTTTATTTTTTATTTTTAAATCAATATTTGATAATAATGAAAACAAATGATAAACATTCCCCATCAAGCTTTCTTCTCATTTTATGTGTAAAATGTAAATAATTCGTACCAAATATCAACGTTCTTAGTTTATAGGAAAGGAACCGAAGAAATAGAGATAAAAATTAAACTGAAATTGAAAAATAAAAAACAGGAGAGTCAGCCATATTTAAATTGTTGTTTTTAAAATAAACTTTTCTCTATGTCTTTTATTTCTATTTCAATCTAATAAGAAAAACATCATTATTAATATTTTTCCTTACTTTTTTCTTGTCTCTCACTCTTACACATCATGAATGAGAATTACATTAATTGCTCTATTAAAGAGTATGTATTAAAAAAAGTATGTGAAAAATTATCAATGAATTGAATTATCTATTATTCCTGTTACAACGTCAACATGCATTAGGAATTAGTAAATGCATAAAAGTTTAGCTTCTTCATTCAATAGGGCTTTTTAAAGAATAGAGCACTAAATTGTAATTTTATTCTTTTTAATTTCTGGTGTGCTATTTCGGTTTTTCTATTTTAAAATTTTTGTAATTTTAATCTAACATTTAATTAATTAAACTGTTTTTTATGATAGCTTAATGGAGTAT
>PYAF01000400.1:744396-801608 GCA_007407185.1 Glycine tomentella
GTAGTATACTGATAAATTGACTTGTTTAATTATATTTAAGTTTGGAGTAGTATAATGTTTCCAATTTTATAAGATAGTTTAAGATTTTGACATAAATATTAACAAATATAATTAATATTTTAAATTTCATAAAATATATTATGAATAATTTAATATATTTTTATATCTTTAATTAATTAGATTTTATTTATTTGTTTAGTATACAATGACAACTACTCCAGTTAAGGACATTCCATAAAAAAAATATTCGATGTTTTATTTGTTTTCTAAAAATCACAAATAATGTAAAATATATTTTGAATGTCTTATAAAGAACAACGGAGGAGTATTTCTATACATATATATATATATATATATTAAAAAAAAACGGGGGAGTATTATTTAAAAGAATGCACCTGGACACATTTTAGGCAGCCAGCAAAATCTGTTTTGGAAATAAAAAAATGATTGATTGTTACTACTGGTTGTTACTCCGTTGGCACGCTGTTATTCTTTCATTATTATTGATATTATTGAACCAATGGGGATTTTTTTAATAATTTAAAAAAGTTGTTAAAAAAAATGAGGCATCACAGAGTTGGAAAAGGCGAAGAAGAGAGAAAGAGTGGGAAAAGGTGGAGACACAAGAAAGATGGGGGCGCAGAAACATCACGTGAAGACAACATGAACTCCGACAGCCACATAGTCAACAAAGAATGCCCCACGTGGGCCCCACCCCCCGCTTCTGATTCGCTCTCCCTTTCTACGCAGCGTTTTCGCCGTCGGTGCCGCCTGCGCTGCAATAAAACATTAGTTAATTAAATCCCAAACTAATATAATCATTACAAAAGATAAATAAATAAATAAATACTACCCTCCACGAAGCACAAGAATAGTGAACGAGTCCTTATTCCCAAAATAAGAAACGAATGAATGCGTGTCCCTTCCACTCGGTGGACCTACACGCACTCATAGCCGTAGGTAAATATGCCATTGAGATCCGCGCCGCAACGGGATAAGCCATGACGCGAACCACGAGGACACCCTCTCATCTCATCAAGTACCCACGCTACTCATCATCAACCTGGAAAACCCCCTTTTTCCCTCTCTCTCTTTTTATTTCCCCTCTTTCAAATAATCGAATCAGATTCACTAATTACAACAACTTACAGAGTAGAAATTTAGAATCGACCGTATCTTTAAAACATTATCTAGTTTAATCATAATTCAATTGCAGCGTAAAACCACTTAAACCTTACTTGAGTCTCACCGGTTTAATTTTGCTTTCAGTTTTAAGAAAATTGGAACCAAGTGGGGCCCACGGTGACACCACGAAACAATACTAAAGTTGTTGCCTTTTGTCATTTTGATTTTTTACGTGAAAGTATTTTAATTTTAGTATTGTAGGGTTAACAGCAACGCCTGCCTAGCCGAATGCCGAGTATAGGGATAAAGAACAAACCAATCAAGTAATATGTGGAGAGAGGAAGAGGCCCCCACGACAAAAACCTAATCAAGCGCGTAACAATGCCGGCTACATGTCTGTCAGATCTCAACCAACCAAATCCAACAACGCACCGAGAAATAATATAAAAATTAAAAATATAGTATATATATCTAATCTTGGCCGTTAGATTAATCGGAAAGCGCACAAATATGGCAAAACCCATAATGGATAACGTTAGAGATACCGTTGTTTCTTGCGCGCAAAACCTAACACAAACAAATAGAAGCTAAAAGATAGATAGAAAATGAGAAACCTAAAGATTAATAATAACACATTAACACCATGATGGAAATGGGAATATTTATATATTTTGAGAAATTGCAGAAACAACCATGAGATACTCTGAATAAGAGTTCTCAGTTGAAAAAAAAAAAAAAAAGCAAGCAAAAGCACGTTTGCTTTCGGTTATAACGTGTATTTACATAACGTGCCGGTTATATATCTTCATCATCACAAAATGGTCAACAAATCCGAGCATCATGTCATCCACTACTCACACTATGCTGCTTCCTCGAGGGCAATTTCGTCAAAAAATGCGTAGTAGTACCTCCCAGATGCTTAAAAAAACAAAAAAAAAAAAAAAAAACATCTCGAAAAACCAGATGTCCCTGCATGAATCAGGCAACCTCCGGGAGAGGAGGCACGTTCAGGTCAAGATCCAGGAGCACACGGCGGTTGTAATCGGAATCGGAGTCGCCGCGGCGGAAATCGGCGGTGGGGCGTTCGAAGCCGCAGGTCTCGCGTCGCGAGACGGCGATCATGGCGTCCGCACGCGCGAACGCGTCGAAGAATAGAACAGGACGCGCCACCGGGAAGACGGCGGAGGAGAGAGGGGTTAGGCTAAGGTCCAGCGGTGGCGGCGGCGGGGGAGAGGAAGAGTCGAGGGTGCTGCTCTGGCTGGGACTACGAGCGTTAATGTTGTTGTTGTTGTTAAGGATGAGTTCCGAGGGTGTCGGGAAATTAGTCTTGGCCTTGGCGCCGCGAAACTCACGCGCGGCGGTGTCGTAGGCGCGCGCGGCTTCCTCGGCGGTGTCGAAAGTGCCGAGCCAGACGCGGGTTTTCTTGCCGGGATCGCGGATCTCGGCGGCGTAGCGGCCCCAGGGGCGTTTCCTGACGCCTCTGTAGCGGATCTCTTTGTGGGCCGGTGATGAGCCGGGCCCAACGAGCGCGGTGGCTCTGCTGTCTCTTGGAGCCATTAGCGTTATTTTTCCTTTTGATTCAATTCTTTCTCAACGGGGAGCAGAAAAGTGATGAGGAGTAAGAAGCGTATGGGATTGAGACAATGTCTGAGAGGGAACAAAGGGTGTTGGACTGGCTTTATAGCCCTAGATGGAGAGAGAGAAACCACACCGTGGGCGTGCGTCTTTAATGTTACGCTCCTCACGCGCGTGTTTCCCACTCAATGTGGCTTCCCTTACACGAACCTTGCATCTTTATTGTTTTCTTTTGCATTACTTTCCTTAATTGTTTTTTTTCTTCTGAAATTTAACAAATTACTTACCTTAATTTTCTTCTGTAGTAGTATAAAATGAGGAAATTTTGACTTTAGCTTTTAATTATTACTTATTTTTTTCTATAAAATTTAAATCACTATTTTTATATAAAAAACATGTGGATTTCTTTTATTCTAATAATTTTTAAAAAAATTCTCTTCCTCCATAATATTTTTTTATATACAGTGTTTATTTTGAGAATTGACAAAAAAGTTGAAAGTATTGTATACTAACAGTCTAACATGATATTCAAAGACTAGATGGATATTAATAGGAATAGTTTCTTGACTTTTCATTAAACTGTTAACAAATACTGTATATGACAAAAGATACTAAAACAATGATTTTATAAATATGAATAATGAAAATCAAAGAAACATTAATCTATTAAAATACTTTAAATAAAGAACAGATTTTCATTAATTATTACTACACACCAAAATCCTAAATAAGTAAAAATAATCGACACGTACTTATCTGAAATTTTTGTAGAATCAAATGAATTAACAGAAATTTCCATTTTTTTTTCAATTTTCAATAAACAAATTCATAAGGAGAAAAAGTGGCAGACATAAGAGGTCCTCCATTAAAATATGACAGCGAGAGCTAAACCAAGAGATGGAAAAAACATAAAAAATGAAAAGCGGTTACACGTGTAGCAAAAAAGTGGTCCACACACTCTAGTACTATCAGAAGAAGCGCGTGTTCGAACGCTCCCCACACGTGGGTGGTGGTGGTGGAACGGAAAAAAAAAAAAAAAAGAACCACCTTGTGAAAACATTTTGGCGCGGTCAACGAGGCTCATTGACTGAACTGTGTTGCAGCTTGCATGGTGCACCCACTCATCTATAAAGCGCCGCGCCGCCCCAGCCGCGATTAGAGAGCGAGCGTGGTGGCGGGGCCCACCATAAACATTAATAATTGCAAGGGGCCACGTTGCTGCCTCCGCGCCTTGACACGTGGACCTGACAAAACAACTACCGAAGAGGCGGCGTTTTGTTTTCCCCCCTCTAACGACGTTTCCCTGTCCCTGTCTCGCTTTAACGGAACGGTCAAGTTAAGTAACGGCGTTACTTAGTGGTTGAGGTTGAGAGTGTGACGATTCTTACGGAGACATTTGTCGGCATACTCGGCCTCCTCGACGTGAGATGGATAAGGAATGAAGCAGGAAGGTGTTTGAATTCGTCAGATCAGATCGGACGGCTGAGAAAAACGGTGCCTGAAATGGTGACACGTGGTGACTTGGATCCCTGGCGGGAGACACGGCACCATCCAAAAAAATATCATGATGTACCGTCCTTCTTTTTCCTTCCACCGCATATATTATTAATTATTATGTAATATAATATTTCTATTATTTTACTATTTTTTCCCTCTTCCTTTCGTTTTTTTCATGACTGGCAATGGAAACTGCATGAGTCTCGGAATCCAGAATGCATGCGGCTTGGAATCGCGTGAAAACTGAAAAGTATACATATAAGGTTATTTCAAGCGAAGCTAGAAATTTTGTTAAAAATCAATTTTAACATAATATTATTTTTTTATTCTTTATTTAGGAAATTAATATGAAGATATGTTGTTACTTGTTATTATAATTTATAACTTATTTATTATTTTTCACACGGGTTTAGAATTTCAATTGATATGTAATGGTTTTTGAACAAGTAAGTTCAATTTCAAAAACACTTTATTTAGTATATTTATTTGATTTTGATATAACACAATAATATAAATGAAAATTATAGTTATTTATAAATTTTAGTTTAATATATTATTAGTAAGACTTTATTATTTTGTATCATTATAAAAATTTGTCATTCAATAAATTTGAATTATATGTAATATTAATATTTTAAATAAAATAACATAATATTATTTGATATCAAAATATAAAATTTTGTTATACTAATAATTAATTAAAGTTAAATTGATTATATATGTACGTATATAACTCATTATTATATTTATAAATTCATTCTACAATGTCCTGTAATGTTTTCATTTATTAAAAGTGTCATGGAAAGATACTATAAAACCATGAAAGTGTCATGACTTTGGGCCAAGAGCAACATATACTCTTAACCTGCCTTGAAAACTATAAATTATAGATTATAAAGGATAAAAAAAATGATAATTTTGTAAAAGTAAAATTATAGTTTAATGTTAATTTAATAGTTTAATGTGGGTATAATTTATTCACGATGATTGATTTATTTGATTATGTTTTTTTAGATATGTATGAGTTTGTTTAAATTTCTAAAAAAAATAATTAAAAAGTAGATAAGGGTGTGTTTATTTAAATTTATTTCTTTAAAAAATTTATTTTAATAAAATAAATAATTTTTATTTTCTTTGTATGTTAGTTATAAACTTTTAAAAAACATTTTCTATTTATTTTAAGAATGCAGATTATATTTTTTATTAAAAAAATTAAAAGTGTTTATTTTAAAATTGTTGTTTTAAAATTTAAACAAAAATAAACTAGCTCAAGATTTACTTCTTAAAAAAATCAAAAACTATTTATTTTGAAGTAAAAACAGCTTTAAACAAACATATATATTTATTTTATTAAAAAAATTTAAAAAAATATTGAGATGTACAAACTAATGCATTACTCTCTTTTATTCTCAATCCAATTCTATTTTCTTGCTTTTATACATTTATTTGGTTGTCTCTCAATTTTACCCTCCTAAAAAATATTGAGGTGTACAAAAGTAATAGAGAAAGTTATCAAAGTTGCTAAAGTGGACTACTAAGGAAAAATGATAATATAGTAGTGCAACAAAGACTGTGCATGCATATGGTTGGACCATCAATTCATAACTACTTGACTCCTACTAATTCCAAGTATAAATTAGGAAGATCAAAGTTATATTTAAATGGTAAAAAAAATATTGAATGAGATTTTTTTGTTTATTTGATAAAAAAATTAAAAAATAAGTATTTTGTACTTTTTGAAAATTTATTTTATTTCTTATTGCTGTTTATTTAATTAAAAAAACACTATAAAATAAGTGTTGAGAATTATAAAAAGTAAGTCATAGATGTTGATTCTGAAGCCAATAACTTAAGCAAAATTTCGTAAGGAATGCAAATGCATTACCCTAAATAATTTATTCAAGGTATCCCACATAAGCCTAATAGGATACAATACAACAAAGATTTCTCAGTCAACTAGTGACAACAAACCTAATAAGTTAAAAAAACTAGAATATAGAGAGAACAAAAAAATTAATAGTAAGAGAAGATAGTGTATATAAAATTGGTAAATAACTTATTAGCATTAAGAAAACAATGGAAAAATGTTAAAAATTAAAATGATAACTAAGATGTGTTAATTAAATAAAAACAGTCAAATAATTGAAATGTTAATTTGGTTAGAAATCAAAAGCTAATAACTATGCTTTTAATCTTTTATCAACTAATACGATATATTACTTTGCTCAAGATAAATGAGAGATAAAACACACTTTATTTTTTATAATGTCCACTTTAGTAGTATTAATTATGATTTAAATTCCACATGCATTATAAGATGTCAATGGTATTAATAAAATATGAGTTTTTTTTTTTTTTTTTTGGTTATGTAGAATTTTTTTATTTTATTAACACCACTAAAGCGTAATATTGTGATTGGTGGTGCATGGTATTGGACTGAATCAGACAAAGAGATGCAGCTTTAGATATATCTCATCGTTTTATTTGATTTTATTAGAAGACATTTCATTTAATGTTGATACAAATAAGTTAGGTAACCCATTGCAAAAGAGGTGCTAAGAGAGGGACATTAGATTTGTCATAGTTAACAATCATTGTTACTTCATCAATTAATATTTGTTATTTGACAATAGAATTATATAAAAGTGGTAATTGAAAAAAAGTTCATCAACCTTGACTACTCATAAATTTGAAGAAGTATAAAGAAAAAAATAGTAAACCTAAAAAAAAAAAAAACTAGGCATACTCTTGTACGGTTACTTTTTTATTTTTTAATTTACGTGTTATTTTTTTCTTTCTTTCATGAATTGACATATAATCAATGCATTCCTGACATTTTCCATAACTTTTATAAAATTTTAGTCTTAAAAATAATATAAACGTACATAAATATAATTGTTTCCAAGTTAATCTTAGACAGCTCACAGCATAAACCACGTCCGTCCTTCACAAACATGTTGAATGGATAGACAATGATGAAAAATTAAAATTGTCACAAACCAAAACTCGATAGACAATGTTGAGAAACATATAAATAGTAAGTCAATTCAGAAAGAAGCTAAATTTATTTGTCATCTAAGCCTAGAGCAAAGTAGTGCTGCATGGATCGAAATTTATATAAAAAAATTCAATTGACGTTATATCTAAAAGTGAAAATGGATAGCGATTTATATAGAAATTCTGATTTCTTCCAATTCTTCCTTAATTAGAGAGAGTTGCTATCTGTCTCAGTCTTCTGGGTCTATTTTGTGTAGTTATAACTAAATTGCAATCTATGTAATCAAATATAAATAATTGAAATTGATATGTTGCTAAATTTAGCAGCAAGAGTTGTGAGTAATCCAAATCCAAATATTATTAATAGGAAGAGACGTGAAGAGAAACCCATATGTATTAATTTTAAAAGAATAAAAATTATGTTTATTTTGTTTCTAAATCCAATTTTAACGGTCGATGTGACAAAGAACCTCTAAATTTAAGACGATAATGATATTTAGATCGGCTTATTTCATTTATTTAGACAACGTTTCCCGTATCGGGAGAATGATCTTATCGGCGTAGCTATAACATAAGTTCTATATTTTGAAACAATTAGGAATTAGATTATTGTCATGGATTTATTGTAACTTGTTTTTTAGTAAGTCATACTAAATGCACGAAATCACTTTCTCATAAATTGTCATGATTTGTGTGTCCCCCGTTAACATACCTTCGCACGATTTTACCATTTATTAATCAAATAAGCACTACTAATTGATAAACGGTTACATTTATCTAACAACATATGTGTAACCACTTAATTAAGGCTAGCTAGAAGATAACTCGTTGTGTAGGAGATTAAACCTTTGATATATTTTTTTGGAGAAAAGAGAGAGAGAGAGAGAGAGAGAGAGAGAGAGAGAGAGAGATTAAGGAATTGAAGCATCTCCAACACTACCAAATATATGATGCCAATCACATGCTGAAGATACTTTTAGTGAATGTCTACTTAGAGAATTACTCTACAAGTTTAAGTTACAAAGTTCTACTCCCAATTGCTTAAAATGAGATTATTTCGGATCCTTGACTCCTTATCCCAACGCATTAGCAAATCTTCCATATTCTAAATGCTAATTGTACAAAATAAAGTTGGTATTATTTGAATGAGTAAAATACTCCTATATTTCTAATTTTAAAAACCAATGTCACGTATAATAAGCATATATCTATGATGATAAGTAAAACAAATGAGTAAATCTCCTCTCTTAAATATGCTTTAACTTATTGTAACGTAAACTAACTTAGCCAGGGGGGTATTTCTTTCTCTCAGTCGATTCCTTTTTTTTTTTTTTTAAGATCTCTTACTTGATTCTTGATAATAAAAAACTATATTTTTTTTAGAATTTAATTAGAATACAATGGTAATGTAAATATTTGTTTTATGTTATTACATAATTATAAATTGTCATGTACATAAAAATTATTAAATTTTATAATAATTTAATTAAAACATATATATAGAATAATTTCTGATTGATTAATAATAAAAAAATTATTACAAATATTTATGATAATTAAACTATTTTAAATATAGCTCTAGAGTCTAGTAAAGTAGTATAGACGTTTAAAACTTCATTTCATCTTTTAAAGTTTTTAAAAAATCAATAATAGTTAAGTTATTCAATATTAGTTGTCGGTAGCACTGAAAGTTAGAAAGAAAGGAAAAGTATTCTTGAAAGTTGAAACTTGAAAGGCTCATTCATAATTATTTACCATTTTTAAGATGTTTGTTTATATTTAGTACCAAAATGTGACTGTCACATATGTATATCTCATGAAATGTGAGTCTAATTTAAGTATCTTTTAAATTATTAAAGCATAACTTAAGCTTATTTGATAATAAATTTGTCAGCAGCTGAAGTTGCATTTCATTTTTAAAAAGCTTATTTAAATTACTTAGTACGTCCCTGAACTATTTGTGAATTTTTAAATAGGTGCCTAAACTATGTTTCCTTTTAATTGAGTTTCTAAACTAAAAAATAGTAGGTCTCTTAGTTACTTTTTAGAGGCTTAAACTATCATAAAATAACAATCTGTGACAGTTTAAAAATCTTAGAAATTCAATTAATTTTTTTCCACGATCAAGGATCTAATTAAAAAGAAAATTAATTTAGAGACCTATTTAAAAATTCACAAATAGCCCAAGGACCCAAAGACCTACGGACTAATTTATCCTTACGGAGTTTGATAGTTATGATCCCAAAAGTCATCTGAGTAAATTAGATACATGATGCATATTTGTTTTTTATTTCAGAGGATCATGCATATTTGGTTACACGTCTCAAAAGTCAAAACATTTGATCCATTTCAAATTGAAAGTTACTTTCCATAGCTTTCTGCGTTATTATCTGGTTGGACATGGAAATTTTAGGATATACACGCATTAAAAACACTGGTCCAAACACATGCCACTTATGCCTAGGTAATGTAGTTGCTTGGTCTATTTTAGCCTACATGTAGGGGTGAAGTACAATTCTATTTCGTTTCTAAAAGAACATGCATAGACACGAGTAAGAGTAATTTTAGTCTGATGTGAATCGGTAATAAAAAGTTAATCCACTTAAACAATGAGATTTACATTGAGTTGATTCCATTTTGAAAATGAAATCATTTTAGATTAGTCCACTTATTTACCACAAAACTTTGTAAAAGAAAAGAGGAAAAGAGTAGCATCGTAGCACTAAATTACCCATTTAATGCGATTATATTTATACCCGAAACAATATCTATAGAGAACAATTAATATTTCTGACCCAAAACAGTTATGCCAATATCATAATATTAATATTACAAACACATATATGCCAATATCATAATCAAGATTACGTATAACCACAAATTTTTAATATCACCATTAACAAAGGGAGGGACAGACAATAGAAGCATGTTTGCTTTGAGTTTGAGTTGATGTATGCCAGCTCCAACGCACAAGTTGGGGGAGATGAAACCTCAAACATCGTAAAGGTGACAAGAGTTTAATTTGGATTGCTTTTGAAAAAAAAAAAAAAAACCCATTGATATTACATGTCTCCATCCATATTTGGACCATACAGGCTTTATATATACCATCATGATTCATGATCACTTTGAAAAAGTGAATGGTGTCAGAGAGCTCAGGATGGAGAAAAACTTGTAAATTCCATGAGCATTCAGTTGAAGGAAGAGAGCAACAAAACTAGGAAAAATCTAAGGGGAGACAACTAATCTTTGAGGGTCTTACAATGTTGGTCCAATTGGAAAACAGATTGACAATGTTTCCTTCAACTATGTAGTTCAGCTTAGCAGCTTGAGTTTCGTTGGAAGTTGGAAACACATATAATTGGTTTAATTTTAGACTTTTTAAATTTGGATAGTTATAAAATATAAATCACAAACACTCGAAAGTCGAAACAATATAGACACTCCAACACACTGCATATACACACAATGATAGCAACAAAACGGCAGAAAGAAGCCCCAAATGAAATGAAGTGAATAACATAATAAGATTAAACTGACTATCAATATTTATATATTCTTGTTTAGAAATAAAATCAATGAATCAGCGATGATATTACAACTGGAGCAGCTGATAGTCTAAACCTGATTCATCAAAGAAGGCTTAATTTATTTGGTTCTCTGAACACAACATGACGCTTTACCTTTTGATGATATTTCCAGTTCAAGCTTGTCCATCTTCCTGCTTTTCCTCATGGCATAAAAGAATCCAGTCCCAACCGTTGAGACAACCCTGATGATCTTATATTCTATGACAACAACAATAATCTAACTTTGTTATCCAGATCAACACACAAACAATTAGTGAAGAAACGAAATATGAAAATAAAATAAAATTGAAGAAAAACCATTGTGTTTGATTTTATGATGGGAAATATCAGAATTAATTGTCTTCTGTCAAACTTAATTTTAGCGAAGATATAAGTGTTTAGAAACCCGTTGGGAAGGAAGAAATCACATTTGAGATGTGGAAGCTATCTGCATGTTTGGATTGTCATTTTGTTAAGATTTTACAAGCGCCTGTGAGTAGCTTCTGCATCCTCTTTGTAAGTCTGATGCATTTTTTCTGATATACGCACTTTATCAACAAGTATCCAGACACACTGTATAAGTATTAGCTTCTTAAAATTACATTCGAGATGTGGAAAATCTCATCCAAGATGTGGAACCAAACATGCTAATGGATAAATATTTAGTTATTATGAAGTAAACTTGATTTTTCCTCCAAATATCAGTTTGACTAAAAGTGATATAAAGTAACTTTTGCTATACCAAGGAGATTAACTCAGTTCAGCAGTGTGCGGGCGCGTCTTACGGATAAAAAAAAAAAAAGAAGTAACTTTTGTAAGTTGAAAACTTCACCCTAACCCTATGTTTGGTTAGGAAGGAAAAAAATGAAAGGAAAATTTTAAAATTTGAATTAGAAGGAAAATGGAAGGAAGGAAAAATTTAAATTTTTGTAACTAAAAAAGAACTTTTCTTTCTATTTTCTCTCCAAACAAACAGAAGAAAATGTTTCGTTAATCATGTTTTCTTTCCTTCCGATTTCTTTTCTTCTATTTTCTCTCCGATCAAACGGACCCTAAGTGTTACAGATAAAAACATTCAAGCACATCACTTCATTTCAAAATCTATTTTAACCAAAATCAATTTCACGTTAAATCAATCTTACAAATGCTCATCCAAACACACACACACACACATAGGGCATGACAAATTCACTACTAAGAAGTTCTTTCTGGCATGGTATTGAAGAAAGGAAAAACAATGGGTAAATAAATAAAAATGCAGCAATAGGTAGCAATAACATGTATGAAATGCAATAATGAATGGGCAATTGATTCAATCACACACATAAAAATTGGACTCTGTAGAAATGGGGGTGCTAGGCTATCTAGTAGCTACCTTTTTCTTACTGCTACTTCTTTGGGCCATACAAACAACAGGAGCACGTGTTTGGCGGCAAAAAAAACATGGCCGTTGACAAGCAACCTATATACATAATCAATCATCCCCACCATTGGACTTTGATGCAAAGCTAATGATCAAAAGGGTTTATGGATGTTTACATTTACATTGCCTCTGGAGAAACACCCTTTTGGGCGAGAAAGAGGAGAAGGGCCTGAAATTTGAGGGAAGAAGAGTGGAAGAAAAAGGAGTGTGATTGAAGTTGAAGAGTGAATTTCTTTTACCACCAGAAACACTCAACCCTGGAAAAACAACATGTCCTGTTGCTGTCGCCATTTCTCTCCGTACAAGGATCTAAATTTTCACTCAGTCCTCACACAAAGCCTTTATTATTAACAATTTAACATATAACAGATTTGCGTAGATTCCAAAGTGCGATTTTTTTTTTTTTGTTTACTGGAATATACTCATCCTATTTCATTTAAAATTAAATTAAAAATGATAGCGCTTGATTTGAGTTTTTTTCTCTTTTATTTTCATATTCAAAGAAAACAGAAAATAAAAATAAAAATGCTGATTAAAATTTAAAAACATTTTAAAAAATAAACTCAAAACAAAAAACAACAAATCAATATTTTCAATTTTTCTGGAAAATAAAAACACTGTAACACTTTAAAAAAGTATTTTCTTATTGACATATATTTTATAAATTTTTAATTTTTTATTATAAAAAAATAAAATAAAACCTCAAGTGCCATGTAGAGGATTGCCACCATCAAGAATGTCAAATGTCCATTCAATTTGTATGAAATAATTTTACACAATATAGGAAGCATGTCCTACGCTTATTTTTTCTTGTTATTAATAAAGACATGTTAGGAAAATACTCCCTCTTTTCTAAAATAAATATCTTATTTAAAAAAACATAATTTCGAAACAAGTGCTATATTAATTTTTAATATGATATTAAAAATAAGGTTAATTTTGTTTATTTCATCTATTTGTTAGTTTTTATTATTTGTATAAAATAATAGAGTAAATGAATATCATGTGCTTGATCAAAAAAGGAATTGACATTGGTTGAAGTGAATTTAGACTATGTTATTTTCAATTAGATATTTGATTCAAATCTTATAAATAAAAAATAAATTATTAAAATAAAATATATTTTTTTTATCTTAGGTTAAAGATTATATTTGTCTCTCAATACACTTGTTTAGAAAATAATTTAGTTTGAAGTGCGTTATTAGTTCAAGGAAATTTTATACACATTAAAAATCGAACACGGATTTTTTTCTAAATAAATCTCTTATAAATAAAATATCTTATTAAATATAACTAATTAATATTTTTTTATAAACAAAAAGGTTTATTTAAAATTGATGAATTTCGTAGTATAACATAATCAAAAACAATACTAACTTTACATAATTACTAGTCTTATTAAAAAGCTGTAGATTTTTTTTAATAAAAAAGTATAGTATGGGCTGAGATAAAAGAGGCCTAGTCCAGAAACTTTTGAAACAAAAAAAAAAGGGCGATATATACGGAATACTTTGTTGGATTCCATTACAACGTGGGATCTTGTGAGTGGCGAAATACTTGGTTGGAGGCCTATTCAAAATTTAAAGGAGCTTGCTACTTACATCCCCCACTTTGACTAAGTACACCCAAACCCAGGTAAGAGGTAGAAAGGTGGTATATGAATGTACTTAGCAAAAATAGGAGGTCTAAATAGGAAATACCAAGTTTAAATGGATACCCAATCAATATTTGTTTTTATTTCTAAAACATTTTCTTTTTGGAATTCATGTCTGCTAAATTTTCAGATTGTTTTTTGTACTCACAAACTTCATATGTATCATTTTTTAGTGCAAACATTAATTAGGATAAATCCAAAATTTTATTGATGACTTTTTAAATTAATTATACATATAATGCTTTTTTTATCATATTTTTTAATAGGCTATGCATATAACTAATGAAATATTTTTTACATCGGTTATACATATAATTGATATAAAAAATTCATGCACATAAATTAAAATTTTTGAACTTACACTAATATAAAAAAAACAACACATTTTAATTTTGAGACAAAAAATATATTAAAATTTTTGCATGAATTTTTTTTAAATATTTTTATATTTATGATGGTGAAAAAAATATTTTATCGTTGTTTTTATAAAGAGTTTTTCTGGGTCTATATATACGATCGAAGTGAAGGTGAATATGACTTCATGTGTATGATCTAAATTTCTTGCCACTACCGACTATAGATTAATTTTCACAGAATATAAGATAGATGTTTCTTTTTTATATAATTAAAATATATAATAATAAAATATATAAATTATATTTTCCCTTAATATGATGTCGAGAACCACTCGCTCAGCATCTTGATTGCTTGCCATTTGAGGTGTATTAGGACCTAGTAGTACACATAATATTTATTCAGGCAATTTTTAGTAAAAGAATGAAAGTAATATTAGACTATTTGATTGACTATCAGGTTGAGAATATCCCTTTACATTAGTTAATCAATTATGTTGTGTTTGATTTAGAACAGAAAAAAAAAATAGAAAATCAAATAATATGTTTTATCATTTGATTTAAGAGACATATGTGAAAATAAAATAGAAATAATATTATTAAATTATAAAAGTACCATTATACCTTTAAGTGTTTATATCCAATCATGTGAACGAGAGAGAAATGTATGGGCAGTAGTGACTTTTTATTTATTTATTTTGTTTTCAATCATATAAAATGCTCCCAAACTAATTCAAAGTTAATTATGCTGTCAACCACATATAACAAATAATGAGAGCTCATTTTCGTCCGTACAAAAATTATTTTCGTCATTTGAACCAATTTAGTCTTGAACACACCTTCTATCATATTGGTATGAGTAGATTATTAATTTATTAGAGGTGACAAAACATTTGAGTTGTTGTACGGACGAAAATGTTGAATTTTAAACAACTCCTATAAAGATATGATTTTCTTTGAGTTTTTCCCGACTAAATCTACATTTAATTTGAACTCAAATTTTCAAGCTAAAATTCAACATTTTATCGGATGGATTTGGATTGTTGGCTAACCTAGCCAATTTTGACACCTTTAGTCATAAGAATTTTGCAACACAATTTTACAGCTACTTTAAAAAAATATTTTGTTAAAAAAATGAAAATATGAAAAATTAAATATCTGCAAAATATTTAAATAAAAAGTAGGGTTTTAAAAGTCAGGAGACAAGATAAAAAACGTCATAAACTGTTGTCAGTATTATGTTGAAACTTTATACAATAGTATCACTTAATTTTTTCTATGTTATTATGCTGATTGCTGAAACTTTATTTTTAAAGTACAATTTACTTTGTACAGTACTTGTTGAAACAAGATTGTATATGACAATACCGTTCAATTCCCGTGATAATCATTGAACATAATATATATATATATATATATATATATATATATATATACACATTATTACTTGACATTTTGTAGGGTTTAAAATATGTTTTTTTTTAATATCTTAAGTAGTTTTCTAAAACCTCATTTTAATCTTTGAAATATTTTCAATATGTAGAATAACATAATATATAAAATGATAAGAAAGACGAAGTATAGATAATAGAAATTAGTATTAAAAGTTAAGATGCTCTATATTAAACCTTAAACAAGAATATATTTGTTAAAAAGTTGTTTATTTTAATAAAATAAACAATTGTATATATTTTTTGATTTGTTTGTTTAAACTATTTTGAATTTAAAATACTTTTATAATTATTTTGATAAATAAATTATATTTATTGATTAAATAAGAATTTCGTTAAAATATTTATTTAAAAATTACTTATTAAAAATTAAAACAAACTCGTTAGTAATATACTAATATTAACAAACATTGGAAGTAGGAAATTGATTTTCTTAATTTGGACCTTGAAACAGTGCAGTGTGCTGTACGAAACAGAGTGAGTCCTGGTGAGTGGTGACACACGACAACTACTCCGTACATGGTAGCTAAGTAGCAGCCACCCAAACAATTAATCCAACGGCGCAAAATGGCCCCATACCAATTACCAATCCCATCCAATCTAACACGTCATCCCACCTACTTCCACATTATTATTTTTAAACCATCTATAATTGGAGATTTCGTAAAGAAATCATTTCTTATCTTTTTTTCTTTCTATTAGGATTTTTTCAAAATAAAATTCGTATCTTTTACAACAAATTATTTATTAATAATAAAAAATAATATTTATTTAACATATAACATTGTCATACTTAAGTAAAAATAAGATACATAAATATATGAAATTTTTGAAATTTCTTTTATTATAACAAAAAAATATATATATATATATATATGAATCTTTTATAATAACATAACACTGCAAAAATTATAAAAAATTATTACTAAAGATACTCATGTTACTCTCTTTATTTATCTTAGTACGCCACCTGGTCACACTAATTCGGTTCATATGTAGTGAAATTATTGCATATCACATGATACTTATTTTTCATTAAATTTTTATGCAAGTTTAGTTTTTTAAAAAATGGACTAAAACTACATGTAACATCAATATAAAGCGATTCAAAACACAAACTGACATATTTAATAATTTAATAATTTTTAATAGAGACAATGAAGAAGATTACTTTTTATTAAAAACAAAAAACAAAAAGTGTACTACTTTTTATTTGAAGAGATTTTGCTCGAATCTTTTGATTAAAAAAACCTAGCTATTTGCTTTTAATTATATTTTATTAATAAAACTCAAACTCAAATTTATTTTAAGTAACCCCTGGACTCAAATTTATTCCGACCAACAACATGTTGGTGACAAATTATACTTCAAATTTATTCAACATGTCCCCTACACAAAACTTTCACGTTCAAAGAGCCTTTGATGCAGAAATTAGAACTAACAGCCTCAACTTTGACACGAAAAATCATATCCAAAATCCAAAATCAAACAAACAACAACTATTTTAAAAAATTATATACTCATAACTCAAACTACATATTATTAATTAAATCGAAACAACTTTCTTCAAATTAATTCATACATTTAATGATATTGAGTTTATTTATTTTGTTGATGTTTATTAAACTCTAAAGTATTTAAATTCGAGAGCATTAGACGCAAATTAAAATATTAAGGTTATTTTGATAAATTATTTTAATTAATTTTTAGTATATTTTTTTAGCTAAAAAAACTGTTTAACGATTCATAAATAAGTTTTTTAAATAGTATTTAACGCTTCTTAAAATGTTAACTTCTAATTTTTAGTTTTTTATATTTTTTTCATTTTTATTCTCAAAATATTTATTCAATTTTTTATTAATTTTCTTAAATGCCATTCATGTTATTTTATATCTTACAATTATTTTAACAACTAGATTTATTGAATATTTATGATTTAATTAGTTAATTTAAAATGTTCATTTATCAATTTTCAAGTTTGAACTACCATTTAATTTTTTAACTTTTAGTTATTTTTTTTATTAGTTTTATCAAACACAACTTAAATTAACTATTATTCAAATTTTTTAAAACTCATTACAATGTACCTTAGATAATAAAATAAAACATTATTATTGTTTATATATTATGAGTTTAATATCTATTTATTGATAATATAAAATTATTCTATATTATTATTAAATTTTAAATTATCATTTAAATTAATTAAAGATAAATTTTTAAAAATCAACAAATTTATATATATAATAAAATAATAAATTATGATTAGATATCTATGTAAATATGTTTAGTATATAATCCTTTTTCATATAAAATATTTAAAGAATTTGCGTATTTTAACTTTTGAAAAAAAATACTAATTTATTTTAATAACAGCTCGATCTCTAATTCTTAAAAGGTTCGTTTTTTTATTTATAAATTTTAACATCAATAAATTCGATTAATATTTAATACTACTATTACTACTTCTCACTAACATTGCTTGCTATAAACAGAAAAGCAAATAAAGAATGACCCCATGCACCCCTCTGACGCCGTAGCCGGAGGGCGGCGGGGATGACCTAAGCTTTGTCGTCACGCGCGATCTGCGATCTCTCTCGGTTCACGCGCCTTGTTGTCTTCTTTCACTCTCTTTTCTCTACTTTTTTGTCTTATTTTCTTTTTTAAGAAATAATAATAATAAAAAAAGAACACAACACAGCAACATGAACAGCAACACTTATGAGACCCCTTTTTAACCTTACCTTTTACATTTTTACCTCATAAAAAGTCAACCGGCACCGTTTGTCTACATCTGAAGCAGACATCACACCCGGGTTCACTGCGTTGTTGGACTTGGACCGGCCGGTTCAGTCCATGTCCATGTCCATCAAAATCAATATCAATCACAAACAAGGAGTGTGTCTCCATCTGCAATGAGTTTCTGTGTTGTCTTGCCACCTTTCACTGTCAATTTTTACATCTCAAGGTTTTTATTTTTATTTTCCACCCAATACGAACATGTTTATTCAATTTATTCAATTAAAAAGCTTGGAGCTTTATTAAATATAAAAGATAGTTTTTTCGGGTTCTTGAGGTGGGTGGAGTGGACCCGGATCCGGTTCTGATTTCGAAGGTAACAGGAGAGGGACTTAACATGAGGAATCGTATGTTGCAAGCCATTAAGGTTGCTACTTGGAAGGTAGGTAAGACCTGAGAGTAAATTTGGGGGGGGTGGGTTGGGTTATTCCTTTTTTGGAACTATTATTAATAGATGATAGTGGTTTCATGATGGGTGCTTTAGTTCATTAGTTGTATACATTTTGCAAGTTTTTTTTTTTTATATAATAATGAAATTAAATGTAAAAAAGGTATGGTTGTAACATTGGGAAATTGGGTAGTGCAGAAATGGCCCAATGATGGAAATTGTATGTGAGAGAGAAGGGGTGGGTGGGGTGGAGAGAAAGACCTCAGCATGCAGATTGAAGAGATGATTTGATTTGATGTAAAGCCTGTGAGGTTGGGGCTGTGCTCTCAAAATCCGAGCATGATGTGTCAAATTCCCATGGCATCAATCGCTCACACCCACCTAGCATCACCTTCCCCTCCCTTGTTGCTTTGATAGTGATGGATTAGATTGGATGGATGTGACGGCTGAGTGGGGTCATTCATGTTTTCAATTAACCATTTCCTCAATTCAAAATCACACAATGTTTTTAAATTTAATCCAAGGTTGCTGATTAACCCATATGATTAGTTCAATAAAAGTTTAGAAAATGTGAACATTAAAGAAAGTATGAAACATATCATAGCATGATAACACTCTTTTGCTGCTTTTTCACTTTTCATGGATTCATTCAGCTTGTTGTGAAAGAGGGCAAAATCAATACAATCCATCACCATTTTCAGCTTTATAATGTATGTCTCAGTTTGTTCCCCACAAACATTATTTTTGCTTGGGCTAATATTTCTTGAGGAAAGAAAAAGACAAGGGCGTCTCATAAAGTGAGACATTATATCCAATGTCTTTGGTGATTGGCCCCTGTGGGTGTAAAATCAATGAACCGATCTATAGCTATTTATGCCCTTGCTTTCTGCCTCACTTTTTCCTCTATCAGTTGCACAATACCCACTTTCAGTAACATTTGTTTTGTTCTGTGAATGGTCATCAGGTCGCCAAATGTGTTATGGTATTAAAAGCTGTTGCTTTGAATGTCATGATATTGATACCCTCTTGTGATTAGATTGTAGTATATAACAGTAATAATTCTCTAGGTTTGGTTGTATTCTCAATTGTACAAGAGTCTCTCTGTTCTCTCAGCATATTTTGCTTCCTTTTCTCTTTTCTATTTTTGATATGTCATGTATAAATGATGGTTATTGAAAATTATGTGTACTCTGGTAACAAGAAATAGGTATTTTCTTTCAAGCAAATAAATTTTCCGCTAGCTATGATTATGATAGAACAGTTAAATGTATCAATCACCCCATTGATATGTCATGCAAAATCCTGCTAACTATCATGGTAAATCAGAGTTACTGAGCATTTCTCTTTTGGAATATGAATCTCCAACCCACATGATTCTAGATTTTTACAGTGAAAAAAAAAGTTTTTTTCACCAAAGAAAAGAAGTATGTTCAGAAAAAGCTGATACGAAAAAAAAACCTTTTTAAACCTAAAAATTAATTTTCACAACGGATACCAATAAAGGTTGGGAGATGCCTATAATATGATGGGAAAGAAAACGAAGCAGGAAAATCCGATGACACCCCTACGGCTAAAAAGAAAAAACAATTTATTGTGTAGTCTCAGTTTTTCCTAGCTTTAGAGGAGATTTATTTATTTATTTATTATTATTTGTCTTGTATATGTCACTAACTGTGTGTCACAGTACATCATCATCAGTAAAGGTGGCTGTAAGCCTGTAACATCCCATATAAACTGTTTTGTGACCCTTAATTAATTTTATATGTTATATTAATATATAATGATATAAAATAATGTTAAAAAATATATCTTAATATTTATAATAAAATTATCTGGGACCAAAAATACATTACAAACATTATTACCATAGTGGATTTCGTGAAAGCATAACTAAAATTATAGAATTCTCCTGTGAGTTGTTAGAAACCAAATGCAATAACCCAATTTGTACTAAGTGTTTTTAAGTTTTATTGTGTCTGTTTAAGGATCCCATGTCTGAAGACCACAAACCAAATTAGGCGTGAACAAAAAATACTAATAATCAGTGATCACAACCATAAAAACAATAGAATAAATTTTAATAGAGTGGTTGAAATTGAGAGTGGTGAAGCAAGAGGTACCAAGTAATACATAAATAAAAAGTGAGGAAGTTGGCGTGTAATAAACATGGTTGGTGCTTCTGATTGTACAATTTTAGTACTGTGCTGACAGAGAAGATATGCAACAGCTTTATCGATACATATAACATGTTGAAAAATCTCGCATTCTATTTTGTTATTCCTTTTTTTAAAAAAAATAATATTTGTTTTCCTCTTTTTTCTTGTCTCTATTCATTTTTCTGTTTCAAAGTTTTCCCCTTTTTTTCTTCTTTTTATTATTATTTTTGCTAGTTGCAATACTAATACTATCTCTCATGAACACACTTTCTGTTCCCTTTCATACAATTTCTTCACTGACAAAGGAATACCTGCACATTTCCTCACGCACGCACGCATACTCAATCGCCACTCCCTCGTACATCACCCTGTCCCTCTTTCTCTTTCCTCCGTTCTCTCTCTAGCTATGTGGATCATGATGAGGACCCTGTCAGAGAGTAGAGAGAGCTATCAGAAGAGGATAGTACAGAGAAAACACAGATTTTTCCAGCCATATCATACCTTATTATTTTACCTTTTTCTCTCTGCCAACCGATTCATCAAATCCCCATGAGACCACCCCTTATAAACCACACACCTCATCCCCAATCCGAAACCAAACCTTTAACCCACTAAAGTGAAGAAAAAAAATTGAAAGTGACAAACCCAAGTTTATAAAACCTTCTTTCACTATTTTGCTTCTATTGTTCCCCTTCCCCATGCCATGCCTCTCATTTACTCCTATATAAAAGCCACGAAGTAGTGTTATTTGTATCCAATATTCTCCTCCTACTTAAATTAAATTCTCCCTCACTTTTCATCTTTCTCTTTTTCAAGTGTTCCTTCTTTTTTTCTCTCTCCAATGGACAACTCTTCCTACCACCACTTGGACCACACTGAAGCTCACTTGCCACCTGGTTTTCGGTTCCACCCTACAGATGAGGAGCTCATAACTTACTACCTTCTCAAGAAGGTTCTTGACAGCACCTTCACTGGTAGAGCCATAGCTGAAGTTGACCTCAACAAGAGTGAGCCATGGGAGCTTCCTGGTAAAATTAAACACTTTCAACGCCCTTTTTTTTTCTTTGACTATTAATATTTCATTCATTATTTACTATAGTGGTAGTACAAAGAAGTTTGGATTTTCCACCAAACCTAACCTTTGTGGTTGTTTGTTTTTGGCAGAGAAAGCTAAGATGGGAGAGAAAGAGTGGTACTTCTTCAGCTTACGTGACAGAAAGTACCCAACTGGGTTAAGAACCAATAGGGCTACTGAAGCTGGTTACTGGAAAGCCACTGGGAAAGATAGAGAGATTTATAGCTCAAAAACTTGTTCTTTGGTGGGGATGAAGAAAACCTTGGTTTTCTACCGTGGTAGAGCTCCAAAGGGAGAGAAAAGCAACTGGGTCATGCATGAGTATCGCCTTGAAGGCAAATTTGCTTACCACTATCTTTCTCGCAACTCCAAAGTTAGTACTATCATTTTCATTTTGTTCCTGCATTAATTCATCTTTCTATCTTCTTTTTCTATGTTGTGTTGCTTTTTTCTCTACTCTCACATAGCATTGAACTATGTGTACTTTTAACCCATCATGAGCCGTTTTTTTTTTTTTACACCCTCCAAATTTGCAGTGAAATAACTCTAGTTAGGTGGAAGCTGCTTTCCCCTTTAGCCTTCCATAAGTAGGTTTCGTTTACCAATGTTGAGATGATCTTTCCCTTTCATTAACCTGTTTCCAAGTTTTGTTTCTCGATTAAGATTTTGTTCCCCTTCCATAAGTAACCTTCCCCTAGTTTGTTCTAGCTCAATCTCCTCTCAGCAAGTGTTTTTTTTGCTAACCTAAGACCACCGGTAATTACCCGAAGGCTCATATAAACGTTTCTCCATTTGTTTTTTTGTTTTTTTTTTATTTGGTTTTTTGAATACACGTTTGCATGATGAGGGACCACAATCAAAAGTTTATCACAATGTGATTATTGTCGGTGAACCATATTCCATTTTGCATAGGGTTTACAAGATTCTAACACATCTTTCTAGTTAGGGAAAAAACTGAGTGGTATAAGCAGCTATGACTTATTCTACATGCATTAATGCTTATTATTGTAGTCGTTGGTGTCGTACACTTTCACTAACATAAAAATTGGTTGTGATTTAATGAAGGATGAGTGGGTCATATCACGTGTGTTTCAGAAGAGTAACACCACCACCAACAATGGAGGCTCCACCATGTCTGCTTCTAGTAACTCCAAGAAGACAAGAATGAACAGCACCACATCTCTTATCCATGAACCGAGTTCACCCTCCTCAGTTTTCCTTCCGCCTCTTCTAGACTCTTCACCCTACACCAACACCAACTACATAGCCGACCGTCACAATGGTTCCTTTGACAGCACCACCAAAAAGGAGCACGTGTCCTGTTTCTCCACAATAGCTGCAGCAACAGCTGCTGTTGTCTCCCCCAACAACGACTTCAACAATGCAAGCTTTGACCTTCCACCTTCTCAGCCTATTGCAACCGATCCTTTTGCAAAGTTTCAGAGAAACGTTGGTCTTTCTGCTTTTCCCAGTTTGAGATCACTACAAGACAACCTTCAGTTACCTTTCTTATTCTCCACGGCAGCACCGCCCTTCTCCGGTGGCGGCTCCGGCGACTTCCTCAGCTGGCCAGTGCCGGAGGAGCAGAGGCTGATGGATGGTGTTTCCAACATGCCACTGGGAGTGTCGGAGCTTGATTGCATGTGGGGCTACTAATTCCGCTTTTGTTGATCTTATCAAGAGTTGACCACTCAGATTAGACTTTTCGACTTTGATTATGTTACATTTTGTTATGTGTTATGTTAAGTTATGTTTCCTTTATGGCCTTATGTGGCTTGTGCTTTAGTACTAGTACTTGGTTTGTGTGGTGTTTTTGATTATGTGTTATGTTTTCCTTAATCTTACTTTGGTTGTTCGTTGTTTCTGATTACTAGCCTACTAGGGCTACTTTGATGTAAGGGTGGTTTTGGTATTGTGTTTGAGCTATGGTACACGTAGGATTTATGTCTTTGGAAGTGTTTGCAATGTCTGAGTGTTGATCTTCAGAGTAAATGCTCAATATTTAAAGAGTATCAGATCCTGTGGGGTTGCTGTGTTTGAGCTATGTATCTATGTATTTCATCTATGGTTCATTATGTCTACAGAAATATTTGCGTTTCTATGTGTTAGAGCTTTCATCTATGGACCGTTAGGATTTATGTCTTTGCAAATGTTTCCGTTTTCTGACGTGGTGGACTCTTAAACTAAATGCTTAAATATTGACGGGGTACCAGTGCAGGATCTTGTTCGATAGAGCTAGATACGATTCCAACGTTGTAATAGATTTTAGATCCTGGTGGATTATAAATAGTTTTGATTTTATGTACTTGATACTCGTCAAAAGCAAAATTAAAAATTGGAAAAATAATGATGTATAGTACTTTTTTTTATGCATAGGAAAAGCACACAAATAAGTGAAATAACACAAGAATGATAGAGATGTGTTAAAAATGTAGTATAATTCATAAAATACAATAACGTACTTAGTTATTAATATTCAGTTTCTTGGAAGTTAAATTATAATAGTTTAATCAGAGAACAAAATTACACTTTTAAGATATCTAAACATTACACACTTTAATTATAATCAGAGAACACTTTTAAGATATCTTACCTCAATATTCTCAGGACATGTATGAAACTCCAAAACTAATTTTCAGACATCAGATTGATTTAGTTATTGAATAAAATTTTATACATAATGATTTAACCATGTGAGAAATGAGTTGTTTTTATGCTTTAGGAACTTTCCTAGATGACATGGGTTATCTAACCTGTGAGTTCACATCCCAATGACAATCCGGAGATTTCTTTTTCTAAGTGAAAGTTCCAAAAAAGTGGTTGTCCTTCTTTTTAAATCAGGTTGAATCTGAAATTAAAATTTTACAATGAAAGCATATAGCACAGTGCTCACAGTCACTTGGGTTGTAAATTGAAATTTGAAAGACATATATCAAAGAAGCCACTTGAGGGAAAAGAAAGAATTATTATATCTTCAATAAGTTTTGCAAAGAAGCCACTTTATAAGCGAGCCAATTACTGGTTGAAATATAAAGTGTTTTTTTAACCAGATCAAATATTTTAAGCCAAACAATTAAAAAAAACGTATGAAATATCTTATTAAAATACAAAACATCGATCTTGGTGGTCAGCAAACCCCCATATAACTAATTAATCTATTCTTTGGTGCATTCTTGTTCTCTGAGTGGTCCATTCAGGTTGAAATTTAACATGTTGAAAATGATAAAAAGAATTGTGGAATATTGTGCATGAAAATATTCTTAAAACATTATTAAAATGTTATCAAGGAGAGAAATATTAGTTAGTTGAAATTATTTGAAGTTAAAAAAATTAAGGATCTCACATGTTATTTAATAATGATTTTACTTATTTTTGTAATTTTTAATAAATTTTCAACTATTAAGACACAATCATGTGTCAATGTGTTCTTGATATACTTTATAAAGATTTTTATTTGTAAAATCAATACATAAAAACTTAAAAAAAGGAGACAAGGAGAAAATGAAAGATATAAGATTAATCTAGTAATAAAACAAGAATAAAAAAATCATAAATTTCAATCTTTCACTAATAAAAACTAAATAATATTACAAAAAATATTTACAAATAAAAAAAAAATTAAGGAAACAAGACCTGTCTATTGATGAAATCCATCTATGTTAAGAAATCTAATTGTAAATCTTGATGTTGAAACTCGCTCATTAGAATAACAAAAAAAAGGTCCATACAATGTGGCAGACGATGGTTTAAAAATTAAGATGTCAATATATATTCAGCTTTTTACCATGTTTTGAAAAGGATTAAATGTAAAAACGAAACAAAAAAGATAAAGAAGCCTTACATCAATGATGACAAATTGTCAGGATAAGAACCTGGAAGAAATGTAATCGACGATCTAGTTGCTTTATCCAGAGGGCAAAATGGTTGAGTTTAATTTGTGATTGACTATAGGTGAGAATTTTGTTCAGCATTTACTGAACCCACCAACAATTAAAATTTTCATTATCAGGAATAAACTTACCACTCCTTGTTTCATTGATAATTAATAAGCATAGTTATTGAAGGAATTGTGTTGGTTAAAGATCTTTTTGCTTCTACGACATCCCTGTCCCTGCGTATCATGATGTACCCCACACTCAATAATTTAACTAACAGTACAAGATAATCTCTGTATTGATATAACTCAATCGACCAGCCATTGTTGATAACAATAATTTGATTGATTGCTACCGTCGAAACAGTTAAATTCATCCAGACATTGACTTGTTATTGACTCTATATGCTCTTCACCACACGTGCTTCGTATTTTATTACCATATAATAACGGCCTAATAACTTGTTTTTTAAGTATATTTAATGATGTGTACATTTTAGTGTACGATACCTTGAAAATAATGGGAAATGATAGTGTCTGTGATCACCATCTAGTTAGTACGTAGTTATATCCAAGTCATCTTTAGTCATTTTCCTTCTGAAGCATTACTACACGATATTGTGCTAAAAATGCCAAGAAAGATTTTATTTTATTTTTTATATTTTTAATAATTTTATGTATATGTTTCCCGCGTGTGTATCATTCATATTTTCGTGAATATAATAAATAAATAAATTTAAATAGACTAACTATAGATAATCCTCTTACACTATTATCCAATTATATATATAGTGTCATATATAGTAAAATTATTAACTTTTATAGTAATTAGTTAAAAATTATATTATGATAATTTTTAATTGATTTGTAATATAAAATTTATACTTAACATGAGAATTAAACTCAAATGAAATCTTTAATTGAAAATGACAATGAAATAAATTAATCTGAATACGCATAAAAAATATAAATGCACCTTCAACAAACGCAGTACATCAAAAAATTTATTACAGTCCTACACTCAGATTTCACACAAGATTCCATTAAGCAATTTCTTGCCAAGATTCCATTTCGGATCAACCATTAACAGGAAACGCGAGTTCGTCCTATGATGCCAAGGTCCCATTTATTTATGTCAACTTTAAGTGGGAATTTCAAGTGTTATATGAGTTTTGTAAAATATACATTTTCATAAGAGTTTTCCGAACCGATAATCACCCAAGTAATTTTGGAATAAGTTGATAATCTCAATTTAAGAAATTGAATTGAAAATAGTACTTTATTTTTTTTAAGGAAAAATATTACTTTCCTTAACATTGTGTTTGACACAGAGGTAAAGAAATAAATAAAAGTATGGGGAATAAAAATGAATAAAAAAATCTAGTTGAAAAAGAGTAGAAAGTAAGGTTATTTCGTTAAGATGGAAGAGTGTATAAGATGAAATATAAGAACTAGAGTAGTTAGAAAAGTGAGAAAAAATAATTTAATCATTAATAAAATTCTCATTTTATCCAAAAAAATATTAATTCGGTTATTTTTTATACAAAAAAAAATCTTAATTTCTTTCACCTCTTACAAGCATACATACTTTTCTTTTCTTTTTTTTTTATGTTTCATTGCATGTCACTGCCTTTCACTTTCATTCATAAAGCGTAAATAAGACAATATTATGTCATAAGTGCCAAATTATACAGAATCGTGTACGTTTATTGTGACGTAATGGAATAGTTTTTGATTTCATAAAACGTGTGTTATGTATGTTGAAGCCGAGACAATCCCAGAAGTTGCTATGGCTGGGTGTTGGTTTTCCATACATGCCAACAACTCTTATGGTGTGCAATGATGAACCGACATTGATGATTGTTTTTCACGTAAGTTCCGGAACACAAATTCAGATCATTTATTGTAACGGAATAAAATTTCATACCACCACTTACTATATAGTCATGCTAAACTACAATGCCCCTCAGTTTTACTCCTATGATTCCGATAAGTTTTTTAATTTGTATTTTTTTTTAAACGCGTATATTTCATGGATTAAAAATCATTTATGAGAATATGAATCTGGAAATATAATATGGGATGGGTTTGTTTAATTATTATTTTTTACTTATTTTGAGAAACAAATTTTATCTGTTTATTAGAAAAACATTTTTTTATAAAAAAATACTTATGTTAAAATTTTTGTTTTTAAGTTTAAACAAATCAATCCATTATCTTTTATGAGTTTTGAAAAATTATATTCCTCCTGTTCTGTTCGGAGAGAACAGAAATGTCCAACAAGTAGTGTTGAATACTTTGATGTAGGATCAGACTCTCTCTTTTAAGAAGTTTATGGAAGTGAAACAACTTAAGGAAGAAAAAGATCACAGCATCAGTACTCACAATGCAATTGGCGTACGGTGTGTGTAGTGTGAATTGAAAGAGAGAGTCAGAATTGTGTACCTTTCACCATGACTGATGCTGTATTTATAAGGCAATACCTGGATATTGATATAATGGTGGTTGAGGCCCATTATCTTTGGCCAAACGGTTGAGCTCAGTAATCGTTCCTCCTTGATATGCGGAGATACTGGTGACTGGAAGTTATTAGCCATATCTTCTATCTTTGAGTGGTTATCTTACGGAGAAGATAATAACAAATCGGTAGAGGTTTATATATTTAATGGAATAAAAGATAATATCTCTTAACCGTAACACCTCCCTTTCTCATTAGCTTGCTTTTTCCAAGGAGAAATGTTTTATCGTTATTTTGTGTTTTTGTTACATTTAATAGGTAGTTGTAGAGGGTGAGGTACACAGAGATGGCGTGAGGAGTGTCTTGGTTCATTTTCACGTGGGGGTTCTGAGTCTAATTTTGGACTTGGTGAGTACTATATAGCCATAGCTATATACGTCCTACTTGTGGGAGGGACAAATTTAATGCACCTCCAATTAGCATTGTAACTTTAATTTTATTTTTAAATTAAATTAATTTATATATTTATTTGGCAAGGCTGAACCTTAGAGCAGGTAGTGAAGGGGGGACCCTTGAGAATAGCCAACAATATCTTGAAGCCTTTTCATCCATCATCATCCATTCAAACATGAAAGTTTACCCTGGCCCTCTCTCCATTGTCCTATTGTGAAGATTGTAACATCTAAAATTATTGCAAGTGTGTGTGTGTGTGGGTGAAGCAGATGATGCCAGCCAAATAGCATGAAAATGGAAAGTTACATAACAATCTCCATTGAAAAAATGGGGCGTGTGGCATTAGCATGCAAACCAATATTCAATTAATGTTGTTGGGAACAAGGTATATATGTCATTGCCATAACTTATGTTGTCTCTAACTGCGTGAATGTTAGTAATCAGATAGTAAAAGTAGTAAAAAGTGAAAAAGTATTTAAGAGGTCAAAATTGCTTTTTAATTCAAAGTGGAGATGATGAAGTCCATTTTGTTTATATATATATATATATATATATATATATATATATATATATATATTATCTTTTCTCGTTCGCCTACACAACTGGCTAAGTGGATAACATCTCACAAGAAACGCATATTTTGGTGTCATATTGATTCAGATTACGAATTTCCGTACTGTTTGGAATTCTCCGCGCAATATACACAGCTTAATAACTTTAAGACAAAATTGACTGATATTTAATAATCTCGTGATATTTAACTACTTTTAACATGTCCCACAAATAGTTAATAATATGTTGAATTATTCAAATAATTAACAATGATTAATTGTACCTTAAATCGGGTAAATGCTAAGCAGAGAATTGTAGCGAACATTGATGATTATTGGTGTATGTTTGAACAATGGTTGACAAAATTAATTTTTTTATTAAAGTTGATTTTAAAGCTATGAGTTATAATATTTTGATTTATGTTTTAATATTTTTATTATAAAAGAAGTTAATAATAAAAATTAATATTAATTTTTTATCTGACATAAAACTAATCTAAAATTATTTTAATTTAAATTCAATTTATTGGCATGAAATAAAATATGAGAGAATTTATCTAAAATTGCTAATTAATATTTCAACGTGATTATGAAAAATCTAAGTGAAACTACACACCCCCTTATTCTATTAATTCATATTTTAGAAGTACTCTAAACAGAACACAACTTATATTACATAACATTTTAATATTTTTTCTCCTCCTTAGAAGATCAATTAATGAAGGGCTATTTTTGTTTTTACGTTGAAACACTTGATTGATGCTTAGCTTTCAAAACTGAGGCAGTGGCTTCTTATTTCCCAACAACGAATCAAACATGGTTCTCATCAGTTTCTAACCATTGGTGCAGCAGAGGTACCACCAACCAACAATAATCATGATGATGCCTATGTACTTATAGGGCTAGCCAGGGGAATAGGAGGAGGATCATCATAATGATGGTGATGATGAAATTGGACTTTGAGGTACATTAAGGTTGAAAATTGAAATGGGGGTATGTATGGTGTGTGTGATCCTGTGCATGATTGGTGTGGAATGCAATGAGTATATATTTTTCACCAGTTATGGGGTGTGTTTGTTTGTTGTTGTTAGAGTCGGTTATGGACAAAGAAAGTGTTACACCAGCTGCGTGTGCATGGAAATGGCATGGCACGCGGTGTACCCTACTTGAGTAGCTTAGTACACAACAATAATACTATAATATAATAATCCTTTTGGTTTGGTTTTTTGGACACTTTCTTCACAATTATTTGAGGTCTCATAGTCTCTCTCTCTCTCACTGCTTTCCAATGTTTTAGTCTCCACCTTGTGATGGCTCTGAAATATAAGGCAAGGAAGAATAAAATGCATGTGCTAAAGGCCAAACGCCAAAAGCTTAGGTTTGGAACTTATGCAAACGCAAGAGAATCATGACCTTCAAAAACTGAGGTGGCTTTGTACTTGGTACTTGGCCTCTGGTCTATTTTTTATTCTTATATTGTTTGGCTTTTGTTTCCTCCCCCCTTAACTTAACACATAATTTCTTTGAGATTTTTACTTTATTGATGTACTATAGTTCAATCTCTTTTTTGTTCTCCCCCACCCTTTTTTTACCCTTGTGGTGAACTATGAAAAGGGATTTTAGTAGTTATATAAATAAAAGTAGTACTACTCCTAGCCCCTGTGATGGGATGATCTTGTCTTTCATGTATAAATTAGACAAAGTTTTAGAAAGAAAAAAAAATGTTGGGAAGGAATTGTTAATTAGGTTTTTTTTTTCTGTTTTTGAAATTGTTACTGGAGGCGCGTGGTGGTGTGATGGTGTGTTGGTGGAGACGTAGTGGTGCGATGATTGAGGGAGGCACACTGGTGGTGGAGGGAGCTGTTGGTCCATGATGAAGAAGGAAGGTCTATGGTGGGAAAGAGAGGTGCTAACTCATAATTCATTTTGAAATATTTTTATCCACACAAATAAAATGAGAGATGTAAGATATAAGTTGGGAAGTACAAAGTTCACATGTCAATTTATCAACACACTAGACATATGGTCACACACAAATCTGTTGCTTATGTTTAGAACCTGTTTATTTTTATGTTTATTATGATTATGATATGTTTGGATAAATTTCTTAAATATGTTTGGATATATTTTTTCATAAACATTTACAGGAGAATAAAAAATATAAAATTAATTTCTTTATAAGTTAAAATTATGTTATGCATGAATTAATTTGTTAAATTTTTCTTATATTAATCTATTTAAAAAATATATTTTTCACTAATGTTTGGTTGAAATGATACTTACTTGATCTCTCAAACAAATTTTTAAGTTTAAATTACACCATCTTTTAGATGATTTCCGCTGGAATATGATTGCCATTTTATATTCTAAATTAAACAAGGTATTATTACGTAATTAAAAGTTTGTTTCTCAATTTGAATATATCAACAATATTATATAATAATATAAAAATAAACGTGTTGGTTATAATACACTAGCTAAAATTAAACGCTAAAATATTTCTAAACTTGTTTAAGATGACACCAATATTTTTTGGCATGTATATATAATTTAACATTTTTCTATTTTTGTTGTATTGTTATGTACTAACATTGATCAATATCCCAAGATGAGTGTGAAATTGAAAATCATAATTGTATTCAGTACACAAAATGAAAATGGGTTTAGCACATACGAAAAATAACTAACTGAAGTTAATTGTTTAAATTTATTAATTTACCATTTTATAGAAAAATAAAATAAATAAAATTCTTGTTTGATATGAGAAAATATTTACTTTCTTTTAAATAATTACAGAATTATTATTTTATTTTCATTTTTATTTGAAAACATAAAACGCAGTGAAAATAAAGATAACATATTTATGATTATTTATACAAACAAAAAAATAAAATAAAATATATCTTGACCTTTCTATTTTTCAATTGAAATACGTGATTGTAAAATGTAAAATTTATAGTAAGACAATAGTTGTTCACCAAACGAAATGATTCGCACAGTAATTTAAGAAAATGGGCGACAAGGTTTCGGAGACTGTGGCCGGCCCTGGCCGGCAACGGAAGAAAGGTAGACAGCTAAGCAGTGTCACTTGGAAAAGATAGTGTCTGATGTGTGTGTCACTGTGTCGTCTTTCTATATAAAAGGGGAGAATTTGACTTATTTTAGAAGTAATTTTTAGAGTTTTTTTTTTAACATTCAATAAGTCCTTATATTTTTTTGAAGCAAAGTCCTTATTTAAAATTTAATAATTTAACTATTAAATATTCTGATATTATTTCAATAATAATGGAAAAATTTAGAGAAATTGACTATTTTTTCAGGTAAATTTATTTATATTTTAATGAAGTATATTTAATAATTTTAAAATTTTATTAAAAAAACTGGCCAAATCCTATGGTAGACTTTAATTCAGGGGGAGAAAAATTGCTAAGGCATAATGCTTATTCTTAGACAAAAACTTAGACCACACCTCATATTTCTCATTAAATGGACAATTAAACAATGCCTTGGAATAACAAACACAACTTGATGAGTTGAGATGATCTTTAATTCTTTAACACTTGGACCGCCATTTATTCGATGATTTTTAGAATATTATGTAACTCTACCCAGTAAATAATGGTACGGTGAACCTCAAAGTTTTACAGATCTTTTTTTTTTTTTTTGTTACCTGAAAAGAAGTTAAAAAGACAAAAATAAAATGAATTGATTAGAGCCATGCAAGAAGAAATAACTTTTTTACATAAGGGTCAAACATATATGATCTGAAAGAACTATCTAATTAAGAAAGATGACCCTTGAAAAATAGGTAACAAACCGAAGTTTGAAGGTAACTTGAAGTCTTGGTATAAAATTTGATCATGGTGATAGAATCAAACTACAAGAAAGGAGTTGACTAAGAGCATATTTGCATTGTCGTTTGAATTATGACAATACAAAGCTCAATGCACCTTCATGGCAGAAGTAATGAAAGATTAATTTGCTTTTGCAAACGGAAGTTGGAATTGCCGAAATGACAATCTAAACAAGTATTAAGAAAGTGGTGAAAATGTCCTTTATAAGAGTGTTCCCAGGTATATATGGAATGAAGATTAAATAATTTTATGTCAAAACAACAGTTTTGCATGGAGACCTAGGGAAGATATATAATCTTAAATTGAGAATTAGCAATCTAATTTTTGAATTATGAGTAATAATTTGTATTCAAACTGTAAGATTTAGAAACAATGAAACATGATTTAAAAAAATAACTCAGACCATAGGTATTATTTGAAAGGTAATTTTGTACTATCTTACTAAGTTTGCATTTTCCAAAACATAAATAGATGGAAGGATAATAAGAATTTTTTAAGAATTAAATTAATTAAAAAAATCTTCTAAGACTTAGTAAATAAAAAATACATTTTTCAAGAATTAAAATAGGAATTTTTTATTGTTATTATTATATTTTTCAAGAACTGATTTAATTATTTAGTTCGAAAGAAATTAAAAGTGAGAACAAAAAACAAATCAATAAAGATGGTGATGACTGATGAATAGGAAATATTAGGAAAGTTTGCTATTGGAGAGATTCTTTCTTGTGAAAGATATATTTTTTTCTCCACAAAACATTACCAACATCCACTACTAGATGATGGCTTCACTAATTATAGATGCCACGTCCATCACTACTTTAATTACACAACCACTTCACTGGAACAACTGAAGAAGCAGACACAACAAAGAGTTCAATCCGTCTCAAACAAACGAACAAGAAAACAAACAAACAAACGAACAGACAGTAATTCAAATTTCTCTATGTGATGTTGTTGTGTTCTTGTTATTATTAATTAATGATTATTAATATTATCTCCACCATTCCTTCCACTGCTTAAATTCCAAATATATACTTATTAGTTTCCTACACACTCCTTAATTACTATTTTTGACTTTCTTCTTTCAACATGTGGAACCCCACTCAGAAGTCCCCTGGTGAGTTTCAGTTCTGGGTTACCTTCAGTTTATGTGATCCCATTGAAATATTTAAACTTTATTGGTGCTTCAGCAGTTTAGCTTTCAATTGAATTAACGAGTAATGTAATGCTGTTATTTCTTCTCTTTGATTTTTTACTTATTTTTATTTCTTGGGGTATCCCAGAGGCTGAAAATGATGGTGGGTTTATAGTTCATGTGTTCTCTTCATCATCCGAGGTGAGATTTTTAAGCCTCTCTTTATTTATATATCATCTTAATTTCTTCAAGTAACTCCACAAATTAATAGATTATCAGAATTAAATTGTTCGTAATATGTGTGTGTGAATTGTGAAACAAATCAAAGCTTATTATTTCACAATTGGACTTTGCAAGCCAGATTAGTAAGAAAGATAGGAGGAGCAAAGATTTTTCTGAATTTTCTTTTTCAATTCACAAGGATTTGCATAATAATTGAACATGCTTTGGATGATTGAGACTAAAGAGAGAGACAGCTGAAAATATATTTGGATACTGTCTACTTTTTGGCTTGGCATCATCAATTTCATAAAGTTTTGTATTATCCACTAAGCTTTGCAATTTTCACTCGGGTTGCATTGTTCAGTTGCTTGAAAAGCTTCATGAAAAATGGAGTTCAGTGGAGAAACCACCATACCCAGCTATGTATTCTAGTATTTATGGAGGTATCATAATTGATCCAGCAATGATGGTAATCCCCATCGATGATCACATGGTGCACAGAGGGCATGGTGTGTTTGATACAGCTATTGTTCTAGATGGGTAGGTAATGCCAAATTTTTTGGTTTACTCTATACAACTCGATACTTTGATATGCATGTATGTAACAAAGCATTGGGTTTTAGTTTGACGAGAAATGCTAGCAACTAGCAAGGCACTTTGGAACCCATCCTTTTCCTTTTGAACACATTCTCTCTTATTTGGTTCAAATTTATTGAAAATCACAAAATTTTGTAGGTCTCATTTTATTTAATAAATCTCTCTCTTGATTTTTGTAATTTTCTATAAATTTTAACCAATAGGACAGAGTGCGATAGAGAGTATGCTGCTAACAGTCCTCTTACTTTGAATGTTCTATTTTTATTTTTTTTGCATTTGAACCGATTTTTCTGTGATTTTGGTGCTTATGTTGTTTGTCCTCTCCAGATACCTCTATGAGTTGGATGTTCACCTTGACAGATTCCTAAGTTCAGCCTCCAAAGCAAAGATATCCTCTCCCTTTTCTCGGTCAGCGCTTCGCAGCATTCTAATACAACTAACTGCAGTATCCAAATGCAAGAAGGGAACTCTAAGATACTGGCTGAGTGCAGGTCCTGGAGATTTCTTGCTATCATCAACAGGATGTCCAACATCTGCATTCTATGCAGTAGTCATTGACCAAGATTTTTCCCAATGCAAAGAGGGAGTTAAAGTCATTACTTCCAACATACTAATGAAGCCTCCTCTATTTGCCACAGCCAAAAATGTGAATTACCTTCCAAATGTCCTTTCAGTCATGGAAGCTGAAGAGAAAGGTGCATCTTCTTCCATATGGGTTGATGAGGAAGGTTATATTGCCGAAGGTCCAAATGTGAATGTTTCTTTCATAACTCAAGACAAGGAACTTGTCATGCCTCCTTTTGATAACATCCTACATGGTTGCACTGCACAAAGGCTCCTTGAATTGGCATCCAAGTTGGTTGATCAAGGGCTTCTGAAAGGTGTGGCCACTAAAAAACTAACTGTGGAAGAAGCTAAAGCTGCTGCAGAAATGATGTATATAGGAAGCACACTTCCTCTGCTGCCTATCATCGTGTGGGATGATCAACCCATTGGTAATGGTAAGTTAATTCAGACTAATAGTAGTGATCTGATATCAATCTGCTTTTGAATGGTATGTAGGCTGAAGCCTTAACCTTACTTACTTTGTTCTCATTATTGATGCATATGAACATTTATGATAGGTGGTTTTGTCATAATTCATGTTGTATGAGAATGAGAGGAGCAAATCAATACATGAATCATCAATACAAAAGGCTAATTAAAGCCTAAAGGGACTACTTCAAGAAAATTAGAAGACTTTTTTGTTTTAATCATAACTATTTATAGTAATAAGGATTTACTCATCTTACTCTCAAACAAAACACACACACATTACACACATATTGGAATGTATCAGAAGAGAGCACGAGAGGAGTGAATTTCAACCATATAATTAAAATGAATGGTTAAGATTAAAACCAATTAAAATAATCTTGACTGTCTATGTATGATTATATAGCCAAAATATATTCTTCTCACCTCTTACACTTACTAGATACATCTCCTATATATGTCCGTGTATATATATTATGGTTGAGTCTCTCTTTTTCCCACTTTTTTTCTTTTTTATTTATTCAATTATATATGTTTGGCAGGAAGGGTTGGAGAATTAACAATGTTACTTTCGGATTTGCTTTGGGATGATATGGTAGCTGGCCCTGACACACAGAGAATACATGTTCCTTATGATGAGTGAACCTAAAAAGTCATCAAATTACAGGCCGGGAACAACTTTCTTATTTTTATGTGTCATGTTCCTAGGAGTTCTCTTTGTATTTGCTTTATGTATTTTAAGTGTGAACACTGAACAAGTCCTAAAGTGAAGCACCAGGTTTTTCCTGCTACACAATTTACGTAGCAGATAAATAGTCCCTGAACTGTTTCACGTTGTTGTATTGATATAATAATAATAAAGACTCTTCACACTGCTTTGTGCCAGAACCACTTGACTTTGATTTTTCACGCATGTTTCCATGTGTTTCAGTTGTGTTTACTGCATATATTTATTTTCCAATAAGTTATCTATCTGCAACAGCAATATTGGCCCAAGTTTCTAGTAGTATACTCTCCAAAACTTACAGGACACAAACTCATTTTAGATGACAACAGATACACTAGTGTCCCTTGCTCTATCCCTTTATCCTTTTGTTCACTAGAGATCTATTTTTGACAAGGGCGGTTATTAAATTATGATGGTTTCTTTTGGATTTGATTTGGGAAGCTATGGTAGATACCAAATATTTGAAATTATGATGCTGCATTTCGTCTCATTTCATCTATCCTTTTCTTCATTGCTCTTCTTTGTGCATCAAGTTGGTCAAGGGTTTATGTCAGTGTTTGCATATGTTAGACAAGCTTGATGCAGCAAGTGTTTTTCTGCTACTCAGAATTGATTAAGCATAATGTACTTATTAACTTGACAGAGTCATTGAAATATTGAACTGTTTTGTTCAAGTGACTTAGTGCAGACCTGCCAGGACTACTTGAGCTTTATATATGAAAAACTGAAAAAATTCTAGTGTTATGAGTTTTGACAAATTGAATCTTTCCACAGATATTCTTAGGTAAAGTGTCTTAACTAAATTCATCACAAGTTGAATCTGTCTAAAAGCAACCAACCAAGGTAGTATCACCACTTCTTTTAACTCAAATCATGAGTCAGCATTTTCCCTCCCCCACATCCGAGGCACGCAGAACCACACATCAAACTTTGAATAATAGTAATAACACTGACATTTTACTAAAATGAAATATCTAACATGAAGAAAAGATGTTTTGAGTGAACCAAAGTACTTCTAATATTGTTGAAGAACAAATTTTCAGGTGGAATACATAAATTATATTCTGATGAAATCATATTCTCATGGAATAAGTATAAAGGGCAAAAAAGATGAAACAATATTGTCTTTTAACTTAGATTGCACAACAACTCTCTGTTTTATTGGCACAGGTATATTCTGGGAAAAACAATCTTACTCAAATAGTTTAGGATCATTATGATGGCAAAGCTCGCTCTCTCTCTCTCTCTGAGAACGAATATTTAATGTAGTTGCGTGCATAAGACAAGAACTCTAAGTCTCTAACAAGTAACAAGTCTACGTAGGGTCGTTGCAGAACAACTTCCAGCTTTCTCTTAAGTTCTTCAACATAGACATTAACCTTCCCAAAGTCAACCATTCCAAAAGTTGAACTCTTCCTAGCTTTTATAACCTCCATATCTTCCTGAGATGATGCTGAATAAACATGATAATGAATAGCAAGCACCGCTCCTTCAGGTTAAATACACAGAGATGGAGAAAATAAAACAAACTTGTTGTAGCAAAGTTATGGTTGCCAGTGTATGGGAATTGCCACAACACAAGTGAAGTCACGGTGATTTGAAAAGTGTAAGTCAAACGTTTTATCCACACCATCCAAGTAGAATCTTTCATCTATGATGCTGGGACCTTTTATTCTACATAACATGTCACATGCTGGAATTGTATTTCCTACTATATACTATATTTTACCTCCCACTAGACCAAAAGAAACTATTAGGTTGTCCAAACCACCATCTAGTCCATAAACTTGACCAATTTCTATGTGATAGGTTAAGTGTTATTAATTGTTTGTCCTAGTCGAATTTGGATGTGCTTATCGTATAATTATAACTATACTAAAAAATAATTGAGATTCTCATAAATTTATGTACTTATAAAATAGATTATGACAAGTTGTAATTAAATTTATGTACTTAAAAAAAAATATATGTACTTAGAAAATAGATTATGACAACTTGGAATTCTTTAATCAATACAGTTGTTATGATTTCGTACTTACTGTTCTGTCCTCTAAAATTACTTAATTACTCTAGAAGGATTAAAGGATATCCTGTGGGTTGAAGTGCAAAATAATAGTTAGCATCCGTTTTAAAATTGGAATATTTTTCTAATTTCAGAAGAAGAAAAACAACTATGGTCTATATAAGCTGGATTGAAAGTTATCACAAATGTTTTCCTAGTACGTTGAGGTTTTCTTCTTTAAATGACCAAGTTCTCATTTGTTGACTGTATTAAGATAATTTGCAAGTCTTTCCAATAGGTGAAATTGCTGCCACAATGAAGCGGTGGAGTAAATAAAATAACATTCGAAATTGAACTTTCACAAACCACAAGACATAAAATGATAAACAATGCAAGAAAAAGATAATTCGTAAATTGGCTTATTATCCCGCTTTGCAAAGAGAAAACTATCAGAAAATACAAATCATTGTAGTTTTTGTTACAATTTCATGTAACTTAGAAAACCCTCTAAATTATACAGCATTGCTGTCGCCATCACTATGAGCAAAAAAAAAAAAAAGTAAATTTAATAATAATAATACTAATAGAACGTAGAAAAACAATTTCTTACAATAATATATGTACACTTAATCGAGAGAAAATAAAAAACGCATAAATAGAGACAACACACAAATTGGTATCTTGTAACTTCAAACTCTGCTCAAGATGGGTTTAGATCCCGTGAGGTTTGGCCCTGCCATCTGTTAAACAAAGAACCAGAGATCATTCACAAGCATATTCAATGCCATAAAATGTGAATAAAAGGAGGGAATGAGAGAGTCATGCTCTTTCTTTCACTAGCAAGGCTAGGAAAAAGTGCACCATTACATAACTAGTACTACACTACTACTTTGAATAAAGTTATTCAGTGGGAAAATGATAACTTCCATAAACCTTGAGAGAAGAAATCTTGCTAGTGGACTTAAATTGCTATTTGAATTATGTTCCTTGTTTTGTTGTTTCTTCCTGTTATCAGCCTCTGCATTTTCGGTTTCTTCAGCTGACTTGTTCTTGCTGAATAGTTGGCCTGCCAGTCCCTGCATGTCCTTCAATGAATCTTCCTTTGAACTGCACACACAAGAGAATGAGATACATATATTTTCCATTTTTGGTTTTCCTAAAGAACTTGAGTGGAAGGCAAACCTTGCCAATCGCTGAAGCAACTTTTTGACAAAAACATCACAGGATTCAGGTTTCGTACCCTCCATGTTTATTAAAGAATTGATAACTGCCCTCATGAGTTCTGGATCATCAGCAATGGCCTACATAACAAACACAAAACATAACAAAAACCAAAAAATCTATTCATGCGGAGTATGCAAAACTTCCATCTTATCAAGCACGAGTTTTCCTAGTGTTCAATCATCCTCACTTTTCGGCCAGGGACTACTTTTCACCACTTCCATTAACGTCGATTGGCTCCAGGGACTAAAAATGTGTTTTTTGAAATTTAAGAGATATGATTTTTTTTTTTTCAATTTGAGGAACCAAAAATTGATTTACTATAAAATTCAAGGACTTAAAACATAATTAAACCTAATAATAATTTTCAATAAATAGTCAGTATAGCTAGTGTGTCATACTCAAAACTGAAAATAATAAACATATGAAACAATTTTAATTATGGAATCTTGAGGAGCTCTCTATTTAGAATGAAAGGAAGTCATAATACAATTTTACACTAACAAGCTGCTTCGAAATATTATGGATAAAATATATGTATGAATTTACCTCTTTTAATGAAGGAATAAGTAAAACAGATAACGGGACCGACGATGACATTATTTTAGCACTTTCTTCGCCATCACTAGCATGATGTGATCTTAACATGCCCTTGTGTGCATCATATTCACCATGTGGTCTGAAAAAAAAAATCCGAAAAGAATGTAGGTTCACATCTTTATTTCAGCAACAGAAAAATTACCAGCTCTTTGCTATGAATGTACCTTGAAGAATCAGAGCTACTAGCCTTTTGATCTCTTTTGCTTTCCTGTCTATCATTTTTTATTTTTCCCCGGGCAAGTCTCTCTCGAGCATTCGATTTCCTCAGGATAGCAGCCTTTGCCTATGGAGACAAACAGGTAGGAAAATGCTGTTTATAAGCAATATCAATCTGAAGTAATCACAAACATGTCAATTCTCATAATAAATTATAACTGAACATAAAGTGAAAAAATTTCGACACAGATGCTTAGGAAATGGTTTAAGAATATACCCTACAAAACAAACTAGGTGGGTAACTCAGGCAAGGGAAAATAATAAAATACTGTTCTACACTTCTACAAATAAATCAACAGCATTACGGAACCAAATCTATACACAAGAAAGGCAGGAAGCTCATCTTGTGCTAAATTGATCAACATGCAAGTGAAATTTACAACTTATACCCCAGAGAAATGGTACCTCAGCAAGATTTGCTGCACTATCTTCCATTGAGGCATTTGAATTTCTGTCATTAAGTCCCAGTCGAGACCTTGGTGTCTGTGGAGAATCAGACTCATCATGCTGGCCACGTAAGACAACAGTTCCTCTTGAAGAAGCATCTTCAAAAGAAGCATAGCTGCTGCTAGACTACAGTTAATAAAAATTCTCAGTTTGTGACTGTACAGAACAGCTGTAAGAACTTATAAGTTTCTTATCAAAGTAACACAGCTTAAACGATACCGGAGAGCTCTGGTCACAAAACGCAGATGACCTTGATCCTTTTGGAGATCGAATAACAACAGTTCCTGATCCATTCCCAGATAATTCATCCTGCAAATTGAAGATATCAGAAAATCAAAGCAGTCCAGGTTGTTCAAAATGAATATTCAACAAGTTCATAGTAATTCCATCTTTACTTCATAGTTGACACAATTCTTTCAAATAAGATTGATGAGGTGAGTTCTCTAAATAATTACACCACTTGAGAGTAGAGACAATATAATTGTTGTTTGTGTGTGCTAAATGGTTAGCAACATCAGCTGTACAGAAATCAGTTTCAGCTAAAAGTATCTAAAAGATCACTGGGTAATTATTTAGAGTAAAATGGTTAAGCATTAATCAGAGTATAATGGTCATGCACTTAATTTTACACCGTCATCTAATCACAAATCACTGTTGATATGACTTTTAAAGTAATTACCATAAAAGTCAACAACCTTACCATACATGGTAGATTGTGATTGGATGACATTGTAAAACAGTGTATAACCCTTTTTCTCTTAATCATATATCCAATGTTTTATAAATACCATAAATACCAAAAACATTCAAAGGATCCTTTTTGGAGATGTGGCTGCAAAATATATAATTCAACTGATTTAGTTAACTTCTTTGACGAAGACGGACACATATAGAATCAATTACATCTTCAAGATGATTATCCAGCTGCTCATCATGGTGAGGAACTCTAAGATCTCTTCCAAAGGAACTTTCAAGTGACTCATTAAGTGCACTTCTATTGACAGATACCCCTTGATAGCCACTCTCTGGAGTTTTTCGTTGGGTAAGCTGATTATGTGAAACTTCAGTTTTCTTATCTCTAAACTGAGGTGGTCGAGAAACATTACGGAAGGTTCCAGTACCCTGTGATCCACCAATGCTGAAGTCCCATCCAGCACTTTTCAGGGTTTTACCCTGATCACTGCAAATTAGAAACTGTCCATAAAAAATTCAATATATATAAAATAAAAATAGTAGCCAACAGTCATAACCTACCTGGGTCGATTATTTTCTTCACCTCTTAAATCTCTTGCCACCTTTACAGTACCTGATGCCTCCCCTATCCCACTTGGACCATTTCTGGGTGTCTCCTCATCTTCCTTTATTTGGTACTTTGGACGCTCTCTATAATGAAGCCACAAGGCATGATCATGTCAACCACAAGCTGGTGAATAATACTTGTAATTTTCAATTTTCTAATGGATAACATGCTAAAATAGCCCAGCAAAAGGGTTTCAGAAGTAAATTCTGCGTCTTAGCCTTTATTTTTGGGAAAGAATGAAAAGGAAAAACCGGGGGGGGGGGGGGGGGATTACATGTATAAAATATACCAAGACCTTTATCAATGATTCACACCTTATTCTTTCTGAAAGCTTTGAACTCTTCCTAGCATTCCGAATAAAACGGTCCTTGAGAAGTTCCTTAGCACTTGGCCTCTGGAATTGAATCCATTAAAAGGAGGGGAATTAAGAGCCTGACAGAGAGATCAACTTCACCAGTTCCACTCCAAGCTAGTCTAAAAAGCTTCTAATTAGGGAAAACTAAACAATATATCATATCAAGTTGACAGCTACAAATTTCAACAGGAAATAAACAAATAATTCTATATCCCAATTATTACTAAATTAGGATGCAAATTAACATATCCTACGTCCAATATTTCAATTAATATTTCTTATTATTACCTTTTCCCACTAAAAAATAAATGTTCTAGAAAAGCATATTAAGTATAAAAAGGAATACCATACGGATTCTCATACAATCCATAAAGTGAACATTTGACTCTTTGAATCATAAAGCAGAACCTTTTCATTAACAATATATAAGAACTACAAATATGCCAAAAGAACTAAAGAAAATGAAATAATAATAATAATAATAATGTGTATTAAAAGCATAGACACTTGCCTCAGCAGGAACCTTCTTTAAGCACAGTGAAACAAATTCTTTCAATGGACGAGAAAAATGATCATCTAGCTGAAGAAAATGAGATTATATGTTAACTATGTTATGCTGGAAAAAATAATATCTCTGTTTGAAAAACTCAATTTACATAAAATGGTTCAAAACTTGAAAGATTGACTTGTTTGATACTGAAGAACTCAACCTGTGGAGGATTCTCTCGGGGTATAATGAAAAGCACTCTCATCGGGTGAAGATCAGCAAGTGGAGGCTCCCCCTTTGCCATCTCAATTGCAGTGATTCCCAGAGACCAGATATCTGCCTGCAAAAACAGATTACTACAGTGATGATTCTAAGAAAAACAATGACTAACAAACTGAAAATAAAGGTGAAAAAACAGAACCAAAGAAAAACATAACAAAAGAGATTTAGACTAAATGTATTACAACCTTCTCATTATATCCATCAGTATTCTGAATGACCTCAGGTGCCATCCAGAATGGTGTTCCTACAAATGTCTGTTATGATAAAAAAAAAAAAAAAAAAATGTTAGCATATCCAGTCAAAGATGAAGAGCAATAGAGTACTAATTTAGAACTCCCAAGTGATTTTTCAATTGCACAGAGTATTAAATGCAGTAAGGGCTACGACAGAAAATTACAGCCTATACAAGAAAAAAACAGAAATTCAAAATTCAGTTTGCCCAACTCATATTACATATTACATCAGGAGTAGACACAAAATATTTTGCACCGTGTTTCCTTCCCTTTGGGAGTCTAACTGAAAAGAAGCACAATTTTGTTCATCTTGAAAGGAGGTTAAGAACTTACAATTGAGATGATCAATCATAAAATAACAGACATAACTTTTACTCTAAATGTAATGAAAAAAAATACTATATCAATAACCCATCCACTTTCAATTAACTTCAATGAAATATGTTTACCTTTCTCCTTGATATAGTCCTTGTTAATTGAGCAGAAACACCAAAATCTGCAACCTGGTGACATTCCACATGTATGCAAGTCCACATCTCAAATTATTACGTGCATCATTTTTCAATGAAATCATAAAATAAACAAATTGGATATAACCTGTCAGAATATAACATACCTTTACATCACCATTCTCAGACAATAAAATGTTTGCAGCTGTATAATTAACATGTAAATGCTGTCAATTATAAAGCTAACGTAAAAACAAAAAAGAAAATCCCATAACTACAAAACTACATATAGACAAGAGAAAAGAAGTTTCGAAGTACAAAAAATTCAATGGCAATGGGGTTGCTTCTGATACCTTTAATGTCTCTATGAATTTTTCCTTCACTATGTAGATAATCAACAGCATGCAGCAAGTCACGTAGAATGCAAGCAATTGACATTTCATCAAGGGGAGGACCTGACTGGATCTACAGAAGCAAAACCAGAATTAACAGCATAGAAAAAATACAACATACAAGGCATACAACCATATTGGAAATGTTAACAGACATAAATATGATAAATAGTGGCACACAAAGACTGGCCATTCAAAATAGGATGATAGAAAATTAATAACAGGGAAGGTACAAAGAAGGATAAAAAAATCTTCCTAGAACAACCAATGGAAAAAAATAACAAAAGAGAAGGAAGATATAAGAAAAAAATTATAAGCATCTAAAGTCATACAACTAAATCAACCAACATTAATCCACAAATTCTGTTGCCATAGACGATAACAAGGTTGTTGAAAATCAAAATATAATGTTCTGATTTATTAATAATAGCGGTTTATAGGCACATAATCTTTGATTCAAACACACGGTTTTCAGTCAATTATTCCTCTGTTTCTCCTATTTTAACAAAGGTTATATTATAAACATACGAGAATTATAACTAATACAATATAATCCAGTTTTATGCATATCATTTCTTTGGTCGATTGGAGTCTAAAGATGGAGTATTGAGTGCTCAACCATTAGCATTTCCCCTACTAGGACACTCTGCTATATGCTGAATGTTTATACTTTATACATGCTTGTAACTATTTTCTCTTATCAGAAATTACACAACAAGAATTCAAGTAACTATTTTTTCTCTTGGCCGCTCTCTACAAAGCATTTCATTATCTTTTTTTAGCATTTTTTTTAAAGGATGGTCTCTTATCCTCCTAGCTCTTTGTAATCTTCGTCTTTGTCTTGATAAAAAAAAAAAAATTATAAGAAAAAGTCAAAAATATATCAGACAGTTCAAGGATAAGCAGGGCTCGCTAAAGGATGATTTCTGACAAACATCCATTTCAATTTTCGAGCACTTAACATATAGAAGCAAGTAAACAGAAGTAACCTACTAGATCAGCAACTGAACCACCAGCCATGTATTCCATTATTATCCAAAGTTTAGTTTGATTGAGATAGGAACCATAATATTCAGTAATGTATGGACATCGACATTGGGACAGTACAGAAATTTCCTGAAAATATTAAACAAAATCAAAATAAAAAATTTGGGTACAGCAAATATCAAGTACAAGTAACCTACAGGATTATACCTTCTGAATATCATCAATTTCATCCTCTCTGTGAAGTGACAAAAAGAAAGGAAAGACAAATTAGGAAGTATTGAGGAATAAATACATATAGATTAAGAGCACAACACAGCAAAAATATGAGGTTAATACTCTTTCCAGGGGTTTCCCATTCTACAGTTGAGCTACTGCTCAGTTTTCTTAATACTAACTATTGTTGAGAATGAAATCTCCTTCCACTCTTGTCCGTCCATTTAACCTAATCACTTGAACAATTATGTAACTAACTACTCTTAACCACCTACTCTGTTCTGTCTCCACACCTTTCATTCTTTTGTCCTGGGTCCTATCCATATTCAATTGTCAGAAATATGACGGGAGAGAAAACTCATCTACCAAATACTCCTCTATTAGTATTATTTCTACCAAAATCTTCAACGGAATTAAGTGAACTGGAATGGTCAACCTGACTTCAGACTTATCCCTCCCCTAGTACAAAGAGCTTATCAAGGATTGAAAGAAAAAGGAGAAAATGATGTTTTTACAGTGTTATGTCCTAAAATTCTAATAGACAGGCAATCTTTTATAATGTAATGAAATGTGCTTTTCAACATATTTTAGGATTCTCATTGCTATAAAATTGGTTAGCAGCCCTAATATGTCCAATACAGTAGTTCCAAGAATTAAAGCATTCTTGAAAATAATAGAAGGGGGACAACAGACTTACGATTCTTCCAAGTCAATTACTTTGATGGCGACTAGTTTGTTGAGCTCCCTGTCAAATCTGGAAATAAGATAGTACAACAAAGAGACAAACAACTCATTGTCCATGTCTGAGTGTCTAACTTAGGACAGTAAATAAAAGACGTTCAGAGAACAATAACTAGTTTTTTAGACCATGTCAATTTATAATTTTATTTTATGTTACAATGATAACTGACAACCAAAAACAAATAATCTTGTGGAAGTTCCTCAGATGTATTCGTTTATTATTATTATTTTCTCTTGATTATATGAACAATATCCACAAACTTGCTAAAGTAGAAATTTTCTTCGATCCTTGACAGTAAAATTCTATTATTATAACCAAACCAAATAGAGCTCAAAAAATAACACATAAGAATATTCAATGATCATCTTAAGACTATGAATTTTAGTTTCAATAACCTGGTTATGTCCATTAAAAAAATAGTTAGTTAAACACAACTATTAACTACTACCTACCAATAAGAACAAAAGCACACACACATATATGCTTGGGCACCTATATCTACCAGCAAGGTGTAGCTCTCTTGGAACTAGACGTGTCATTTTAGGAAGCCAGCTATGAATTTTCTAATTATATATTTCATGCACAGTGTGACATGCTCTAGATTATACATACAACTTCAAATTCTAAACAAACACAAAAAGAAAAAGAAAATCCAACATAAGAATTGCTATTATAATGGAAAAGTTAAGAAGTGAAACTGATCTGAAAAGGACATATATCCTTCTCTTTATACTAACAGTCTATTTTGTGCTTTGTTGCAAATTTTTACATAGACAGAGACAGGCCTAGATCAAAGAAGAGGATAGTGTTAGGCAATAGATAGCCAACATTAAGCTTTGTCCAATATTTGTAACATTACATGGATAGACCATCTATGAGTGTGTTCCATAAGTTTACACCAAGGGTCCATTTTGAACCCTGAGATCTTTACCCTGGTTTGGACATTCATACCCAACATATCCAGGATCCAGTGCCTCAAATACATGTTTTTTTGCACATGATATAGTTCAGGCGGAAGAGTCAAGAGAGGAAATAAATAGTAGACTAGAGTTATAGAGAAAAGCCTTGGAATCACAGAGTTTCCAATTAAGTAGAAACAAAAACGAAGTACATGAAATGAAAACTCAGCAAGACGTGCTCTAGCATAGGCTTGGAGGTGAACTTCGGGAATCATACCATATCACAAGTAATACAGTTTAGCTGTCCTACATCTATCATACAAAGCAATAGAGACACTGAAACAGATGAATGCTTCAATTTTTACTTGTTGTAGACACATGCCACTTAAGCTAAAAGGAAAGCTTTACCGTATAGCCATAAGACAAGCAATACTTTATGATACTATATGTTCGGTGATAAAATGCCAACAAGAGCATAATAGTAGAATAGATGAAAATGTTGTGTTGGATTTGATATAATATAGAAAGGAAAAAAAATCAGGAAATCACGTATTATGGAGAAATTTGAAATGGCAATATAGAGGAAAAGTTGGTAAAAATGCATGTTAGAGTGTAGCATGGTTTGGACATATTACCAGAAGATTAATAAAATCTTCAATTATAAGAGTTGATCAAATGGAGGATAGCCCAATTAATAGGGTAAAGATAGACAAAGAAAGACTCAAAGTGAAACAATTAAAAGTATCTAGGATTAAATAGCCTGAGTAGAGAATTAGTTTTATACAGAGCACAATAGCATTGTCTGATTCATGTAGCCAACCTCATCTAATAGTAAAAACTTAGGTCATTGTTGTTGTATTTATAGTAATATTTAACACCATTTATCAATTATCAAAAAAGAAAGATTGCACATGATCTACTTCTTTTTAAGTAACAAACAAATGCAATTAGACACTTGCTCTTAAAAATGAGGCTAAATATTACTTTCGGTCCCTCTACTATGGCTAATCTTTATGCTTATTTCCCAAATTATGGAGAAAGAATTTAAACTATCCTTGATAAGATACCATTGTATACATTTTTTTTCCAATATAAACTATTATCCAAAAATTCCATCCAGTCCAGTCTATGGTGATGCTTATCAAATGTTTGTATACATTAGTGGCTCTTTATTCACACTAGCATCAAATAGCAAATTTCAAGCATTTTAGAATCTTATGATATCAAATGAGCATCTAAAAAACAAGTTTAAGAATTTTTATTAACAAAATAATTCTCAACATTATTCCACCTGCAGAAACCACAGGAAAGAAAGCCCTACAGTAGAACTATTCATTAACCCAATGAACAAGCAATGTGCATATACAATTACTGCTATGATTTAAACTCAATGTGCAAAGTTAGTTTGACTCTGCAAGGCTCAATAAACCAGTCTTAAAGCTGACACCTACGCTTTATAGACGTCTCCGAATGATCCCTGTCCAATAAGCTCCAATGAACTGAATCTCGATCCTGAGGCCTCAACTAGACCTGCCACATCAGCCATTCTCAGCAGCAAGTACTCAAAGCCTCATACACAGACTAAACCACATGCACCTGAAAAACCAAAGAGCACAACTCAGAGATGTACATGGTGAAAATCACAAATCACAAATCCCCCCACATTCTCCAAATTCCACCAATTAAAATAAAATCAAAACCAAACTTCCACATTCAAAAATATCTTATTTCAAAACAGCAACTTTAATTTGTAAGCATCAAAGCGAATTAATCAAATAAAAAAAAATTATGCACAATGGCACGACCCCAATTCAGCCTCAACTCAAATTCTAAACGAATGAATCAACAAATCAAAGCTTAATAAACAACAATTGAAAGAAAGAGGCACGATCCAGTGAAGCTGTGGACTGAAAGCAAAGCATGTGAGAGCTCGGTGGAGCAGTGCAATAATTGTTAGGTGGAAGTTAGGATGCAAAATTGACTCTGCAACAAAATGGAATGCGCAAATGACACTGAGATTTCGTTTGCAGAGAAATTAAAAAAAAAAAAGAAAAAAAAAAAAAGGAAAGCGAAACCGCAACACCCACATCGAGATTTGGCAACAACAGAATGTGGCATTCGAATTCGATTCAAACTCCGTGACCCGTGAAATGAAAACGATTCGGGTTAGTGGCAGTTTAAGGGATTGCAAAACCACTTCAGTTTAAATCTACACCGTCCAAATTTTTTTATTGCAAAAAGCCTAGCACCCATCACAACAAAACACGTGTCCACTCCAAATGTTTGTGCCAGCTACCACCCACTACCTTAGGCCTCATCCAATCAAGTTCTAACTTCTTGGACCAAATCTATCCAATTCTACAAGCGTTTTTTACTTCTTCAGCCCAATTATTTTTCTTTGCTTCATAAATGATAAAGGAAATTGCTACATAATCCCCATTTTACGTTTGCACCCCTTTGTATTTTTTATTACAAAAATACCCTCAGATATTTTAACCCATCTCTACTCTCTTTTTCCAAACCTGCAGATTGAAGTCACTCACGCACACCCCCTCCTCCTACCTTTGTTCGGATTCATCCAATTGAGCACATTTTATATTGCTTTTTTCCTTCCTTAATCTCACACTTCTTTTTCTCTTTGTTAAAGTGGTTCCAAAGCTCAAAACTTCACCTCTAATTCCCTCCTATAGCATTGTTTGGCCCTTATTCACCTAAACCCTTCATTCAATTCAACCTTGATGATGATGGAGACTTCAATCGCATCTTGGACTATTCCCCCCACTTGGAATCATCAAAATATAATGCTTCAATTATCTCCTTGCAATTATGGTGAGTGATGCGTCCCATAGTGTCAGAGGAGAAGCAAATTCTAGCGAAGGGAATGCATTGTTGGCGTTGAATCATAGGTGGTGAAGGGGGTTTGTTGAGTAAACTTGAAGGTAGAACTGAGCAGATCAGTGGGTATGATGGTGATGCCGAGGGACTTGCAAGAAAGTGGGGGTGAGATAGAGGTTAGGGATTGGAGGGAGATGGTAAGTGTCTCGGAGATTCAAATTGGCAGAGGAAGACAAAGTACAAGAGAAAGGGATCAATGGCAAAGTTGATGAAGGCATAGCCAAAGACAATTTGATTTGATGGTGTTACGACCTCATGTTGTTACTTGTTGGCGTTTCATGATAGATTAAAGACGGGGTGCGATGAAGGAAAAGGTAAAGATAAAGGCAGCATATGTTGCTAAGGGTAATTTTAGAAAAGAAGAGATGAAGGGTGCAGAAGTAGAAAATGGAACTGTAAATAGTAACATCCATCCATATTACTTCTTTTCGGCGGGACAGTATTGTTACAATCCATCCCATATGTTAGGCCCAAGAGAATCATTTCAGTGGCTAAGAAATAAGAAAAATGGAACATTATGTTGTTTGCAATAGACTCTTTTGGTTGTTAGAATAAATATCTCAAGTAGATTCTAGAATATTAATTATTGTTAGAATTCTGTTAGCAATTGTAGGGGTTCTGCTTGTACATATCCTTGTAATTGCATTGAGTGAGGAATGAATTATCAGAATTGTTACATTTATCTCTTTTAATTGTAGAATGATATGAGTAGAAGTAGAGTGGATTCCTTCACCTATCAATGGTGTTTTCATCAACCTACTCACCTTTTGCAAACACTCCACCACCTCACATGGACATTCCGATGTCTATCATATTGTCTCTCCTTTTTTGTGTGTGTGTGTGTGTTTGAATTTTGAGTAATTTGTATATAATTGCCAATGTTTAGGAAGAATAGAGGGTTAAACTAGAGCTCAACTTTGTTTATATAATTTTTTTTTTTGCATCAGCATATAAATATAAAATAGATGGATAAATAGTTTTATTTTTACAGAAATAAATAAATAGTTATGACACTGTAAAATTGGTTTTATAGATTAATTTAGTCACCAATTTTTTGTAAGAGTAAATTTAGAGATTTATTTAGTAATAGAAATATTAAAAGATTCAGTGGTCAAATTTGTAGTAAAAAATATAAAAATTTGCTTTATTTAAAATTGATTTCGTATATTAATTTCCGAAAAAACAAGTCATTGGTTCTAAAGTGAATTATACACACATAACATACACAATTTCACTTATAGAAACATGTTTTTCAATATTTATTTTATTTTTTATTTTGTTTTCAAATAGGTATGTATCTTCTATCTTGTTTGAAGTACAATTGGATAGTAAATATAAAAATCTCACCTAGTCTATTGTTGGCTACCAAATGTGAAAATTTATCCCAATGATAATGTTAATGTTGATTCATTACGTTACCAAAGACTAGCTAATTCTGTTATATTTAATCTCTACTACTCCATGTTTTCTTCTTATAAAATATTATTGGTTTAAGTATGCTTTTAGTATGTGTAAAAGGAATAGGTTTTCATTTTAGTCCTTAAAAAAAATAGTCATCTCTGAGATAGCTAGAATTATTATTTTGATCTTACTATTATGTGACACTCATTAACTCTGTGTGTTTAATAAAAGATCAAATTATTATCTCATATGACATTCACTAGTGTTGGTAAAATTCTGTGATTTGGAAATTACTTTCTCTGTGATAACGGCGTTTACTACACCTAATATAACTAGAATTTTCAAACAGGTGCCAATAGGAATAGGTTGTAATTAATATAAGGTGTTACACTTTTTTCTTTTCCTACCCAGTTTTTTTTTTTTTGACAGATTTTCACCCAGTTGTTACACCTTTTACGTGACTAAAAAGGAATTTCAAACTTTATTTTTAAATTTCAATGTTTTTTTTTCAAATCCCTATTGCCTATGTAGGAAACAACAACTGAAAAAAAAATCATGTCTTTTTTTTTTGAAGTAAAAAAGATCACGTCTAGTAACAATTTAACATTATTCTAACATAGCTGCAAGAAATCATATACATCATTATGATTATTTGTCCAGCTGTCTGTAGAAAACAACATCAACATTTTCTAGTCTTTTTTTTTTATGGACATTTGGATTCTAAAAAGTATATTCCAAAAGCCCAAAAACAAAAAGTACAACATAAATTTATAAAAACATCATCTTGTTTTGGAGGATTGCTTGTTTTTGTTTTTTCTTGGTCCTCAGGGGATTGCTTGGTTTGGTTATCATCAATAATTAGGCCGGGCTCCAAGGTCCATTAATTGGATATGAAGAATAAATATTAATGGCTCCTAAATAGTAAAGATAGGATGTCTTCAATTCAGGACCAAAAATCTTAAGAAAAAAAAAAAGATATATCAATATCTTTACTGACAAAAAATATTTCAATAAATCTTTGCAATTGCTGAAAGGTGAAACATGGACCAGCTTTAAGGCCGCATAGGATGCCTTACAAGCATGGTCCACAATTTGTAATTATCAACTAGCCAAATGATATAATATCTACGATAATTTTGATAGGTTCATAGATTAAATTAATATGTTTTTTGAAAAAACAAAGACTTTTATATAAGTGAATAGAATTTCCAAGGACAAATTTTAAGTGGAGGCCACCAACGTGTATAGTAGTAGTAGAGTTGGATGTGTGGATAAATTTGTCTACAAGTGTTTGTGGGAGATTTAAACAAGAAATTAAAATAAAATATAACTTTCTCCTGAGTTAAAATTAACTTATGTAAATGAGATAATTTCTATAATAAATTAATTACATAAATTGATTTTAGCTCATAAGAGAAATTTAATTCATTTTATTTTTTTTATTCTATTCTCTTATAAATATATATAGAAAAATTTATTCAAAGATGACCTTAGAGGCTTAGACTATTTTAATTAGGGTGACTAAACAAATAAAATATTATTACATATTTTAAGAGCATCATTAAATAAATAATTTAATCAAATGTTTATTTAATAAATTTTATCACACAAAAATTAATATCATAAGTTTAACTATAAGTTAAAAAATTAATGAAATAAGTTTAAAAAAAACTCATTTTAATAAATTTTTCCAAATGATTTATTAAAATAACTTTATAATAATCATGATTTACTTTTATAATTTTTCCCATAAAAGCTAGAAGAAGTGAATATTTTATTTGTTTCAATTCCCTGTTTATATTTGAAAGTTCTCTGAAAAAACATACAGATATGGGGTTACTCGAGTTCACCAAGGTAAATGCATAAAAAAGGGACAAATTTTAGGGGGTTATACACTATTATAGTTTGTAGCGAACTCACTTTGGGGAAAAAACATATTAGTAGCTTATTATGCCATGGAAATGTTACATTATTTTTGAAGATATTGTACTAATTAGTGAGCGATTGATCTATGAAAATATTTATACTTCTTTTTACATACTGAAATATAAAATTCAGACTCATTTGACACAAAATCGAAACCACTAGTTTAGGGTGTAATAAAATCCATTGCGAGTTTGCGACACGTTCTCATGGAATATGGTGACCGTGTTACACTCTATAGAGTGGTGTTCCTGTTGGAATCATGTATACATCCAATCATGCAGCCTCATATACACACGAAAAATTAGGGTGTAAAAGTTTTGCATCAATAATTCATCAATCAGTTCTCATGCACGTTTTCAATCATAACCGATTCCAGATTTAAATGATTATCAAACAGTGTGTTGTTTCAATATGGTCATCAAGCATGCAATATTCAAGCTGGTTGCATACCTTATCACAACCATGCATGCATATATAAACAGCACAATCTCTGGCTGGCATGCATGCATGAACAAAGAAAATTCATATCTGTATTCGGTGTGGATCTAAAATAAGGTATATATGTTGATTAATGAATAGTTCAAATTTGGTTGGACTTTGAATTGCTATCCTAAATTAATTTGACTTTCTTTCGGCTAACAACATTTGAAATTTGGTTAAGATCACTCCATACCCACGTCATTCTAAATATATTCATCACGAAATTGATTTTGAATAGTTTTAATTAGTTCGTGTTTTATTTGATTACTAGTATTTTATCTTGTCGATCTTTAGTTATGTAAGATACGTGTTTATTGATGGGAGTATATTTGGTCAACAAAAAGGTCAAATTAAAATATATAAAAAAAAACCGTGCTATAAAAAATGTTAATGAGGAGATTTTTTTTTTTTTTTTTGGTCAAGAAAATACGAAAGTTATCACATACCGAATTGGGTACGTAAAACAGATAGAAGAATGCTTAATGCTTGCAATTAGAGAAAAAGAATTCGTTGATCTCTCTAGCTAGCTAGGTTTCACGAGGTAGATGAGAATTTTGTGATGCACATGCAATGGTCTCGGACAAAGTTATCTTCAATTCTTCACTCCAGTATTGATCTAGAAAATAGTTTAAATTGTTTTTAGTCAAAAGTTTGACCAATTATTGATTAGCTCTTTAGGTAGAGGAGAACCATTTTCGTAACAAGTAACATGCATAATAATATAATACAATGTGTTTGGTTTCGATTTAAGAACCCACGTTTAGGTCATTTTTCATGTCAAATTCATCAAAAAAGATGTAGAAGCAAGCAGCTAGGTTGTATTACCTTTGGTTTTCTTTAACGCACAAGCAAACACACACACACACACACACTAATATACGGTGTTTAGTTCCACATCTTGAATGAGATTTTAAAAAATTAATAATTACATAATGTGTTAAGAAATGATTTGGTAACATGGTTTAATTTATCACGTACGTCCAAGAGCTCAACATCTGGAAACAATAACTATTTGCTTTAGTGAAAATGAGAAAAATCACATCCATGGTGTCTTTAAACGTGTTTAGGAACACACGGATAACTTTCACATCCTAAACGTAATTTTATATTTTTCAACAATTAAGTTTATTTACTTTTCTATTTTCATTAAAAAAAATGCAAGTATGGATGGCAAATTAGCTCCACGAATTTTAACGTAAAAAAGTCAACTCTACCGTACTTATTAAGTAAAAATAATAACTAATAAAAATTCTCACAAGTGATAATTATTTATATTTTTAATTAAATTATTCAAATTTAAATTTTAATTGATCTTTAGATATAAAATAAATAATATATATTCTTTCAATAATTACAACTTCGAACCAATTTTTTTTTAATGTAAAAACAATTAAACATTTAATAACGAAATAGGCGTACATTATGCTTGTGCAATAAAGTGGCATTAATTAAGCATTGAATTTATCAGTCAATTTTTAGTGGTAATGCATTATTGGGAAATCCAAGCTCGACAACACAGTTGAGCAAACTTTTATTCTTTCTGCTTCAACCCAAAATGGAAGTACCTTGAAATGCAAAACTCAGGCGATTAAGCAAGTCAAAGAGTCAAATTCCACTTTTAGCAAGTATATCCATTTTTGGATTAGCACTAACTTTAATTTGAGTTTTTTTTTTTTTAACAATCTTCTTCGTTATTAAGAAAGTGTTAAGTTTGCATAAAAAGTATTAGGTTCCTAAATAAAGTATTAAGTTCAAATTAAAATAAATATTACTTTTTTAAGCTTTGTGAAGTTGAATATTTTTTTTATCTCGATCTTCATTTATTTTAAATTGTTCTAATAAACCTTCCTTAATACTCTATTTCGAAGATATAGAGTATACGCAAGTTATAATAAAAATTTAAATAATATTAGCATACTTATATATGTTTTTAGATTTATTTTTTACATTCACACTTTATATACTTTTTCCATCCTGTAATATTTTTCGTCCTAAGTTTTTTACATAAACTAAAGGAAAACTAATAAATAGACAAAAATAATAATTTGACAAAGTTACTCATATCATTACTAATTTATTTATAGATTTTATTATTTATCATTAATATTATAAAGAGTATAAATAAAAATAAATAAATAAATAAATTTATATTAAAATTTTAAAATAATTATTATTTTAGCACTTATTTTTTTCCTTACATAATAATACTAGTAATTATTATGGGGCGGAGGAGGAAGTATATACTCTCTTTTTTTTTTTGCTTTCACAAGCTAGCGTAATACCCTAAAATTATTTTGAATTAGGTTCACAGTAACATAAAATGAATTAACTCCCAAGTCCCAATCTCTTATTTAAGGGGACAGGAACCCTTACTACAAGTCGTCAATTGGTCTTTATATATAATTTTACTACATTATTACGGTATCAAATGCTAATGATATACTCCTTACAATTATGTATAAATATTGAGAAATACTTAACACATTCTTTATATTAATAAAAAAATATTAAATTTTTTACATAATTACAAATGAATTTATTAAATAAAAATGAAACGCACATAACTTTATAACTTTATGATTTCTAATAAATTTTAATCAATAAAAATATATATTAAAAACACGTGTGTTAGTGTTACTAACATTTATTTATATCCATTAAAAAAACAATAAATTTTACAACAAAATGAACAAATAGAGAGAGAAGGAGAAGTGAGG
>PYAF01000400.1:801708-812121 GCA_007407185.1 Glycine tomentella
ATAGATTTTAAAAATTTACACAAAAAATTTACTCCAATACTAGTGTTGTTGAGTACTTAACTTGAATTATATTAAATTTTTAATTGATAAATAATTTTTTAATTGATAAAAAATTAAACAATAATTACTTATATAAATAACTCACTTAAGTAATATACTATCAAGTCATCTATTTCAATAAACAAAATTTGTTAAATAACATGAAACACTTGTATAAGAAATGTTGTCAGAAGGAAAAAAAAGTTGTGTAAATTATCGTATGAATAACTCAATTCTAAAAAAATAGGTAAACATTCTTCTTTATTTGAGTGTTTTGTTTTTTACGTTTATTTTTTACAAGGTTATATTTTTTTACGTTAAAACAGTTGATCAAAAATTGATTTAAACAATATTTGAAAAGTAAAGAACTCAGAACTATTTAACATGGACAATTTATGAAGAGAATGTAACATTACAAATGGTCTATTTATGCGGCAATTGGCTCATTAATGTCTCCCTAAAAACAGTAGTAAAAGATTATTCCAACCATAATTAAGAATGCAATTATTATCACAGCCATAATTACATGAATATGTATTAGTTGACATAGCTAGGTAGCTAGTGCTGCCGACACTGTGTTTCCATGCAGATTGATTAAATTTTAACCATTTCCATCCTTTCCTTACCTAAGAATTGGCTTTTCAATTCCCTAAAAAAAAAAGAATTGGCTTTTCAAAGCAACAATTTGCGCTTAGCATTAAATAAAGCTTCTCAGACAGGTACTGATCTATCATCAATTACTTTTTAAGTCAGGCATATACACACCGTGCTATCAGTATATTCCACAAGAAGTTATCAAACTTAATTCCTACGAAAACCATTTTCTTGGACGTGTGGAGTATTCATGTCACTCCATTCCCTAGGATGGTGAAATTTCTCCTCCACATTTTAAGCGGAAAAATAATTATAACTAAAATTTATCGTAGATATAAATTTCAAAATAATATTAAAAAGAAGATAACAATCTCACTATACTAGATTAGTGTAAAACAATTTAGGTTATCTGTGTATTCAATTAAATATTTTCTTTATTTACTATCATTATATATATCACACTATTTTGTTAAAACAAAACTTAGATTAGTTTTTTAGTTCAAATTAATATAATATACTAAAATCATAAATTAAAATGCAAAAACGGTGTCTAACACTACAAAAGAAAGATATTGGTCTTTTCTTTTTGAAATATACTAAAAAAACCCTTAAGAATTAAAACAGTTAAAAAACACACTCTTATGCAGGATATGGGTACTTTTTAATGCAATTTATAAATGTTAAAAAATCTCAACTTAAAGGACCGATAATATTTGGGAATAATTTAAAATTTATATAGAAGCAAAGAGTTCGTCTATTAAAATACAACAACGAAGTATCTGATTTATCTTTTGATTTATAAGAATCAAATATAATATTATAAAATTTATAACAATTTTTGTGTCATGCTTAATTAATTGAGTTAGACATATTTAGTAAATAATTTTTTTAAGTAATAAAAAACTATCAAAATCAATTACAAAATAATTAAGTCTTAATAATAACTTTACACTTTAAGGCGATATTTATGTAAAGTATTGATAAAAAATCAAAATCAAATTTCGAACTTAACAATTTATTATTAACTTTTATTTTTTGGTACAACTAACTCTGTTTGATCTAATTATTCAACTCAATATAGCTGTTTATGTCAATACATACATTTCTATCAAAATTTTATTTGAGTAAATAATTTATATCCTGACATTGTAAAAGTTTTCTAAAATCGTTTAATCACTTTTTTTTTCACTTTAAGAATAATTATTTTAAAAAATATATTTATCATGATTTTTAATTGACTGAGAATGTAAATTTTTTACATTGACAAAGTATAAAAAATAAAGTACTTTTTTAATTTCATAGCATCTTTAATTTGTCACAAAAATTTAAATTACAATTTAAACATAAATTGTACTGCAGTACCGTAATTTTTTTCTTTCTAATCTGAAACTTTGGAAAGGACAAACCGAACATATAATCCACTTATTCCACTATTTGAATTTTGGGCCAACCGCGAAATTCAAGAATTTTGACTAGACTTCGAACACACAAAAAGAGAGATTTAGCGAAATTCATGTTGTGAGCTAATGCATAGTTAATGCTTATGAGTTGCTGATTTTGTCCCATATAGAAGCTAACTCAAAGATACGATATAAATGAAAATCCCAGAAGATTTAGTTCAGGAATATTATACATTAAACTTTGGCTCCTACTCAGTTTGCTCACATCACAATCTCGAAACTAAGAGTGGTGATTTATTTTATAAAATATCCTATTCCTGTCAAAGAACAATTTGTTTTGTTTCAAAATGTAAATATTTTAAGCAACACTATTAAAAAAAATAAAAAAAGTGAACATAGCAGAGACTGATCGATTGAAGCAAAGTATAATAAAAATTATGACTTTTTTTTTGAACAATTAAATTATGACTAATCTTATTTTACTCTCAATTACTCTTCTAATAACGCAGGTTTCATATTTTATTAGCACATCACATTTAAATCTAAGTGATGTAATTAAAATTTAAATGCATTAAACTAACATACAATTAATTGTAATCTGATAATCAAATCATATAAATATGAATTAACATTCTTATCAATATATATAAATAATATTATTATAATTGTTTTAAAAACCAAATGTTTATTTTATCAAAAGTAATATTGTTCGAGATTGAAAGATTATTATAAATACTAAAATTTTCTATCTAAATATTAAGATGACACTTAATGATGAGGTTTAATAAGATTATTATAGATAATAATTTTTTTCTAAATATTTGATACGATTATGATTTATAATTTAAGTTTGAGATCATTAATTAAATTAAAATAATTTTATTCAATTTGATTTTATACATGCATTTGGTGATATGATTTGGTATCATTATAATGATGATATATATGTATATATATGATTTTTTTAACTAATGATTAAAATTCTTATTTTATTATATGTCAAAAAAAAATTCTTATTTTATTTATAGTGTTTGCTTAAGAGGCGTTAAATCCTAATTATAACTGTCAAATCAAATTTCCTTAAGAATGTTGATGCAATGAATCGGTTCTCTTTAGGTCATACCAACATATTAAGCATTAGGATTAGGGTTTATAGAAGAATCATGCATTCATGCTAAGGATACTGATTAAATAATATATTTAATGTGAAAATGATAAAAAAATATAAAAAAATTATGATAATATAATTTTTCATGTCTTAAAAAATATTTTATTTGAAGTCTTTAATTATTATCTTAATAACATTGATTAACAATTATTATTAATAAAAAATGTGGAAGGGATTCGAATGTAGGCCCACCAAAAATATGGTCGTGGGGACCAGGCCGAGGCCTGAGCCGTCTAATACGGAGGAGAGAGACACAGAGGATTTAGATTTTAGAGTCATGCATTAATTTCTCATAGTGACGCGCAATGCCAAGGCGCGTGTAAGTAAAGGAGTTCAAGTTTCAGAAACCCAGCAGGAATGTCCACGTGGTGGGGGTGGGTGGTGAAACCCCGCAATTCGTGCGCTACGTTGTTGTTTATGAGAAACGATGCACCGACTCATTGCCATGGCACGTGTAAGTGTGCTTACAGCTTAATCTCGCACTCACAGTCTCACACTGTTTCTTCTCTGTTTTTCTTTCTTGATTACTTGCACCACACAAAATAAAATAATGTCTGCTTTGCTCTTTGCCTCGTGTTGTATCTCAATGACTTTTTGGGGCAACCCTTTCTTTGGTTTTGGGTTTTGACCATGAAATCTCCCACCTATATCAAATTACTATATTGCTGTTCAAGTTGTCTTAAACAATACTCATTAATTTCAAGTATGTTATGATATGATTGGTACATTGTTGTGGTTTTTAAGAATATATGTAAATAGGGATGTAATATTAATGTTTTAGTTTGTGTCTGAGAAAGTATTTACTTGAAGAGATTTTGTATGTAATTAGGAGTTGAATTCTCTTAAATAAAATTTTGAATTCAAATTTTATAGATATAAAAAATATAATTGGAGAAATTTTTTCATTAAAATGATCAATTAATTTTTTTGATAAAAATACTTATTAACAAAATCAATAAATATTTAACATTAATATCGTGACAAATCAATTTTTTCCTTAGGTCAAACAAATATCACAATGTTTTCTAACTCATTTTGGTAAGAGATTAATTTCATTTCAATGCGTGATGATCTTTGGTCTAATTTTTTTTTCACAAGGAAATAATTGAATATGGATTTTCCCGTTTAAATAAATCATTTCCCTAAATATAAATACAACATGTGCCTACGCACAAAAAAAAAACAGTTACTCTTAACATCCCAAATTACAACTTATTAATTACTTTTTTTTATGATGTTAGTAAATAACTTTAATATTAATTACAGAATAAAAATTAAAATACATTAAAATGATTAATATATTTTCACCTGATTTTAATGTAATTAAACTTTTAATATATTTTTTTCAATATTAATTTTAAAGTATGTTAGCATGTCTATTCTTTTTTATGAACTGGAGATTGAAAACATATGCCGACATTGTGGCAGAAAAATAGCATGTACGTTTGATAGAACATAAAGAAAAGAAAAAATTGAAATTAAAAATATATTTAAATTAAAATAGTATAAAAAAACGTGGAATCTATGTCAATTTTCTTAAACTTTTCACATACTTTTATTTCTTTCCTCAACAACCAAACAAAACCTAAAAAATAGACCACGAAGGTCAGGTGATATCGGAACATGCCTGAAAAGATCAATTATGAGAATATTATTTTTTCAGAAAAAATCCTATGAAGCTGTAAAATATTTTTTTTTCAAAATTAAATCAATTCAAATATACAATAACATCATCAAAATCAACTAACTTCTAAAAAAATGATATAATAAATTACGAGTCCTCTTAGTCATTGTAATTTAATGGGTTATGGGTTATTCGGGACATGCTCATGCATGTATTGATACTTATATTATAATTTTTTTTCTTTGGATAGAAATAGAATCAGGTGGTAATTGGTCTAGTAACAAGGTTTTAAGTCATAAGCATTAGTAATGATGACAAGTTGGTTATTGACAAGTTGGTAATTGACACTTATACTCATGAATTTAATTTCTATAAATAAATATTTTTTACATAAATATTTATTGACAAGTTGGTTACAATTTTTTATCATTTCATAAGTTATAGTATTCATTGATTTTTAATGTTTAATCTTTGCTAAAAATAAAATCTCTTTTTAGTTATATTTTTTATTCACAAAATTTAAATTCAAAACATTGTTTAAAAAATTATTAAAATACATTTTCACTCGGATTAATCTAATAATATAATTCAGAAAAAAACCTTAACAATATTAGTGAAGATATAAGATTGATCGGGGTTAAAAAAGGAATAAAAAGAAAGAAATATTACAGGTTTCATCCATTTTATTAAAAAAATTAATAATCTAACAATTAATATTTCACAATAATAAAAACCTAACAATATTAGTAAAAAATTACTTTGAAAATATCGTATGTGATGATCTTGAATCGAGACGACCACATGATTTCCTTCATCCACAAAGAGAAATTATAAGCATTCATAATTAAGTTCTAATAAAGTAGACCTTTTTTTTTTCATGCAGTGTTGATGTAAGAGAATAAAATATTCCAACCTTTATCTGAATATTATAGTGTACAAGACATCAAAGGATTCCTTGACAACATTGATGGCAAAAGATTTCTTTAGACACAAAGTTTTGATAGACATTAATGCCATGATATTTCATATTATTTTCAGCTATAATAATTCTTTGATTACCCAAGTGCGGCCAAACAACAATAGACAGGTATTTATATTTTTTTACGGAGATCATAGATATTTTTACGAAAAATTATCTTATTTAAATTGAATAAAATTATTGAGTAATAAAATGCTTTTTTTGAGGTCAGAGATAGTCATGGATAGCAAACAGTATTTATTTGTAATTTAATGAATTAGGAAACCTCGTGTTTTTTGACACATTTATATAATTGTGCATGTGAAATTCACACTCAAAAGAATCAAAACTATCGATTAAAATGAATAATTTTATACCAATAAATTCATTCGTCCCCATGCTAAGGTTTAATATTTCTAATATATCTACTTGGCAAGGGGTAAAAAAGAATGCAAGCCACGACTAAGGTCTAAGGATAGCATTTGCCTTAGTTAGGAAGATTGGTTAAGTTTGTCAATGTACCTTTTTTCAGTTTCAGCCGTACAACAAAACTGTAATAAATTAATAATCACTTAAATAAGCTCTCGTCCTTAAGAGCTGACATATAAACACTATCATATGCTTATAAAATATATTAATCCGAATTCAAGTATCGGAGTCCACCCCTTTCACTTTTTACCAGTAAAGATTCTCTGGCATTGCCAAATTTGTCGTGATTATCATTTGCATTGGGTATTAGAATAATAATCAAGTTTTGTTTGGAAACTTGCAATAATGAACGCATCTGCCACACAAAGCCACCATGGGAATATGAATGAGTCTATGGTAGGATGAAAATGGATAGGATTGAATAGAATACTATAATATTTGTATTTATTTTTGTGTTTGATTTTATATTCATATTAATAATTTTAATTCTCATCTTTATATTTATTAGATATTTATATACTCATATTTGTATTCATGATTTGCATTTTACTAATATATAAAGTTGATAAATAAAAAAATAATTAAAATAATTACTAAAAATACATTCTTAAATTTAAATAATATAACATTAAAAGTATTAACACATAATATTAAAAATAAATAAACATAATATTGATTTGTTTCAAACTCAAATCATAAATAAACAATATTACAAAGATAATCATCTAATATAATAATTATTAAAATTAATATCATAATTACTTAACAAAAATACTAATTAAACTTGGACATCGTATAGTCACAATATTTTTTAAAATTTGTTAAAAAAGAATGTAGTAAATGAATTTGGGAATCGATTTATCAAGGATTAAAGATATTGAACTAAAAAAATTGAAATGTGTAAATGTTTATAACTTCGATTTGTCTTTTTCGAATTTCAACTTCAAATCTTCTTGTTCTAAAGTATTTAACTTCTACTGCCAAGCTATCAAATATTCAAAGTTAATGACAACTAAAATACTATTTACGTAGGCGTAGTTGTATAATCATTTTCGTATTGTCTATTTAAATTTGGTAAAATATTTTGTTTATCCTTTGACAAGCGCATTTCAAACATATATAGCCTAACTAGTCCTTTAAATTTGTGTTAGGTACGAGTGCGTAGGACTGTAAAAAATTGGCTAAAAAAAAGGACTGTAATGTTTTTTTTTTTTGGTACACAGGTGACAGGACTGTCAAATTTAATAACAACAGCAGCAGTTTTTTTACCCCTAACATATGAATATTACCACATGCACTTTAACATTTTAAAGAACTGGAACTAAATATAAATGACAAAATTTAAATATATAATAGTTTCAAAATAATTTTTTAATGAAAAAATATAGTATTCTAAAACAATATTAACACTACACTTTTTAATACACTCTTATAAACATATCATTAACTATTGACTAAATTAAATTAATCAGGAACAATTTTTTTTTTATATAAACATGACTTTCTATTTAATAACTTAACTAATAATTTTATACTATTATTTAGTAACTTTTTCAAATAATACTAAAAATAGAAGAATGGTGTTACGACGTCTAACAATAGTCAATAAACAATATTCTAGTCTCCACCTCTACTTACACAGACTTGCAAACATGCGATGAACTTTTTAAATCAGAGAAAAGATATGATGATTAATGAAACAAAAGGATGCATTTTTTTTTATCAATATATTGTTCGGATGCAGGAAAAACAAATAAAAATCAAATAAAAAAACGAAATTATTTTTGTGTTATTATTTAAATGAATATATATTTTCTTATTTTTAATTGAGGAAATAAGAAAAGTATAATTGTTAAATAGATTTTATATTATTTAAATACATAATACATATTATTAAATAAATAAAATGTACAATTGTAGCACTTTACTATTTTCCTTTTCATTGACAATATATTTTTTAAAATATTACTCGATTAATTTTTAAGTATTTGTCACATTAAGACGTAAAAAGTATTTATTATTTTTAACAATATTTTTGTTATTGATATCTTACCTAAATGCTTAATTATTTTACAACTACACTTTAATTTATTTAACTAAGATAATTTAAAACTAAGTTCAAATCTCTTTAATTAAGGTGTCAAATTCTAGGACTTCTAACTTTGATGAAATCCTTGACTGTTGCGAGTGATATGTTTCTTGTTGATTGAGAATTGAACTTTAATGTGTATGAATAACGATGTAGTTCAATGTGCTTAAAATACTATGGATATGTGATGAGTACCTATATCAAACACTTTAACATTCGACATTTAAGTCAATAATGATTTTACAAGAGTGATAAAATGTAATAAACATTTATATAAAACCGTGACATTAATTGCACTTATAAGAGTTTTAGTCTTTTAGATGTAATAGATTCCTTGACGTGAGGTCCAATATCTCTTAAAAGGTAATGTTACCCTATTTTAGCATAGCAACATGATAATTTAACTATAGGCCAAAATCTGTATGTACTGGTCATAGATGTATTGTAATTTGTGAGAATCTTGGATTCGAGAGTGGTGTTGACTTCAGTTGACCCTTATAGTGTGATTGGTTAAGTGATGTGTTAAAAAATTGATTTAATTTTCACAATAATTGGTAAGCTGCTTGATATTGCTGTAATTTTTCTACGTGAAATACGCACGTTAAGAAAGTCTACCATAAAATCAAACACGTTATTAGAAATTAATTAACTTTCTGAATCAACATAAAATTAATTTTTTTATTTATATTTAGGTTCAAAAATAGTACCAATATTCAATAACAATTATGCAAATAATGTGAATGCACCATAGATAACTAACTAGGCCACAGAATAACCCCGTTTTTATTTATTTATTTCAGTTTCCTCTTTGTTGTTCTGTTTGTAAAAAAGACAGAAACACAGTTTTTCATGGTTAAAAACGTACACCATTCCATTTACAAAAAAAAAAAAAAAACACACACATACACACACACTTACACTTACTACTACGCAATGCACCTCTCCTTCACTCAGTCCTATTTTACCGCTTTGTGTCAAAGTAACCAAGCAACCAACCAAACCAAAACCTCCTTTCTCAGCAGGTTCAAACAAAAAGCCTAGTGAGTGAGTGTGCGTGAGAGAGACTAAGATAAAGAGCCCTTAGGCCTTACCCAAATAAATAAATAAACAAACAAACAAACAAACATCATCGCAACTCCAGAGAGACCTGGAGAACCGGTCTTCTCTGTGGTTGTTATTTGTTAAGCAAAGCATTGTATAAGTAGTGTTTCAAAGACTATAGAAAGAAGAAGAGAAAAAAGTGTTTTGAGTTTGTGTATAATTGTGAAGTGAAAGGAAAAAAAGTTGCATAGTGAGAGAGAGATGGTGGGCTCAGGAGCATCAGATAGGAGCAAAGAAGCTGTTGGGATGATGGCCCTTCATGATGCCCTCAGAAGAGTCTGTCTCAACTCAGACTGGACTTACTCTGTCTTCTGGACCATTCGTCCTCGCCCGTATGACATGCTTCTCTTTCATTCTCTTATTCTCTCTTTCTGTCTTTCTGTCTCTAACTTCCAACCATCACCTCTTACCTCAACTGGGTCTTTGTCCATTTCTCACAGGAGGGTCCGAGGTGGCAATGGCTGCAAGGTTGGAGACGATAGCGGCAGCTTGTAAGTACATATATTTGTCTCTAGCTATTGATGCTGTAATTTAACTTTGTAGCTATTTATTTAAGGTGTGAAACCGCTAAGATCGGCCTAGTGGTAGGAGTTGAGACAGATGCATGAGGACTACTCAGTTTTCATCTTCAATCATTGTACACCTTTTTTTTTTTTTTTTTTTTAAGGTTTTGGTTTGGGGTTTTTTTTTTTGTTTTTGTTTTTTTTTTTTTTTTTTTTTTTTTTTTTTTTTTTTTTTTTTTTTTTTTTTTGTTTTTTTTTTTGTTTTTTTTTTTTTTTTTTTTTTTTTTTTTTTTTTTTTTTTTTTTTTTTGTTTGAAGGATGTTGATGTGGGAAGATGGGTTTTGCCAAGGAAGGGGTTCAGGATGTCTGGAAGATATTGATGGAGAGGATCCTGTCAGAAAGGCCTTCAGCAAAATGTCCATTCAGTTGTATAATTATGGAGAAGGGTGGGTACTGGGTAGGTGTTTTGTTATGTTGTGGTTTTGTTCTCTCTTTCTCTCTCTTTCTT
>PYAF01000400.1:820360-851788 GCA_007407185.1 Glycine tomentella
TTTAAGATCTTGCACTAAAGATGTTCTAATAAAGATCAGATCTTGAGTTCAAGATTCTTGAAGAAGATCTAACACTAAAAGATACTCTAAAGAATCCATATTTTGACATATGTCATTAAAAATATTTTTAGTAATTTTTATCATAATAAAAAGTCTAAAGAAATGAGAGATATAAAATTGATTTAATGATTGAAAAATGAAATTTAATCATAAATTGAAAAAGGATGGGCGAGGTCATGAATTTAAATATTTATACTAATATATGTTAACAAAATTATTCAATTAATATTTATTGATAAAAAATCCAAAAAATCTATCGAAAGTATTTTTTTTCCCTTCATATTTATAGGTGCTCAGATTAGCAAACATGTGACCTGGGCTAATTAAGGGACGCGTTAGGCGCATAAAATTGGCACTAAGCACCTCGACTCGTGTGTAAATTTATAAATGAAATTATAAGTAAAGATATTTTTATTACGTCACAACGCACAATAATGGGAAGTCGAATCACAAATCCAAGGGGTTCAGCACTTCAGCACCCCAAAAAAAATCTTAAAAACAGGTTAACAACTCATCCAAAAAAATAAAATAAATAAACACAGCTTAAAAACTCTCGAAATTAAAAACGATTTAAGCTAAACTATTTGTATAAATTCAGGTTATTTGCGATTGAAAACTACTATTTATATGAATTAAGGTTTTGTTGTTTTCAGAGGAAATATATGAATTAAGGTTATTCGCATCCGGTTTTAACTTTAAAATTAAAATTTACTATAAACAAGTTTTAATCTAATTTACTTTTAACTTTATTTAAATTTAAAAAACTTAGCACAGTTATTGACTATTGGCTGTTGTCTATTGTATGAATGAGTACTGCTTATAATTATAACTTACCTATTGAATACTCATCTAGTCGGAGAGACAGAGAGAATTAAGTATATAAAGTCATACATGAAAAAAATGTATAGTTAAAAAATACAAATATATATTTTTAAGAACAAATTTTATCTTAGAGTTATTTTTTAATTTTAAAACCTATAAAATTTAGATAACTACTGAAAGACTTATATTTAATTTTTTTATAAATATATGTTTGGGTTCTAAATTATTTTAATTTTGATCTCATTTCTTATACTTTAAAAAGATTAATTTTTAGTTTTCATAATTATATTTTATTTAGGTTTTAATTTCCACCATTAATAATATTCCACCGAACTTATTCTTCGAGAGGCAACTAAGAGAAAAAAAGATTAAAATTTAAACAGAATAAAACAAGAAGGACTAAAACTTGAACATAATAAAATTATAAAACATAAAAAGGTCAAATGTTTAAAGTGAAGGATAAAGCTAAAGTATAGTAAAGAAAAACTTTATTTAAACCTTAAAAATTTTACTCTATTCCACGTGGAGGCCTAGCTATTCATAATCAAAAAAACACCTGCTATAAAAAGAGTGTAAGAAAAGAAATCAAATCTATGGTAAGGTTAAATAAAAAATTGAAATTTTTTCATAAGGGGTTTAAACGATAAAGTTTAAATAACAGTTTTAGTAGTTATTAAAAACCAAAGAAGGTGGACTTGTCCTTTTCAGACCTGTCTGTCAACGCCACTATTTTTTCATCCTCATCATAGCATAGAGCGCAGTCACTCATCTTTCTCTTCTTTTTTATCCTTCTTTTCATTCCTTTCTTTTCTTCAAATCAAGGAACTCAGCTATGACTACCAGAGAAATCCTTCAAAAGATGAAGGTATGGATCACTCCCTTTTGTTGTTTTGGAGAGAAAAATGATTAATGGTTGGACTTGGAACACATTTTTCTTGTTTTTCTATTCATGAATAGATAAATGATGTAGATCGATCTTCATTTTTTGGTATTAATCTTCATCAATCCATTCAGTGGATTGCTTATATTGCTAAATTTAATCAACTCCACTAGTTTTCTTGTGTATATGCCTTTTGTGGTTGTTATTGAACCAATACATGCACCGTGCCTGGTCTTCCATCATTGACTTTGACTAGTAAGAGGGTGTCTCCAATTACTTTTCTGCATTCTAAAGTTAGAATCTTTCAACTAGCTCCGATCTGTAGGGAAAACATATCACCAAAACTGATATGTATCTGTTTCCGGGGTGAGATAAATGTACCAGACACTTTTTGTCAAATACTTCAATTGGTTTTAACATGTATCGGTGTGAATTGTGATGAGTGAGGGCTTATTACACTAACCAGCTTACTTCTATCGATGCTCATCTGTATCATCCCCCACTTTACTCTGATATAGCAAAGTTACAAAACAAAGATGTTGACTGCTTTCTTCCAGAACCTGGTTATGTGTATTATCAAGATCCAACCATTCCTTATGATAAAAGAAATAGAGAGCTTTCTAACTTTTTTTCCAGGAAAGTTGTAAAAGCTATTGCTATGTGTTGGAAATCCTACATCAACTAGAGATATGATGACCAATGTAGGCTTTATAAAACTTGGACAATCGTTATCTTACAAGCCAATTTTGCATGTTTGAGTTAGACCCAAAGCCAAATTCTAAGTTGATATAAGAGTCTTTCTTAGTGATTATTGTTGGACTTATCAAGTGAAGCTATCGAACTACCTGCAAATGTCTGATCTTGCAAATTTCATACTCAAGATGTTCAGTCTTTGACGTGAAGGCGTGTTGAATATCCCACACCGACCGGTGATATGGACAAAATAGTATATATAAGTGAGAATTACCCTCCCCTCACAAGCTAGTTTTATAAGGTTTAGTTAGGTCCAAATCCAAATTTTAAAACTATGTAATTGACACAAATCGCATTATTGACCTAAAGTGTGATGAACAGTCATGTTATAAACAATAAATTAGTTATTTAGTGCAGAGGGTGGGAAGGCACTACCGGTGTCTCCAGTGAGAACATATTACTTTACATGTGCCTACAACCTTCAGGATTGAAAGCACCTTCATAAAACTAGTATGGGAAGACCAAACAACCTCTTGCTTAACTACTTGACTTTTTTACCATAGCATGAGTCTATAGTCATTATTGTACCAGTCATTTGACACGAGTATGTTGCTTGCAGGTAAAAGTTGGTTTGGGTTCATCAGACCCTGATTCAGGGAAAGGAAAGAGCAAGATGTCAAAGAACATAACTCATGGTTATCATTTGGTGAAAGGAAAATCATATCATGACATGGAGGATTATGTTGTGGCTCAATTTAAGCAAATAGATAGCAATGAATTGGGTTTGTTTGCAATATTCGACGGCCATGCGGGTCACAACGTACCTAATTACTTGCGGTCTCATTTGTTTGATAATATCTTACATGAGGTAATGCATGGCCTGTAATGGAGATTAATCTCAGGCATATTCTCAAAAAATCAAATTGAAAAATTCATAGTGCTAACTCTAGTTAAATGAATATGATTATTAATAAAAGTTCAATCGTGTTTTTGCTTTGTGTAGCCTGACTTCTGGAAAGAACCTGCAGATGCTGTGAAGAGAGCATACAGTAAAACTGATTCTAATATTTTAGAGATGTCGGGTGAATTAGGTAGAGGGGGTTCAACTGCAGTTACAGCAATATTAGTCAATTGTCAGAAGTTAATAGTAGCCAACATTGGGGATTCTAGGGCCGTCTTATGCAAGAAGGGTGTGGCCAAGCAACTATCAGTGGATCATGAGCCAACCACAGAACATGAGGATATTAAAAATAGAGGTGGTTTTGTATCAAACTTTCCAGGTATGACATAATTTAAAATGCATATAATTAAAATGCTCCACTAGGTTGGTCAGTAGTGGGATTTGTAGCTCAGAGAGCTAATTATTCTCAATGCTTTCCTGATCTAGTTGAGTTGCTTGCTCTAAAAAGTTTACTTGGAGCATGATAGACTTTGTTCCAGTGCTAAGGATACAGCTTTTGTAATCAATTCAGGGGATGTTCCTCGTGTTGATGGACGGCTGGCAGTGTCAAGGGCTTTTGGTGACAAAAGCTTGAAGAAACACTTGAGTTCAGAGCCATTTGTGACTTTGGAGAATATAGGTGATGATGCAGAGTTTGTTATATTAGCCAGTGATGGATTATGGAAGGTCAGTTTTGATAAATGAAGCATGATGCAAGCACCTTATGACTATCTATCTATCTATGTAAATATTTGGTTTGATTTAATTACTCATTTGGTTCTTATACCTGTATAATCTTTATGTTTTAATCTCTACATCTAGAAACTAATCGCTTCAGTCCCTACACATACACTTTTTAACTCGATTGTCCTTACACATACATTTTTTAATTGATTTTAGTCGCTACAATTTTAGAAGACAGACTAAAACAGATTAAAAATGTATGTTAGTTTCTAGGTATAGAGATTAAATCGTGAAGATTGGCCAAATGAATAATAAAACCTACTTGGTACCATCAAGTCATGTTTGATACACGTGGTTATTTATCTATCTAATATTCAAATCTGTTTATTCAAATTATTCCAGGTAATGTCAAATCAAGAAGCAGCTAATTGTATAAAAAATATAAAGGATGCTCGGTCTTCAGCAAAGCGCCTTACTGAAGAAGCAGTTAACAGGAAAAGCACCGATGATATCTCCTGCATCGTTGTGAAATTTCAGTGATCTCAAGACTCGCATGATAGACTTTGATCCAGCAACTTGCAAGTGTAACATAAACTTCGGTGTAATGAATAAAATTATAATGCTTGATAGCCATCAGGTGGTGTTATTATGTTGAGTCATTCATGCAAATTAAATGGGACAACTATGTTATTTAAAGTAATAATGTGGGAAAGATGTAGATTCTGATTATGTAGACTAAACTTTAATCTGTGAGTTTGCAAGGAAGTTTGGTCAATGTCAGTGATCTTGAAAGCTTGCTTTCAGATTACTGCCTAGGCCAAAAAGATTTTAGATTAAGTTATTCGATTGTATTATTGGCCAACACTCCTATCTTTGTGGATAATTAGAGTCTAGAGTGTGTGAGAAGGTTTCTCACAATTTCTTGTAATTTTTCAGAACGAACCTGGGAATGACCTTCAACGATGTCTTTTCATAAATAGGAAGGAGGGTGATGGCTTTGCAGTAACATAAGCTTATCAATCATTGACAGGGGCAGAGAAGGAACATGTTTGTCACCCTTTTGAGCTATTATACAATTTTATTTACTGCTTTGTTTGGTTGTACAATGATGACAACAAGGTTAGAACCTAGGGGACCTTGTACCTACTAACTAGATCCCTCCGCCACTAGGCCGGGTATCATTTTATTTGCAGGTGATGCAAATAAAGCTTACAGCTATTTTGTGAAGATATTCAAGGCAAAGTGAAAAGAATGCATCCTAAGAAACGGATATGAAAAACATGTATACGTTTAAAGTCTCAAATGAATCTATGAGGCTTATTAACATAACATGCACGAAGAGGTAATAAGGTTGACGTGGTGGTGAGAGAGAAAGGAAGGTGAAAGAGGTCATGGTTCGAATATTCCCACTAACAAAAAATAACAACTAATATTTTGCCGATAAAAAAAAAAAAAAGCATGCATGAGGTATAGAAATAATTGAAAGAGATACGTGAATTTAGTCAAAGGAGCATTAGACTTTATTCTAATCAAGGGGGAATAGGGGTACACCATATTAAGGGTGGCACAATAGAATACTTGGAAGGCACACAGAAACAGAAGAAACTGACTAAGTAAATAGAATATAGAGCTTAAGGGAAATGAACTAGTATTATACATACGACACCACCTTTAGATGTTGGGAGTTTTTCATTCTGGTTTAGATGCTTATTCTCGTAACATAAAAAAGGGGCCTTTATTATATGCCTTGGCATGTAAACTGTGAAGATTCATTGACAGAAGAGAGGGAGCATGCTGATGAACACATTGGATTCATCTGATATGGAAGGACTTGTAACCAGAATTCTTTGCAATGTTCATCTGAATTCTTCCCCAGTCATCAGCATTTCTGCAGGGTGCTGCCCTTTGCTGCCACTGCATCCTTCACTGCAAGTTTCAGCGTTGCTTTTCCGGCGCCGCTCGTTGTGTCTGGCCAAGCGTCTCCGGCAGCTTCTTTTAGCTTCATCAAACTCTGCCAGCTCGTGGAACCTGCACAGACTCATCACAGGTTTCTAATAAGGCAATTGCATGGAAGCAGTCCCTTGAAAATAGTTGACACTTCTGCTCCTTTATATGGAAACTTAAGGCCCGTTTACTACTCTTTTTTTCTTTTTTTCTGTTTTCAATCTTATTTTACAAAACCGGCCACTTTGTTTTCACTTTTTTTGTTTTTAAATAATTGTACAGGAAACGGTGAAATCAACTTGTAAATTAAAAGTGAAAACAGAAAATTAAAATCAGGAAAAAAAAGAAGTAAACAGACCTAGTGAAAAGTTCTAAGCACTGGAGTTCAATTCTTAATGTGTTTCTGATGTATGCATGGAAAATTGTTTCTTAAGTGGCAGAACATCAAATTCTGTAGGCAGTGATCAAGGCATATCATCAATTATAAGAAGTCTGTTCATAGTTTGAATTTTGAAGGTTTACTTCAAAAGCAGTACCGTGCTTAGTTTCAAAACTATAAACACATGATGGAAAAGCATGATCAACTCTACCATATAGATGATGCAAAATGCTAAAGGCAACACAGATTCACACTAGGAGAAATTGCAACACCTGCTACATTGCTGGCAAAACCTCAGCCTCAGTCCTGCAACCATCACAGAAGGAGCCTTGGAATGAAGCTCACACACCTTATGACGGCGATGGTACCTCTTTGCAACAGTCAAATCAGCACCACACATCTCTGCCTGACAAGAAGGTGGAGAAACTCCACTTGACCCTCTTCTCCCACTTCCTCCACCAATTTTCTTCCTTTCATCTTCTGCAAGACCACCCTCACCACCAACCACACTTTCATCCTCCTCTTCTTCATCTTCTACTTCAACTGTGTTGTCTCTCCTCACCTTCTCAATTGACACCTGCCTCCTCTCTCCACTCTTGATCTCCATTGTGAGTGGTGCTGACAATGATGATGAAGAAGAAGAAAGTGCTGGAGCAAGAAAACAGTTAGAGCCTTGTCTTTTGGAGCATTGTGAGTGAAAGAGGGAGTTTATAGGGAGCCATAAAGGTGGAGAAAGAAGGGGGAAGAGGTGTGGACCACAGGCTCCATTTTGTTAGTTGTGTGCTTTGGTTAGCATAGGGTGGGGGAAGTAATGCATGAGGATTTTTTTGTCTTGTAATGATAAGCAAATAAAGCAAAGTTTAAATATCAATTCGTGGAGTAAGTGGGGAGTGGGGATTGATTTTGCATGAATGGTGTGTTGAAAGTGATAGTGCTGTCAAATAAACTCTAGGTTCCTTTGTGGTAATTAAAATGCTCATCTAATGGTGCTCATGGAGTTACAATTTGGAAGAGGAGGATTTTTTTCTCTTTTGTTTGTTTGATGTGATTTCTGATACGCAGGTGAAGGACACATATCACATGCACAGCCATTCCATGCCTTCAACTACTGTATTTACAGAAAGATATATATGATGATATGACCAATGACTTCATGCAAAATCTGCATGACTAAAAAATGAATCATAAATAAAGTACCTGCAGGGTTAATTTGGACTTTTCACTTACTTTCTACTGTATTTTCCATTTTCTTTTTTCTTTTTCTTTTCTCACAACCAATCACAACACAATGGAAGAGAAAATTTTCCAATTGGACCGTTGGACTAAAAGACATGTAAAATCCACTTTAACTGTTAGTTAGTTGTATCACTATAATATTTGTTTGAGATGCACAGGGCAAGATGTACTTGTGCATTGGATTTTTAAATCAAAAGCCTGTGAAGTACTCATAGCAGTGGAAGAGGGTAGGAAGTTGAGTGAGACATGTCATATTTTCCATAGAAGCCAAAAGGACTAGGGAACAGCAACAAGAAAATTCATCTCTTTGGCTTGAATTGAATTCCACCCAAGAAAATATATTGGTGTGAACCTTGCTTTGTCTTTAAGCAAACATGAGTAAAAAGAAAGTGATGAGAAAAGAAGTAGATTTAGTGCGTGTTTGGGGTGACGGGACGATGGATCATAATCGTGGTCAAAACCACCGTGGTTGTGAAGCAACTCAGAATTGCTTCTGATTTTTTAGCCTTTCACCACAATTTAAATTGGCCTTCCACCATATTTCCACAGTGTATCCAAATTAAATATGCTCTTAATGATGTGCATGTGATTAAGCGGTTAAAATACTTAGTGCTTGGAGATATGAAATTATGAAAACTGTACTTGCACAACCTCTTTGGCATAAAATGATGTCATAAACTTTTTATTTGATGCAAAAAATATTGTCAAAAGCTTGGGGAATAGCATTAGCTGGTAATGTTGACAGCTTCATTGTTGCAACAGTACTACTGTGGCCACAATGCAACAATCATGTGGTACTCGTACTGACATGACCTAGCACGCTAGCACCATGGTTTCACAAGATGGCAAGATGCCAATCGTACTTAGTACTTTGATGTGAGTTTTCACCATGGATGGCATCTAGTTTTAATGGACAAAAGCAAATGGCTTCAGCCGTTATCAATGTTAATTATAAAAGATAAAAGATTATGTTTTGTTTTGATCAAGAGTGAAATAAAAGTGAAAGAAACAGGAGAGAAAGATCCAAATGTGTAAGGATAGAAATAGAGAGAGAAATAGAGAAATTTCTCTTCAGTTGTTTAGATGGGTAGAATATAAAGAGTGAAAAATAACATACGATATGAGTTACTATCATTTGATTGTATTATTACTATAAAATAGAATCGAACTTGAAGAAATTTATTTTGTTTCATTAAGCACTTATTAATTATTGAACTTAGTTTTGATAAAATGTTAATATAATTTTTTTATGCTATCCATTAATTAAAAATTATTTTAAATATAACTTTAAGATCATTAATATAAAAATAAATAAAAAATCAATTTATATGGTAATCCATGATTAAATCCTTTAGACTGTTATATATTAATTTCAATTACAATCTTATTTCTTTTGTTTAATTATAAAATTACATTTTTTACCTTGACCTAAAATACATCCTTCTCACTATCAAGTTTGCTTGACGCTGCTACAGCTATCTTGACCTTGCTGCACCACCTGAAACCAATTGGTAGACATGGTCCAAAGCCAAATATATATGAATGATACAGTCATACAGAAATTTAGGAGAATCGAACCATATAGTATCAACCATCAAATAGCTCCTTATTTGAAGGTTTTTGGCAATGGCTAAAAATTGACATGATTCTCTTTATATCTCTTCTGAGTACGTAACAGTGAAAATTGATATATGTCAAGGGCTGGGTAAATGATATTAAAGTATGGAAAGTGAAAATGAGATTGTAAAAGTATGGAAAAAGAGGGAAAAAAATATTGAAAAAATCAAGGTATATTAAAGTTTTATGTATTTTTTTGGGTACAGTCTTCTAATTTTTTGGTAAACTAAAGTTAAATGTATTTGAACAAGCTAAGGGTGATATTTGAATAATAAAGTTATAATTAATTATTTGAATAATAATCCTTTTTGAACCTGATTTGTAGTTGTTTGATTTATTATAAGTTTTATCTAGGCCGTGGGTTATTAGAAAATTATAAACCAAATTACATGTCATTGATAAAAGTAAGAAGCCTAATTGCAAAATAAAAACTAATAATTGATCAAGAGACTAGTAATTAGTGAAAAAATGTAGTTGAAAGAGATTATAGGTAGGCTCATTGCTCAAAGCATCCCTTGAAGTTACAATGCAATTAGCCATGTTATTCGGTATGTGATCGATGATATATAATTGTATTTAAGGTGAAAACTGGCCGCGTCATGACTAATAACTTGTCAAAGCTGAAAACTTAATCGATACAAATCAATTTTTCATTGGCATAAATGATGCTTGGCCACAAATGTAGAATCATTCGTATTATACATCAGCCAGAATTTTGTATTAATTGCTTGCCTTCTCTTCTGGCGAAAAGAATCAGAATGTCCGTAAAGATCTTCACCAAAAAATCATGTCCATCATGTTGAACTGGTTTTGGTCCCCTTGCTCTTCCTTTTATTCTTTCTTTATGTTATAATTTGTTTTGGTCATGCACCAAGTCAATATTAAAGCCTAACTAGCCCATTATCCCATAGTTTGGTACACAGGTATATATTCTTTCACAGTTAACAATGTTGATCAAGTCGAATTGGACTATTAGGACCGATAATGCTCTCTTGATGTAAATATTTAACGCAATTACGTATAGAAGACTCAAATTCAAGAATATTGATTATGCTTTGAACTCGATGATCCCATATTTATGTATGTGTAGGTGAATGTCAAATGGTCAAATGGTCCCTCTTTTTTGAGTCTTTAGCTATGTATAGGACAGCTGTGAAGAATTCTATACGAAAGGAAAAAAGTAAGAGCTAAGAAGAAAATACTTGTAGTGATATTCTTGCTTGTCTTTGTAAAGAAGGGATAGTGCAGAAACAGCTTTCATTACATGTCATCATATGATTGAAGAAGCTTGGAATTTTTTGTTGGTCCCAAGACCTTGGTAACCCATGATGAATAAAGGCATAAAATCAAAATCTTGTTTTCACGGCACACTTTATGTAGCAAAGATATGATGAAGTATTGGAAGTTACTTTTGTGTCTTGTTCACAGATACAGAAAAACGTCCAGCCATTGGCTCTTTGCATACTTGCTTTTATCTGATCAATGTTTTGTCGATTTTGCCTTTATACGAGGATTTATGGGAAAGAAACCGACAACGGTATCTGATTCTGTTGTTTTTTCAAACATGATTCTATAATGTCGTGATAATTGACTAGTTTCTCTTTGCATCATATTATTATGCTAAGTTTAAGTTGAGTTTCACCATCTGTTATGACCCTCTTTCGATTTGATTGGCAATTTAGTTTGATACAAGTTCAAAGAGCTAGCTTGAGCTTGTTAAATTCATAAATTTTGATAAATGATATTTATAAAAGTAGCATACTTGACCGATTTAAATTTATGAAACACTTCAAAACATTATTGTCCGAAAACGTAACGATTTTCGAATTTAACATAATAGGCTAAAATATATTTTAATTCTTAAAATTAAGTTTTTTTTAATTAGCATTTATTTTTATTTTTTAAGATTCTTTTTCAGTTCACTGTAAACTATTAATATACTGCCTTTTATTAAATATAGAGATTACAAATAAATAAAATCTAATTTAAATTAAATTAAACTTACCTAATTTCTGAGACTGTAAGCTTTCATCATTTTAATTTAAATAATTTTTGGGAGAATTCATGTACTATTATTTTTAAAATTAATGAAATGATTATTTAGGTAGCAATAATTACAAAATAAAAGTCATACTGCAAAGTTGAATAAACGAACTTATACATTTATTAAAATTGGTGAATGTATGAATTTAAATAAAATTTTTTCCATAGTAAATTGACTCATGCCAATCGCTACTCTTTTTTCGGTATATAAGAAACCGAATATATACATGATAATTCAAGTTTTATTACGCAATGAGATGGTAAAGTGTTGCTTTTATTTCTTTCAGTATACTAGTCTAAGAAATACTGTGATATTGATTGTTCAGGGCATGTTTGAATTTTTTTAATAAATAATTATAAAAAATATATATTATCTTTTTTATTTTGAAAAATTTATATTAATTTCATTTACTTATACATACAAATATTTAAAATCAGGATAAAATAAAAATATTTTATAATTATTTGTAAAATAATATAAAATTTATATTTTAACCGTTTTTTTATAAAAAATGAAATAACCTTTTATTTTTACTCCGAAAATTCAAAAATAATAAATAATAAATATATAGTGCCTAAAAATAAGAAATAATAAATAGTTTTCAATCTAAACACCCCATTTTCCCCCACATATAACTATAATTTAATTGTCGCTATTGATTATATTAAGAAGAATTTGTGAAAGAAAATATCAAGTCATCGGAAATGTCTACATAAATAGCATGAGAGCGATAGAAAGTATATTTCTTTATTGTCATTTAAAATAACAAATAATTTTTCAAACTAAACACCCCCAACTTCATTTCCCCTGGACTTAACTATAATTTGTAGTCCGAAGTGTCTATATAGTAGCATCAGAACAAAAATTGACACTGAAGCTGTGTTTTTAGTGGTGAGTTTGCTTTAAACATCGCAAGATGATTCAAATGTCATTATACAATATAGGGCGATGTTCATAGATTATACACAACAAAATGAGCAGAACATTAACTTCAGTATTCCTTTTCTTCAATATTTTATTAGTCATAATATATTGAAGTCACAACAGGAAAAACCATAAGATCAACCCTAATCAATTCCCATAATAAACTCTCTCATTCAATTATAACTATCATGGCCATCTCCAAGCTGGCCCCCCAAATCTTCAGTACATCTGTACTCTACTGTGTCCACAACATTGTTATCTGCCTCAACCATGGTTGTTGTCTCTGTCACACCCTTTGTAGTCTTCTTTGCTGCATCCAAAGCTGTGTCCACTATCTCCTTAGCCCTTTCTCCCACATTCTCTAACACCTCTGTTGCCTTCACTGCCCCTTGTGCTGATGCTCCTACAATTGAATCACCACCCTGAAAAATAAAAAATAAAAAAAGGTACATAATATCAATTAGTAAATTCAATTAACCAAAAAAAAAAAAAAAAACACAATAAGTTAATACAAAGGGTTATATATACTTGAGTATGCACATGAGCATTTGCATTTTTAGCACTAGTTGAGTGGAGGTGTTTGACCAAATTTTTGTATGACACAACTAGGGGAATTCTATTTGCCATTTTTCTGTGACTATGTAACAACAAGACAATAACACTCTCTTATTTTGAAAGGATTCATTAGGATTTAAGGAAGGTTATATAAGAAAAAGTAGAGACAAGGGAAGGAACAAAAAAGAGTGAGGGTGTGTGACACGCGGTGGAACTAACGCTATGTGCTGAGCATGACTCATGAAAATTGGAGATTTAGCAACTCAACACGTTTGGTGTGCTGTTTGGATGACACATGTCAAGACCTTCATCGGTGGAAATGAATTGAAAGGAGGAGACAAGAACAATGGGATAACACTTTCTTTTGGCCGACACATCTTCCCAAAATAAAGGGATTTATACGCTGAATCTTATGATTATAACTACAAGAGGTTTTTCTCTTTTTCTTTGCATGACAACATTGGAATATTTGTGCAATGATTGTATGTGACATGCACATGCTATTGACTTGTGAGTTACACATTATGGTCGTATGAACAAGGGAATTTTCCTCCTCACGTTGAATTGTACTTAGATTTTCTTTGGAACTTTTGAACTTTTGCATCTTTTTGAGAAAATAAAATCATATTTACACAAATTATTTAATAGATTTAAAGACTTAAGATCGATATGTGTTTTAAATTAGATTAGGAATCTTTATTTACTTTTATTTTAGAAAAATATTTTCTCTCTCTCTTTTGTATTGGTACATTTAAAAATATATTTTTTTCTAATGATTTGAGTGTGTGGCCATGGCCATTGGAAATAACTTGTGCAAAATTAATTACGGAAGAAATAATAGATATAAGATCAATTGAGTAATTAATAAAAAAGAGAATGAGGATAATTTCATCCTTTTTACTAGAAATAAAATTAATAATTAATATTTACTGATAAAAGAAATTATAGAATAAAAATAAATTAAACCAACAAAATTAAGCCGGGTCAAGTCTATCTCGTATCTTTTTGTGAATTGATATTTTCACCCTCAGTTTTGCTATTTACACCCCAGTGTGTTTTAAAAATGCATTTCCAAAATACTCTTTAAATGAAAATTAGTTTTTCTTTGTATAAAATAGAGAACGGAAACTTATTTCCTTTGTGTAAGAGTGGTGAAGAAAAACAAAAAAAAAAAAAAAACAGAAATAGAAATAAGCTTATGTTGTATAGACTACTATACTGGAGTAGTTTATAAATTTGTTGTTTAACTTCAATTTTCTTGTTATGCAGAGATCATGGGCTACAAATGAAACGAAGACCGCTGAAGCAATGAGCGAAATCGGCCGAGGAAGCATTAAGGTACCTACCAGTCTACCAGGAATGAAATGGTCGGTGAAGAATGATATAGCTCTTCAACAGAATCATCAAATTATTCAAATTACTGAGAAATACAGGTTTATAATTTAAATACACATTCCCATCTCTGTTAGGTTTTATTGTATTCGAATCCTGAATAAATCACTATACTCTTTTTTTATAATTTTAATATACTTATTATTTGTAAATAAATTGTATATAAAGTTTTTACTTATATTTAATTAAAATAATATAGTAAATAATAAAGAAATTAAAAATTAAAATTCAATTATATTTTTTAATTAAATTGATATTTAAAGTTTTTATTTGATTATTAAGCTAATTAATTTATATTTTAAAAATTATAAATGTAAAATCTTTTATATATATATATATATATATATATATATATCGATAAAAAAAATATAATGATGCGTGAGTATATGTACGAGTATAATTTACTCATTCTATCTTAAAAAAAAATATAATGGTGACAGATAAAAGTACGGGTACGGTATAACAACAAAAGAAAAATTGAGGTTTATCACTTGTTAGTAGTTTATAAGAATCAATATTAACATTCAAAAAAGAAAAATAAGAATCAATATTAAAAGTTGATCAGAATGAAACTCTAAGACAAAAACATTTAATATATGAGTGAGAGAGATCCTATATCTGGCTGGAACAAAAAACACTCGGATTAACAATAAAAAAGAGCTACATACTGATTCATCCTATCCTATCCAGAATTCCTTATTAGGACTGATTTTCGTCTTGGAAAATCAGTGGTGGTGTTATATAACTGGGCCCTGGATATAATATTATAATCTTCAATTGTTCTGTTCAACCCTAGTTGTCATTGTCTCTAACCTTGTGTGAAGTTTCTTGAGCTGCAATCCAAGCTCCATCCATGGACTCCTTGGCAGTATCTCTCACCATGTCTGCCTCTTCCACAGCTTTTATTGGACCATCTCTAGCTGCATCATTACTCATAGCCAAGTCTTCTTGTTTCACTTCATACATATCCTCTCTCTTCATCGCCCCATCTTCACTACTTCCTTCTGCCACCGCATTACTACCCTGCAACATTAATATTTTCAACTCCCCATTTTAATTTATATCATATTATTCATCATATTAATTATATGACATTTACACACATTAAAACAAAAGTAATTCTTAACATATATATGTTATTATGTATATTGACTTAATGATAAGTGCTAACCACATACTTTTTATTGATTGTTTAAGATTTGTTAAGAAATTATAAAATGAGAAGAAAAAAAAATACTAATTAAATAAGAAATAAAATCTACACAAACTTATAATATGTTCAAAAGAGTATATCTATAAACACGTCTCTTGAATTAATATATAGTCAAAGTGTGTATCAAGAGGAGAAGAATATATACTTCGGCACGTTCATAAGCAGTGGATAAAGAAGCTGTGGAAAGGCGAGGAGAAACGTAAAAGGGAATTGATTTGGAGACCCCAAGGATTGTTTTCTTGGTTAACAACATTGTAACCTTGGTGCTGCTCATTTGCTATGATATATCTCTTCTAGTAAAAATACTTAATAGCTACCTCACTGTCATTGTTATGTATATTAGGACTAAGCGGTGAAGGCAGCATTTGAGAGTTTTTGAGCAACACGTTGAAAGGGGTTCGGAAGGACACGTTTGTGACATGTGTCATTCAGCATTTGCTGAGTAAGAACTCAGAATACATGTTTATTCTGTAACGTTTTCTTTTTTTCCATCTTTGAGAGTTTTTTGTTTTTTTGTTTTTATCTTGAAGTCGTCACAATGTTGTGATCACATCGATCAATTGCAATTATTTATAATTTACGAGGTTTTCATAATCGCAAAACAATTGTAGTCTAAAATCATAAATACAAATAGAATTTGGACAAGAATGAATCCGTGTAGACATTTTAGAGGCTAATACTGCTTATGATGTGAGAGGCACTCTTGATGTTTTAAGTATTGGTTTTTGTTGGGACCAAATATATAAACAATAAATGGGTAAGTTTTGGCAATTGTAGTTTCCATGTGATTTGAGGAGGCCCAGAAAATGGGAGGTCCTCAATTTAGCCCACTAAGCTACTGTTTGGACTACGTGGAGTTCTATCTTTGCTCTCTCTCAGCTTTAATTAATGTTTGGGAGAATCGCATTTTTTTTCTTTGTATTCCTATTTTTTTTATATTTTGAAAATTAGTTTTCGAAATGTAAAAAATAATTCTAAAAACTAATTTTGGAAATAAGAGAAGATGTGAAGAGGAAAACAATGGCAATAGAATTACCCTAATGTTTGACTATGTGCTCATTTCGGCTGGTCAAAAGCAAAAGACACAAGTACAAAAGTCCAAACACCAAAGCAGCCTTGTCTATATGTGTCATTTGCTGGATGCTATAATCGTTTTCTATAGTTGTGGAAAGAATTTTCGGAGTTTTAGGATTGGACACTCCTTTTGTAAAAATTAGTCTAAATAGATGTGAGTATCTTAAGGAATTAGTCCTTAATTTCTGGTCAAATAATATTCTTATTCGTCCGAAAATGTAACATTTAATGTATATCATTATTTATTCTTATTATAAATTTTTTTAGGTGAAACTAAAAAAAGTATTAAATTAAGAAATTAACTAAAAAGAGTTAGCTCTACATAAGTATCAATAATTTACTCTCAATTTTTATAAACCTAAAACTTCATGCAAATTCTACCCAAACCTCCTATGTGATATAAGTTTTAAACATGAAAAAGGGAAGGAGAGCCCCAGTTGTCTATCCCCATGCTAATTGTTGTCGGGTCCCAGGAATTTTTGTCTATCTTGTACCCTTGTGTTCTTACTTTTTTATCCACTATTTTCAACTACACATCAAATCAGAGGAGAACATTTCCTTATTACTTAGCCTCATTTTGTAGTTGAATTTCAATTTAAAATAGGAACATATTACTTCTACTTTCATAGATGAAGATGATGACTTGACCAATATCATTTCTACTTTTTGATGTCTAAAGTGCTATCTTAAAATATAAGGCATTATTGGTCACCATACGCGGAAGAGACATTGCTTGGATATGTTTATAACCACCCAATTTGCATTAGGTGAGTTCACAATGGAGAGAGGTCTCAGCTGCCCAAAAAGCTTAAGCATATATTTAAATGTGTTATTGCAACTTTGTGGTTGGTTTCATCGGATTTTAGATTAATCAAAACTTCTTTTTGCCAATATAGAATTTCAAGCAACCATAGAAAAATTTCTTCCATTTCCTATAGAAAAGCTACTTTTGAGTTTTGAGTGTTGGTGTTCCGCAGCCAGCTCCTGCCAATTAAAGTAATGGCATCATATGAGAGGGGTTTCAATATGGAAAAGACAGTCCCATGTATTATAAATGTTAGATGGCAGTGGAATTTCACATCAATGCTATGATGGGATTTATTCTTCGACCAATTGATCAATTCCTTAGTGCATATTCCACTCATCTTGTTATGGCCATGACCCATGATGATTCCCCACGTTTTCGCGTGTTTTGTCCATTTTCCATTAAACCACTAAGAGATGTTCTTCTCTTTTTGAGTGAACGGATAATTCCATCACCAATTTCGTTAGAAGAAAGTAGTAAATGTTTTTCCCATCAGAACACTGACTTGAAAATTCAAGTCTAGCAAATCGTTTTCAATCCTTATTTTCCATAAGAAAAATAACAGTTTGGAAAACAAGGTATCATGCAAATATTATTTCCTGATATAGTCACTGAATAGATTTTTGCTATTGGATAGTCTTTGATTTTGCAATGAAAAAGAGCAAGGAATTCACTTACTATAGGTAGAAACGATTCTTATATCTACATTATCCTGCAGCGTATTTTGGGAAAACATATATAAGACAGTCACATAGCAGGAACAAGTATGACATGAATACTAGAGAAAACTGAGTTCAAGAGGCATAAACACCAGAAGTGAGTTAATGAAAATAGCTTCTACTGCAAAGGTTACTAATTGGCATTAGAATATAAGAGTCTCAACAAGAACCACAAAATTTGCTATATATTCATGGCTGGTTACAAAATGGGATAGATAGTTCAAGAAAACTAGGTTACTAAAACAATATAGTAATTTAGGCAAGACTTTTTATCTTGCTAACTAATAATGCCACAAATCTGCCTCTGCAAGAGTGGCTATCTGAGACAATATGCGGCTTTTATTGAGTTATTTTTCCTTGTTGAAATAAGGGTTAAGGAAACACCTGAATTTAGTGAGCCAATTAAGTTTGCAATACGACTTGTAAATGTAGAAAGTGTACAAGTTATACTGCTTGGAATCATCTCTTGTTATGAAAAAGAAATAGTGCATGCATGCTTTTTAGGTACATCATAAACCACAAATATTAGCCACACAAAGTGAATCTTACCAACAATTAGGAATAGACAAAAATCCAAAACTGAGTGTTTTAGACCAGGTAGAGAAGTCGGCCTGAGAAGAAAAGACACCTAATCTGGAAGTATTAGAAATCATTTTCATAACTCGCCATGCATCACGTGCACATGCAAGGCACAGTGAACGAGTCCGACTGAGACACATTAAAATTAAAATCACTAACAATTGGCCACAAATTATAAACATGAAAAAAAAAATACTAAATGTTTATTGCAAAACGATCTCATTGCCAAAATTATCATTTATACATATTACACCTATCAGTATTAATGAACTAAGGGACTAAAAAACGAAATAAGGCAGTAACTGTATCAATAACATTCCACCTTCATACAACAAACTTGCTTTACAACTGTGTAGCCAATGATACACCAACTAAAACCCAAACATCAGGGCACGAATGCAACTAAGATCACTGTTGAGAACCATCAAATCTTACACTATCAAGCCATGAAACAACTATTTCAATAGAGGGTCTCTGCCTAGGATCTTGGTTTAGGCATTTACACGCAATGGCAAGCACCTCCAATAGCTGTTTCTCATGATCCTTGTGCCAAATTACTGGATCCAAAATTTCCTGCTCCTTATTCTCAGATTTCATCTGATATACCCAAGACACCAGATTTCTGCAGTTTTTCCCCTTGATGACTTCCACGGGCCTTCTACCAGTAAGAAGCTCGAGAAGAACAACACCGAAACTATAAACATCACCCCTGAAGGTTGCTGTAAGTGTCTGACTATATTCAGGAGGAATGTATCCTAAAGTTCCTACCAAGTCAGTTGTGACATGAGTGTCATACGGTTGAAGTAGCCTCGAGAGACCAAAATCAGCCAAATGAGCTTCAAAGTTGTCATCCAAAAGTATGTTGCTAGATTTAACATCTCGATGCACTATGAATGGTTCACACCCCTTATGCAAGTAAGCTAATCCACGAGCAGCGCCTTGTGCAATCTTGAGTCTTGAATCCCATTTGAGAGCTGAATTTTCATCCACACACTCATGCAGCCAATAATCCAAGCTTCCATTCTCCAAGTATGAGTATATTAGCAATCTGTCATTGCCGTGCCGACAATAACCTTTCAGAGAAACAAGGTTCTTGTGTTGAGCTCTTGAGAGGGCCTCTACTTCAGCTTGGAATTCACGTTCCATCTGACCACAGTCCCCCGAAAGTCTCTTGACAGCTGCTTTTGCACCATTTGGAAGATATGCCTTGTAGACAAGACCAAACCCACCACAACCAATAATATTTGCCTGGTTGAAATTGTTTGTGGATTTTAACAAATCTGCAACTGTAAGATCCTTGCAATCTGAATTCTGAAAAAGCACCAACTTTGAGGAAACAAGTGCTTCGGATAGCCTGTGTTGCCTACCATTGAGTTCCTCATCAAAGTTATCCATGGGCTTATCATCATCCCTCTTTGACACTTTTAGCAGAATAATTGCAAGAAGCAGTGCAAGCCCCATCCCTATACTGATTGTTATGCCAAGGACATTGCTTCTACCACGTTTTTTGGAAGAACCAGAAGAATTGTTGGGACTTGTATTGTTGACAATTTTGCAAGGAGAATCAATTTCCCTACAAAGCCCCAGGTTGCCCTCAAAACTTGAACTAGGGAAGCTTAAAAACTGCCCTCCAGTTGGAATTGGTCCCTCTAAGCGATTATGTGCCACACTGAACTTTGACAAGAATGTGAGGTCGTTAAATGATGGAGGAATTTCTCCTGAAAGATCATTATAAGACAAATCTAATGATTCCATGTTCTCCATCTCTGAAATTGTGCTAGGAATCGTACCAGTGATGTTGTTCCTGCTTAAATCCAAGACATGCAGTGCTTTCAATTGACCAATTTCAGGCCATATATTCCCACTCAATATGTTATTGCTCAAGAGAATTGAAGGAGGAAAACTTGATGCCTGGTTATATTGCAGTCCACTTACACTTGTGTTTCTCTTAACAAAGAGAGGAATGAATGCAAAAGCAGCAAGATTTTCTCTATTACAGTTTGCGCACATGAGGCCCTTCAACTCTGTCAGACCTTTTGGTATTTCTCCTGTGAGAGAATTATTTGAGAAATCCAAATAGAACAAGCTATCCATCTGACCAATCCAAGAAGGAACACTACCATTCAAATGGTTCCAAGACAAGTCAAGAACTGCCAACTTCCTGCAATTGGATAACCAAGAAGGAATATGGCCTTTAAGACCACAATTCCCAAGTGCTAAAATCATAAGGCTCTCAAACTCTACTGTCACACTTTCTGAAATTACCTCACCATGGAAATTCTTAGTGAGTACAAGGGTGGTGAGATTTTTGCACTGCTGCAGAACAGACACTGCCCCAGATAAGTTCTGAATGCTGTTGTTTGAGAAAGATACAAACAAAAGTGAAGTGAGGTTGGCGTAGTTTTCAGGGACAGAACCATTTAAACCATTCCTAGCAAGGCTTAAAACTTTCAATTTTCGGCAATTGGACAGGGAAGTTGGAAGGGGTCCAATGAAATGATTAGTAGCAAGGTCAAGTGTTTGAAGATTAGACAAGCCAGTGAAATTAAGACCAATTTGCCCTGACAGGGAATTATTTCTAAGATCAAGCACCCTAAGCTTAGTGCATAAAGCCATGGTGGAAGGCAAGGATCCAGAAAATGAATTGGCATGTGCTTCTAATTCTTCTAGCTGCAAAAGGTTCCCAAACACATTTGGGAATTCCCCAGAAAACCTGTTCCCAGAAACCAGCAAAGTTTTTAGGTTAGAGAGCTTACTTAGTTGCTTGCTTAACTGGCCAGATAAATTGTTGGCACAAACTGTGAGTTCCTCCAAGGCTGACATTGAATACAAGGAATCTGGAAGATGGCCAGTGAATGCATTGGAATCCAAATGCAGCCGTTGGAGAGAAGCGCAGTTGTCCAAGCCTTCAAGACCACCGTCAAAATGATTTACAGACAAATCAAGGGTGTGAAGATCCTTGGAGGCACTGCAAATTTGTGAGCTGAATCTGCCAGTGAATGAATTGTTGCTCACATTGAGGGCAAGGAGATGAGGGAATTCCCCAAAAGGGAAGAGAGCTCCAGTAAGTAAATTGCTAGAAATATTCACCACTTCAATGGATTGCAAACCAGAAAGAGCTCCAGCAACAGGTCCAGACAGCATGTTATGGCTCACATCAAGGAACTTCAACTGCTTCAACTTGGAGAACTCCACAGGCAAAACACCCTTAAGGTGATTGAATGAAAGATTCAGCACAATTAGTTGATCTAGCTGTACCAATGAGGGTGAAATTGTACCATTGAGACTCATTTCAGGTAGGATCAACTTGGTCACTCTACTAGCAACTGTTCCACCAGCATCACCAGTCACATTAGCACAAACAACTCCAAGCCAGTTGCAGCAGAAAGTGTCATTGGACCATGCTGTAATGATAGAGCCACTTGTAAGGTTGCCTGCAAACTCCTTAAGAGCTGATAAATCATGAGGGTCACAGGATAGGGCTTGATTACTATTATTATTAAGCCCTAGTGACAAGCAAAGCAAGCCAGCCAAGAAACACCACTGCAAAAGTGTCACTGAAAAACATCTGAACAGCACCATTGCTGAAACCAAGCTGATATACTCAGCTCAGAATCATGAACACAGCAGAAGCTAGTAGTAGTATCACTGAAAAGTGATATGCGGTGCTTGAGAAGAAGTAACTTTTTTGTCACAGCTACAAGACTTTCAAGTTTCAGCCCTCAAACTGCACCAAACAACAACATGCACCTTACAAATGAAAAGCCCCAATTTCAAGGAAAAGATTTGGATCACCAATCCCCACCAAAACCAAATCCCAAGAACAAGAGAGAGATCTAGACAGTGGGAGAACCCCTACTCAATCTGAAAGCAGATTCAGAAACACCACCCTTGAAGAAATAGATAAGATGCCCAAATTGAAAATACTTATATCCCATATCCCCAAACACCAAAGAAAGTAGAACAGGGACCATATGGCAACAGCTTGCGGACGAAGCAATCAACAGTGGCCATTAAAAAAAATGAAAGAGAAAACCAATCAACAACACAAGTAGAGGGGTGTGTGAGATCCCTCAGTCCCCACCTGAAATGTAAGATCTTTGACCCCCCAAAAACAAAACCCTTCACCTCAAAACTCGACTCAACACACACCATTTAACATGAGAGAAAAAATCCCCCGGGATCTCTCAGGACTCCAACAATACAACCCCAAAGACAAATCCTTTTGCACAAAAACGAAAGCTTTGTTTACTTGGTGCAGCAGAAACAAGAAAGGTTTGAAATTTAAGCTCAAAGGTGAGCTGAAGAAGCAGAACAAAGAAAAGGGTAGCCAGCAACAGTGCCCTGAAAACCTAATCTCAACAAATTTTCATCAAACGGGTCCCCTGCAGTTTCCAAACCAAACCCTTTTTTTATTATTTTTTTTTTTTTTTATAATTCCTCTTCCATAGATTTTGATTTTTTTCTTCTTTTTTTTTTTTCTGTCAAAGGGTAATAGCTGTCAGCTCTCTCTGATTTTCAAACCTAAACAGTGAATCAGTGATAGATAGAATCTAGAGGAAGACAAGGATAGCAGAAATCTCAAATCAAAGAAGCATGTAGGGGTGGCAATATGGGCTGGCCCGCCAAAAACGGGCCGGGCTGGCCCAACCCATCAAAAAAACGGGGCGGGCCGGGCTGGCCCACTTTTAGAAAGTGGGTTGAAAATCCTAGCCCGACCCATTTTAAGGTGGGTTGGCGGGCCAACGGGCCAGCCCGTCAGCCCACCAAAAAAATTAAAAAAAATAGTTTTTTTAAGAAAAAAGCCAAAAAAAGCAAAAAAAAAAAACAAAAAAAGGCTAAAATGGGCTGGCCCGCCGGGTTGGCCCGCCTCTGGCCCGCCTCTAGCTCACTTTTTTGACGAGCCGGGTTGGCCCGCCTCTGGCCCGCCTTTGGCCCACCTTTTTGCGGGCCGGATTGGCCCGTCCCGTTTTCGAAAATGGGCTAAAATTTTCAGCCCAACCCACCTTTTTTGGCGGGCTAAACGGGCTGGCCCGTCGGGCCCAACCCATATTGCCATCCCTAGAAGCATGATGTAGGAGAGATGTAGTAATGGTAAAAGACAGAAAAGGAAAGTTCTCTCTCTCTACTCAGAATCTAAATATTTATTGCAAGAAATAAACCTCCTTCAACATACTTTTATTATTAATACTAATTAAATAGCATTTAATACATATCAATTTATTAAACAATTAAAGTCCATGCGTATTTATTATTATCAATATTAATTAATAGCATTTAATATACATCAATTTATTAAACAATTTACGTCCATGTGTATTTAATGATATGCATTCTATAATAAAGTATATTAAAATTATCTCTGATAAGAATTTAATAGATATGTATTAAATATGAAGAAAAATTATATAATCGATTGATAAAATATACTTTAAAAATAATTATTATAAAAAATAAAAAATTATTTTATATGATAATTTCTAATTAAATGATATGAAAGATTTTTTTATCGTGTTATAAATGTAAATTATCTATTAATTTTACTGAATACTATTATACTTTGGGATATTTCTAATTTCAATTATGTTTATTTTATAAATAAAAATTGAATTCAAAACTTCATTTATTTAAAGAATCTAAACTCAATTTAACCTAAATTAACATAATTCTAATAATATAAAAGACTAGTAATTAATACTACTAGTATTACTATTGAGGTAACATCAGTATAATCTTTTATTAAAAACGCATTAATTCTTTACCTAATATATGAACTATGAAGACATTTGATAGGGAGATGCTAACTATTATAGTATTTATTAATATTTTATAATAGTGAGTAGATTTGAAAAAGGACACGGGCTGACTTGTGTATGGATTTGGTGAGAGAGGACAAGAAATGTGTTAGGAGGCATTGCAAAATGCAAAGGCAGAAACAGCAAAAGTCTGAGATGCTGACTTAGGAACACATGGCCCATTCTCTCTCTCTGTCTCTGATTGTCAATGCGGGGCACCTAATTTTGTCTGTTCATTTCTCTCTCTTTGGAATGGATTGGACAACTTGGGGAGGAACAAGGGAAAATAGGTTTTTTCTTTCGTTGCTTCAACGTTCAAAGTTCAAATCCCATGTTTCCATTATGCGCGTGGACTTACACATTCTTCAACCTATTTCCATTATCACGGTTGGTTTGCATGCATGTCTTAAGAATTTCTAATTTCTAATACGTAAACATATATATCGAAAAATATATTTAAACACTCTTTAGATGTAAACTCCTTGAAAAAATATGAGTGATTATATGATTAATAACATAATTCAACCAGAGAAAAGAGAAATAGAGGATATTAATGTGAGGTGTTGATTTTATGGAATGTTGAAATATCATTGTCCAAAACACACACATATATATAAAGGTAAATTTACAGAGTTTGATAATTATTTATTATCAGTGTAAAAAATTATATTATTGTTCAATCATAAAATATTGTTAATATAATTTTTAAGATATTTATTGTAAAAAATAATAAATTTATCGTAAATGATAACTTATAAGTAAATAATAATGTAAAATTATTTATGTTATCACTACATGATTATTAAATTAAAATTTAAAATGATATTTGAAAGTTAAAAATATGTATAAATAGTTTATTTAAATTCTTCAAAATATATTTTAAAAAACAATAATAGATAAAAAATATTTTTTGGTCCGTATTTGTTATTTAATTTTTTAAATTATCTTTTAATTTTTTTTTAATTTTATGTGTATAATGTTACACAAAGTTATCTTTTCCATCGTCCCAATTACAAATAATATTATATATTAAGATATATGGCTTGGTTGTTAACTTTTCCTCTTGGCCTCTAACAATGTAAAGTAGTTCACATTGTTATTGTCGAAAATGTTTTCCTCCAAAAATAAAAGATCGAGAGTTTTCTAACAACGTACTATGGATTCTCATTCATCTAATTGCAAGTGTAAGCCGAATTTGTCTACTCTAAGCCACTATGGAGAGAATGCGATTTTGTGCACCGCTAAAACTAGGCATGGTAATGGGACTCGAATCCGTGTGTATCCGTCCGAATCCGCTCCGAATTTTTAATGGGGAAAAATCGAATTTTTTGGGTTCGGGTTCGGGTTCGGATTTTCCTCGGTAGCCAAAAGCGGGGGCGGGGGCCGGTATGGGGTTACTGATACCCGCCCCCGCCCCGTAATAAATAATATTAAAAAAATAAAAAAATAAAAAATATATATATATATATTATTTTCTATTTTTTAATTGAATTGATTGATTTTGTTTTGTAATTTTAAAATTATAATCCCATATTTTAAATGTGAGTTTGTTATTATTATTTTTTGGTTACATAATTAACTTTTTTATCCTATTTTTCAAATAAAAAAATTATATTATTTTTTTTATTTTTTAAATTTTAGTGAAATAGCGGAGGCGGGGCGAGATGGGGAAAACCCGACCCCCAGCGGGAACGGGGATGGGGATGGGTTTTAAAACCCGACGGGGAATGGGAGCGGGGGCGGGGAGCGGGTTTGGGGGCGGGGAATGTAATACCCGCCCCCGCCCCGCCCCGCATCCCCGCCCCCGCCCCGCCCCGTCCCGTTGCCATGCCTAGCTAAAACAACTACTGAACTACCTCTAAGAAGGAGTTTCTAGGTTTTCAGACGCTCCATGATAAGCTGATGATTCTTAAAAAAAAATTCTCTGACCAAATAAAAAAAGTTATAATCTGTATTTTTTTCTTCATTTTTTCCTCACATCCAAATCCAAATAGACAATGAAACTACGGTATAATTAAGCCGAGAGACTTTTTTCGTGAATTGAGATAGATAACAAAGTGTTAAACAGTGAAAGACTATGAAAAAAATTCCATGGAGATGGAGTGATGGTTAGTTCACAACCGTTGACAACCTTAGCCACCAACTGTGCTTGACCTTTCCTCGTGTCAATACCAAATTTTCTTTGTTTACGGTGGAACGAAAATCCGAGACAAATAATTTGCGTCAATTTGGGGATGTTCAATAATGTAATAGTAGTATATTTTATTTTTAATTAATATTTTCATTTAATGGTCTATTTAATGCCTTTTATTTATAAGATTTGAACACAAACACCTTGATAAAAAAATATATTAAGATTGCCAATTGCTATCACTTTTCTTTTGGTAACTTTTATTGATAAATAAATATTTATAGCATGTTTTAACAATTATTTTACATCAATAAATTATTATAACAAAACAATTTCAAAGATAATAGTACTTGATTGAAATCGTTAAACATACTTAATTACTTTTATAAGAAAAAGTAATTAATAAAGGTGAAAATGAAATTAAAAAATAGCACTGTCTCTCAAACTATTCATATAAAAATAACGATGTACTAATAAATATTTTTCTTTAAGGATAATTAACTTAAACTGTATATGAAAAAAATAATGAATTGAGTAGTAGCCAAGAAAATAATTTAAAAATTCAAACTTTCATTCTCCATATTAGCTTCTTCCACTCTTCTCATTGGTTGAACAACTTGATTTTAGAACATAATCTCTACATATTTAAAATAAAATAATAAAAATATTCACTAATTTTAAAATTATACAAATGTATTATTTGTATTAATTTTTGTGAATTTTAAAATTAATGATTAAATAATTTAAAAAATATTTGTAAAATTTTAATAATGAATATCAATTGATCTTATTCTTACGTATATTACTTTTATCATCTGTGGGGTATACAGTTTATAGCGGCATTTATTTGACACTGCATATGTTCCTAGGTTTCAAATTTTGAACTGCAATTCAAGCTACAGAGTGTAGGATTGCTATGTTGAAATTTATTCACCCAGCTGCATTATATTAAGGCCAGTTTTTTTGGAACATATTCAAGCGATTTTTAAACATAACAAAACAAGAGGAGTATATTAACTATATTCTTTTTTACATTTTTTCTATGATTTGTTAGAATTTATTAAAAATTATTAATTTCTAATAAATCTTGGGAAAGAAATATTAATTAAAAATAAAATTTATCAAAATTAATAAATTTTAATTAATCACAATGTCAACAAGAATGTTCCAGTACTTTTCACAAAACAAATAGGGAAATGTTGGAGGCGGTGGAATGCACGCAACGGAGAGAGCGTGGGTTAAGTTGAAGGAAAGGAACGACGGTACGGTGGGCGAACGTGACGGGGAGTGGGTGGCCCAATGCCAATGGCCAGTGACTCCTGATCATTAATTTATAATATTTTAATTTAATTAAAATTAATTGATTGATTGATTAATTAATGAAAAAAAAATGTAATGTGTAATTTGATTTGGTGGGGTCAACTACTACTGAGGCTAGTGCCTGCGCCTCGTACTCACGTTATTCCAATCAATCAATTTCAATTAACCTCTTTCCTTTTTCTTCGTTTTAGCTATTCACTGTTCCCTTTCATATAGTCTATAATATTTTCAAACTAATGGGTACAAAGAAAATAGAACTACTGCATCATATTTTATTTTTTTACTATCTTTTTATTAGAAGACAAATTGCAATCATTATTTTAAGGATATTAATTAAAAAATTTAAAGTACAAATATTTTTATTAAAAGGTGGAAAATTATGTTGCTAATAATCTTATTTGTAATCTCTTAGGATTTATATAATAATTATTTTTCCTTTTAATTTCTTAACTAATATTCTATGAGTACCTATTTAAGGTCCATTTAATAGAAAATAAAGCCTAAAACAAAAATTTGAGAGAGAACTTTCTACTTTAAAGAAAATAGTGATATATAGAATCTTTTAGTTAACAAGTGTGACTTTTTTTTACTTTAAAAACTAATATCAAAGTTGATAAGTTTAAAACTCAAATTTTAATTACTTTACTCTTAGACGGATACTACACCAATTAACAAGACTCTTATTAAAAAGTAGTAGCATTAGCATGGAACTAGATTCAAAATTTCAAATAGTACTAGTATTATTTAAGTAATATTTAATTCAATAGACTTTAGTTATTTTATCCTTAAATTGATTTAATTTAAACCAATTAATAGGACCCTTATTAAAAATTAGTATCATCAGCATGGAATTACATTCAAATTTTCAAATAGTATTAGTATTATTTAAGTATATTTTTTTCATGAGTTATAAAAATCATGTGTTTCTTAATTTTGCTTACAGTGATTATTGTTGGTTCAAAAAAAATTATAAAAAAAAATTGACCTGATGAATATATGTGAACTTATAAAAATCTTATACCATAACACTAATTCAATAGGTTATTTAAGTACACAATAGTTATGTTATATGTTGAGAACATTAGCAAGATTCGGAAAAAAAATATATTATATAAACTAGTAAGTCTATGTTGTACATCGTATGAAATTATTTTATCTTAACAATAGTTATAATTATTTTATCTTTAACATATAATTATATATGTTGATTATTTAAAGTAAGATTTATGGCATTAGAGAAAATTAAACATGCATTTATAAAGATGATGAGAGTTAACTTTGAATCCTTCAACCTTTTGTGTCCAGCGTACATTGACATATTTTATGACAAACTATAAAACAAAAATGAGTTATCAATTTTATTTTATAAAATGTTCTTAAGAGATTGGTTATCAAGAGCTGGTAATATGAAAAATCTTGCTAATAATTATTATTTATTGTTGTTATTACGTAAGTAAAGGTTTAAGGAGGAAAAGTGATCAACAACGTTGAGATTGAGTAATGCTTTCACCATGATCGGTGCACACAGTGATATACAGACGAGAGTAGGTTAGACCATCAATCCCGAATTTTGTTATAGTTTGACTTTTGTTAAGCATAATTTGTACATCAATCGAACTTTTGGACTAAAAACAAAAGAAAACAGGGGGTAAAAATATGGATAATGATATTTTTTAATTAAGAAAGGTGAATTTATTTATGTTAATGATATAATTTGTTTAATTGAAAAAGTTATAAAAAAAAAAAAATTCCTAACATCAAAAGGACCATAGGTTTAAAAACTAATTGTACATAAATTACTTTATAATTTCCTCTAAAAATCAATCATAATGATGTGACAAAATTAAAAATTAAAAGTGCCTAAAAATGTAATTAAATCACTATATTTTAAAATAATTATATTTTAAAGTTATAAAATTAATTCTTATACTTTTCAATAAAAAAAACACAAATTATTATTTAAATATGTAATTTAAATTATTTACAATTAATTGATCTAAGTGATATTAAATTTGGTCTTTTTAAATAAGATTAAAGCTTTGGAAATGTAAAAATATGATTGGGAGGGAAGAATTTCATCTAAGATACTCAATCATGTTTTTCAATAAAAATTATAGTTATCGACAAAACCAATTGATATTCCATATTAATAATATGATAACAAAAAAATCATAACCATATCACATAAATTTAAGATATAATTGGATACAAAATTTAACATATTGAATACACATTAAAATATACTAATATTGTTATACTTTAAAATTAACACAATTTAATTTTTAATTCGTCTCTGACCATCAAATGAAATGTGAATAACCTATTCTCCCCTATTTGAAACTCTGAAACAAGGGTCTAAGTAAAATCTAGTTTGGATTCTTAAGTAAAACATAAATTTGAGTATTGTGAATGAAAAATAAAAATGCATTTTAAAATAAAGATTCCACATTAAGTTCTAAATCAATTTTATAGGAAAGATTAATTACTAACAATATCAATAAATGTTTTTACAGCAAAGTTACGAATTTTAAAAAATAAGAAATCTAAATTATATTTAAGTTAAATCTTTACATTATAAATACATTCTAATTAGTTTTAATCTATAAACTTTAACTCAATCAGCATTATCATGTTTTTTGTATCTACTTCCTTTTCTTTTCTTTTTTTTTTTACTTGTTCATTTTAAGTTTATTTTTTTCCATCTAAATTTGAATTTCAACGAACATACGTGTGTTTAGGAAGAAATTTAAGAGGAGAGATTAACATAACTCTAACGCATCATCTTTGACTAATGAGACGATATTGAGTCTGTCTTACATAAGAAAACACCCTTCTTGTTACATTTTTTCGGTGTAAAGCAAGCAACCTAACTAGCAAAGGGACCAGACAATGGGAACTATTAATACGATAAGTTAGGAAGACTCAAAATTAACATGATGGACGTGATTAAATATGGAGTTATTATAACTACGGGGGAAATTAAAGAAACAAAGTTCTAATATGGAGTTGATCAATTAAGGCCCCAATTTAAGCAATCCCCATTTCCACTTTTAATAAAAACAACTAAACAACGTATATTTTCAAAAGATGCATCATATACTTGAGAACGAGTCATTAATGAGAGTTGTGCATAAAGTTTTTTAGAATATATTTTGGGTCTTTCTAGGACGGATGACTCATGTATTCTTGTTCATTACTGACGGTACTTAAACGTGACTGTTTTTTGGTAAGACTACTTAAACATATCTTGTTAATTACTTTATAGTGGTGGTTGATTATATTTAATAAAATTTTAAACATTAATTATCAAATATTATTTAATAAATAGTTGTTAATTTATCATGAATATTTACATCAAGGTATACTCCGAGAACTCTTTTCCAAAATAAAATAACCCATTAATATACATTTTTATTTTAAGTTAAATATTGTTTTGAAAGTTTTAGTTTATTATAAATTATTTTTTATTTTCCAAAATTTAAGAAACATTGATTTTTTTTTCCCTGTATTATACTTATCTTTTGATATTCTTATTAAGTGAAATGAGAGATGAAAATAGTCAAGTAAAAAATATAACTTAATTTTTTTTTTACAGAAGTTAAATGTAATGATTGCTTTAGAA